>CM061233.1:16688471-17065971 GCA_030844895.1 Ambrosia x helenae
ATCTGCAGTCTTTCCTTGTTGAATCGAACAATAAATGTTCATTGACTCGTTGTCCCTTTGTCGTATGTGCATAACTTCGTCTCTGTACTTGGTATCTCTTCTTTGTTGACTGAACTGTTGTGAGAAACCTTTCACAATTCCGTTCCAGTTGGAGACGACCGGGAGGCAAGTTGTCCCACCAGACCCGTGCCGCCCCGACGAGCGTCTGGATAAACATGTGGCACCAAGCAGGCATGGGCCAATCCTTTGATCGCCCTGCGGATTCAAAAATACTTAGGTGGTCATCCGGTCCTCGGTACCGTCATATTTTCCTACCGTTGACGGTAACTTCAAGTTTGGCGGTAACGGAGCATTGGCTATCCGGGTAGTGAACTTCGAATATGTGGCCATTTCCGGGGGGTCGATAAGGCCGGGTCAGGTCTTCATCGTCCTCTTCTTCTCCTTGGTCGGGGAACCCGATTATGCGCCGTTGTCCTGTGCCCTGGGGCGTGGTGCATGAGGCAATGGCTGGCCAGACGCTGGTGTTTCGTCATACGATAGCCTTGCCCTCACTTCTTTGAGGCGGGCTCCGTGTTCTGTGGAGCTGGGTTGGCCGCCGCACCTCCCGCTCCCGTCATCATAGGTTGCACCGGGGGGGTACATATAAGGAAAGGTGTACGGGTACGGACTTCCCCCCAAAGGGGGATTCATGTATCCATAGGGGTGGCATTGGATATTATGGAACGTTATGACTGGTTCCTGGGGGTGATTGGAGTGTATGTGGTGAAAGCCGGATGTGCAGGTGTTGTCATGGGTGCAGATGTGTACAACCGGGAAATTTTTTTTCTTTTTTATCGCTTCGTTCTCTTTTACTTCGGGAAATTTTAGGGACGAAAATTCTTTCAACAGGGGGGATGATGTGACACCCGGCACGTTTAGGTTAACACTTTATAAAACACATAAGTCTACCGTAGCGAAAAGCATTTTCAAACATACTTAACTAGGTCAGTTGAGTCGTTATGACGCGTACTAAACGACTAGAAACGCCTATAAATACTACCCTTATGTTTTAAAACATCATTGTGAAACCCTAATACACCCAAAGCCACCCTACACCTTATTCAACCTCTACAACACGTTTTTGATCAAGAAATCACATTTCCAAGCTTTACACCTCATTATCTTACAATTTCAAGGTGTGTTCTTTCATCCCAACCTTTGTAATGATATTGTTTTGATCCCTAAATGTCCAGACCTGGTTTCTAAACCTTTGTGTCTTTGAAAACTCATTAAAATCAGTTTCTAAACAAACCCAAACCTCTATGCTTGTTATATGTGATCTATTCATGCAAGATAGGATTTTTTTATCGTTTAAACATGGTTGTTCTTGTATTATTGATATGTTTCTGATCTAAATGAGTTGATATGATGTTAATCTAGGAGTTTGAAGGTTCATTGATGTGTATTATTGATATTAGGCGTTTTGACCCGTTTGAATGATCATGGAGGATTGATGATGATATGTTGTGTTTTATTGATTGTTTGAGGTTAGGGTTTACTCTAGGATGATGCTAGAACAGTAGGATAGTGTCGGACAACGTCATTATGTGATGAAATTTGGATATTTGCCATTTAGGGTAAGTTTTGCATGTTGGTGTGATGTTTACATGCTAAGTTATGCTATTTGGGAAAAAGCTTGCATTTGGGATGGCTAGAATGATAATAAATTAGGGATTTTTTGCTTGAAATAGTTGGATTAATGTTTTGGGTTTGATATTGGGTGTTTTCCACATGTTTCGGATCTGATTTGAAAGCTTAAACGCGCGAAAAAAGCGAACCGGCTGCAGGGGGCGATTGGGGAGCTCCAATCGCCTGATGAAACTGGCGATTGGGCACCTAATCGCCTGTACTGCATGTGATTACACTCCTAATTGCTAGTTTGACCATCCTAATCACTAGTAGACTTTCCTAAATGCATGTATGATAGCCTAATCGCATGTGTTGTTGTTGTAAGCGTATTTTGACATCCCGAAACATGGTTTGACACCTAGGAACATGTTAGGAACCCCGTGACATGTCTAATAACTTGTTAACACGTGTTCGGACTTGTTTATGCGTTAATTTGGGCGTTATCCTAGATAGGGTGAATGTTTGTGCATGCTAAGTGTTTAATTGCATAAGTTGCGTGATATCTTGTATGTGGCTAAAACTGGGATGTCGGGTCACCAATGGGATGTCGGGTATTGTCTGGTTTGGTCGGTTTACCGTTTAAACATGTTTTCAACATACACGGTCACGGTCAGGACAACTTGGGGATTGATTAGCCTTCGGGTGAGTAGTCATCACACTTATGTAAACTCATTGATAGGTCGCCACTAGTAGGGACTAATACACACGTATCGGATTTCTATTTTACTGAGAACGCACTCTAAGGTGAGTTTTCACGGCCCCTCTTTTATACTCTTTTTCTCGGGGGAAAAGCATGCCACACGTTTTAACAAATACAACGTTTATGTTTTGAAACGCAACGTTTTTGAAACGCAACACTCTTTGAAAACGCAAATGCTTATGAAACGCAACACTTTTGAAACGCAACGCTTATGAAACGCAACACTTTTTAAACACAACGCTTATGAAACGCAACGCTTATGAAACGCAACGCTTGTTTTAAAATTACTATACGACGCAACGCAACGCTAAGTCCCTGGGAAACCATGAATGTGCGGGGCACAACGGGGGAAATGTGGATAGATATATTGGGCTTGACGAACCCCCCCGACGCTGGGAGCCGGGCGGGTGCATATTGCCTCTATTTTCGGCAACTCAAACACGAGCGACAACACACGCCTCGCTTGTCAGTAATGGTTTCGGCAACACAGTCGTAGTAGTAAGGAAACGTTTGTTATGTGCTTAAAGTTTGCAAACTTGGTACTTTTGAGATGAAACTCTTTACGCTTGAAACGCTTTGTGAACTTAAAACCTGTGAACTCATCGCATTATATGTTGACGTCTTTTTGGCATGTTTTCTCAGGTCGTAAGGTAGCAACATTGAGTTTAGGCGCACAGTGTCACACCCTCAAAATCCACTTGCGGAGTTTTACCGCGAGGCGCATGACAAACCAGGATCCAAGTCAACGATCACAATAAACAAATCTAAATGAACATATGCAATTTCAAAAACATAGTTTAAAATCCCCAAATACAGCGGAAGCTTATTCTCAAAACATAATCCAAAAGTAAACCAAATTATTCAATGTTTGAAAACCATGCAATCCTAACTAGACGCCGTGCAGACGCGTGCGCCCTAGTTCCGTTGTGCTACCTTAGCGACCTGAGAAAACATGTAAGAGTTACGTCAGCACAAAAATGCTGGTGAGTTCACAGGTTTGTAATTAAAGTACCAAGTTCAACCTGTCCATACTATATCAATTTGCAAACCAAAGTACGCTAGCTAGGCGTATGTTTTGTTACTTCTACGATTGGAAAACCATTACTAACTCGCAAACCAGATGTCGTGCCCGAATAGTAAACCTGTTCCTGTTTGAGACAATATGCACTCGCCGACCCTCCAAGCCGACGAGCGGGGTTGGTCACTCCCAATAGATCTATTCACATTTCCCCGTTGTGCTAACCCGCACATTCATGGTTTCCCCCGGGACTTCCAAAGATCGTATAGTAAACCATAGAAACCCATAGTATGACAGTTGTTACCAAAACATAAGTTTAACACATGTTTTCTCCCCCAAAAAGTGAAACCAGTTAAAAGAGGGGCCGTAAACTCACCTTAACGTGCCAGCAAAGAATCCGAACAGCAAGTAATATATGCTACCGACACCCTAATAACAGTGTCATTAAGTGAGTATAGGCGTAATATCATTACACCATATAACTCGTTTGTCCAAGGCGTTTTAAATGTTCAAAAGCGTGTAAGTGACACCTAGTGATTCTACATGCATAAGTAAATCCTACGGACCCGTTGGTGAATACGTTGGTTACAATTAGTTTCTACATTCCGTATGTGTCTCAGACAAGTGTACTTCAGTTACATGTCAATTCCATACCACCTAAGACCTCAATTAATCACATCACATAAGCACATAATACACAATCTGTGTTTTCAGGACAGATTGTGCGCCATATAAACGAATTTATTTAAAATAGCAAATCAATGAGTTAACCTCCCAAATTTTTACTGAATTTTCTTTGGGATTCACTTAACAATACCTATTTTTGTTTTGTCTTAAATCCAAATACAAAAATAATTAAAATTCGTCTAATACATCTATGTTCAGAAAACCTTCCTAACAGGTCAGTTTGGTAGATAAATTCCCAAAAATTGTGTATTCATCCAAACGGGATGAATCCACTTGGAAAACTCATATTACTCCAATATTAACATTCTGTAAAAATTTCACAACCCAACTCTTTATAAAACTTGATTTATGATGTTTCAAAGTTGACTCAGTTTGATACCCGAAATTCTGACCTGACCTATTTTAAATGAAAATTCCAAAAACATATCAAACGACATCCAAATCAGATGATTTTGCCCATTCTAAAAAGCTAAGACAATGTAAAATCTATTCATGCAAAGAATCGATCAAACCAATTATTTTCAAGCCACGAAACAGACCCTACAAGTCGACATTCAGAATCTGTCCAGATTCTAATCATGCAATATTATCAATTATATCAAACCCTAGTTGCATATTATCAATCAATAACACCTAATAATCATCATACAACATTAGTAAGAACCACATCTGATCACAACCCTAATTATACATCACAAACATCATTATTCACAAACCCTAGAAGTCTAAAACATCAAGAACATGCATAATCATACAAAACATATAACATTCATAATATAACAATGTGCTTGACCCTTTTAATCTTCGTAATCATCATGTTTTAACTTTTATAAAATACTTTCAGACCTGGACAAACAAGGTTTTGATGTTTTAAAACAATTTAAAGAAGATTAAAACATAAGGGAATGAAGATTATACCACAAACACTCCAAAACAACCAACCG
Source organism: Ambrosia x helenae (assembly GCA_030844895.1). Lineage (NCBI taxonomy): Eukaryota > Viridiplantae > Streptophyta > Magnoliopsida > Asterales > Asteraceae > Ambrosia > Ambrosia x helenae. Next base: position 16,693,489 of record CM061233.1, read on the forward strand.
AACGCTCTCCAAGCTTCCCGATTGATGTTCTTGAGCTTTAGCAGGTGGTTTAGGGTTAATAATTCGTGTGGGGCAGAAAGGGGGCGATTAGGGTTGAGTTTAGGGGTTGCATGGGGGTTAAGGATGCTTAAATAAGAGTTTAAGGCGGTTTAAACCCGTCAGACATGAGCGAGCGGCCGCTCGGGCCCTGTGAGCGGCCGCTCACAGGCCCGAGGCCCTCGTTCGTGTCTCGTTTCATCACCCGACGCGTTATCCTTTGACGTTTTCGTTATTTCGGACCGTAACAAGTGCAACCCCATGCGTTAAGACCCTAATCAACCTCATACTCCACTTTTAGTGATTTTTATTAACGTATTCGGTTTAGGTTCACATAATCACGTATGGTTTTCACATAAGTTCATCAACTATCGCAGAGACACATAAGTTCGTTATTCACCAACGTCCGAGGTTCACTAATCATGTAATCACATATTAACTCACAACAATGCACGTATGTCCCATCTAGCTATCTAGCTAACCCTAGTTAAGTATAATATACGCGTGACTCGCTAAGGTAGACTTTAATCTAGACAACGTTGTTAACCAGAATTTGCCGGGTGTCACATCATCCCCACGTTAAAAGAATTTTCGTCCCGAAAATTGCACAAGTACCAAAAGGAATAACAAAAGAAACAGACAAAAGATAGAAACCAAGAGAGAGATTTACCCGAGTTGTCACATCATCCCCACGTTAAAAAGGAATCTCGCCCCGAGATTCATTCAGCTGCAGTGGTAACATATCTCGATTCGAACGCTTCCTTAGGAAAGAGATGAGGATACTTAGACTTCATCTGATCCTCCCGTTCCCAAGTGTACTCTGGTCCCGGTTCGAGTTCCAGCGAACCTTAACAATGCGAATCTTGCTATGACGTAGGCGACGAATCTTGTAATCAAGAATCTCAACAGGTTCCTCCACAATCCGAAGACGATCATCAACCTTGATCTCTTCCAGTGGAACAATAAGAGACTCGTCAGCCAGACACTTCTTTAAGTTGGACACATGGAAGACGTTATGTACGTTACCGAGCTCCGTCGGTAAATCAAGACGATATGCCACCGGTCCAATCCGTTCTAGGATTTTAAATGGGCCGACATACTGAGGGTTGAGTTTTCCACGCTTCCCAAAGCGTATGACGCCCTTCCACGGTGAAACTTTCAGAAGTACTTTGTCATCAACTTGGAATTCCAATGGCTTGCGACGCTGATCAGCATAACTCTTTTCCCGATCCCGTGCCGCTGCCAACCGGTTACGAATCTGTACGATCTTTTCCGAAGTTTCGTACACTAGCTCAGGCCCAGTGAGTTGACTCTCACCCACCTCAGCCCAACAAAGAGGAGACCGGCATTTCCGCCCGTACAGTGCCTCGAACGGAGCTGCCTTGATGCTCGTGTGGTAACTGTTGTTGTAAGAGAATTCTACTAACGGTAGGTGAGCTTCCCAACCCTTGCCAAAATCGATCGCACATGCTCGCAGCATGTCTTCTAAGGTTTGAATCGTGCGTTCACTCTGACCGTCAGTCTGTGGGTGATAAGCTGTACTCATGTCCAGCTGGGTACCCAAAGCCTTGTGCAAAGACTTCCAGAAGTGAGAAGTAAAGTGGGAGTCACGATCCGAAATAATAGAAACCGGCACCCCGTGCTTAGAAACAACTTCCTTCAGATAAAGATCAGCCAAACGATCCATGGTGTCGGTCTCCTTAATAGCGAGGAAATGGGCTGATTTCGTCAACCGATCAACAATCACCCATATCTTATCATTCCCGCTCGGTGACTTAGGTAGTTGTGTGACAAAATCCATTGTAATCCGTTCCCATTTCCACTCCGGAATTTCAGGTTGTTGCAAGAGACCCGACGGTTTCTGGTATTCCACCTTGACTTTAGCACAGGTCAAGCATTTGCTCACGTATGAGGCTATATCCGACCTCATGTTTGGCCACCAGTAAAGCACCTTTAGATCTTGGTACATCTTATCCGAACCAGGATGAATAGAGTACCGGGACTTGTGAGCCTCATCTAAAACAAGCTCCCGAAGTCCCCCAAATAAAGGAACCCATATGCGTTCTGCGAAGTAGTGCAGGCCATCAGGCCTTCGCTCGAGGTGCTTGTCGGCACCGTGCATAGTCTCAGCTTTAAGGTTTTCCTCCTTCAAAGCTTCTAACTGAGCAGAACGGAGTTGGTCAGGTAGAGAGGAATGAATGGTGAGCTGCAACGCCCGAACGCGACGAGGATTAATTGATTCCTTCCTGCTCAAGGCGTCTGCTACTACATTCGCCTTGCCAGGATGGTACTTAATGGCGCAATCATAGTCGTTCAGGAGTTCAATCCAACGACGCTGTCGTATGTTCAAATGTTGTTGGTCGAAAATATGTTGAAGACTCTTGTGATCGGTGTAGATGGTGCATTTGGTACCGTACAAGTAATGTCTCCAAATTTTCAACGCGAAAACCACTGCACCCAATTCCAAGTCATGGGTGGTGTAGTTCCTCTCGTGCACCTTGAGTTGCCGAGAAGCATACGCAATCACTTTCTCGCGTTGCATCAACACGCAACCGAGACCATGAATAGAAGCATCACAGTAAACAACGAAATCATCAGGGCCTTCAGGCAAGGACAAAATAGGAGCAGAACAAAGTTTAGACTTCAGTTTTTGAAATGCTGACTCTTGTGGTTCACCCCAGGCGAATTTTCTATCCTTCTGAGTAAGAGTGGTGAGGGTTGAGCGATCTTCGAGAACCCCTTAATGAAACGACGATAATAGCCCGCAAGGCCTAGGAATTGTCCGCACCTCAGTTGGCGTCTTTGGTGCTTCCCAGTCCTTGATCGCTTCGATCTTAGCTGGATCGACATGAATTCCTAGTTCATTAACCACATGTCCTAGGAACTGGACTTCGCGTAACCAAAAGTCACACTTTGAGACTTAGCGTAAAGTTGTTCCCGTCGCAAAAGTTCCAAAACCAAGCGCAGGTGTTCCTCGTGTTCGGTCTTGTTCTTGGAGTAAATCAGGATGTCATCAATAAACACGATGACGAACTTGTCAAGATACGGTTTGCAAACGCGGTTCATCAAATCCATGAAAACCGCCGGTGCGTTTGTGAGACCGAAAGGCATCACCAAGAACTCAAAATGGCCATAACGTGTACGAAATGCAGTCTTTGCAACGTCAGCTTCCCTTACGCGCAACTGGTGATAACCGGACCTCAAATCAATCTTAGAGTAGTAGCTAGAACCCTGGAGTTGGTCGAATAGATCATCAATACGTGGAAGAGGATAACGGTTCTTGATGGTCACTTTGTTTAATTCTCTGTAATCCACACACAATCGAAAACTTCCATCCTTCTTCTTAACGAACAGAATCGGGGCTCCCCAAGGGGAAGAACTTGGTCTAATGAAACCCTTGTCCAAGAGTTCCTGTAACTGACTGGACAATTCCTGCATCTCGGGAGGTGCAAGACGGTAGGGGGCCCGAGCAATGGGAGCAGCTCCCGGTACAAGATCAATACTGAACTCAACCTGACGATGGGGAGGAAGACCAGATAAGTCATCGGGAAATACATCAGGAAACTCGCGTACAACAGGAATATCGTCGATCTTCTTCTCATCGGTAGAGGAAACAGATAAAAGAGCCCAAACGGCCGAATAACCCTTTCGAAGATACTTAAGGGCTTTCATGCTGGAGATGAGATTTAGCGGAGCATCGCCCTTGATACCGTACACAGAAAGGAATTCTCCATCAGGGAGGGGAATCCGAATAATCTTGTCGTAACAAACGATCTCAGCGCGATACAAAGACAACCAATCCATGCCTACAACAACGTCAAAAACTACCCAAAGGTACCGGCATAAGGTCGATGGGGAAAGACAAACCCGACAACTCTAGTTGACACTCCCGAAGGATACAAGTAGCTTCAATCTTTTTACCGTCAGCCAACTCAATTACATACTTAGCCTCTAATGGCTCGGGTACTACATCTAGCAGTCGACTAACTTCCATAGATATAAAACTTTTATCGGCACCGGAATCAAATAAAACACTAACAGGCGATTATTGAGAAGGAATGTACCGGTAACTGTGTCAGGATCTTGTCTAGCCTCAGCGGCTCCAATGACGAAGGCACGTGCATTCCTGCCACCGCCCCCGTTGTTCCCATTACCGTTTCTATCCCTCACATCCCCGCCCTGCTTCAGTTTTAGGCACTCCTTCTTGTAATGCCCAGTCTCCCCACAGTTGTAACAACTATGTTTTCCCGTAGTTCCTTGAGCAGTAGGAGCCAGGGTAGTACTTGGGGCCTGGGTCGATGGAAGTGTCGCCCGACAATCTTTAGCAAAATGCCCAAGTCGCTGGCAGCGATGGCAACGATTACGGTCGCAGTCCCCCTGATGATGACGCCCACATTTGTTGCACTTAGGTAATTTCCCCGCATAACCACCCGGTTTGGTACCAGAAGAAGAAGAACCCCCGCTATCGAATCTCTTACCCTGTTGTGCTGGTGCTGGCACAGATCCTTTCCCCTCATTATCCCATTTACGCTTGTTATTCTCCGGGGCCTTGACAGTCGAACCCTTAGCAGGTAAGATACCCTCATTCACCTTCAAGTTTGTCATCCTGTGAGCCGATCGGACCACCTCTGAGTATGTAGGAAGATTCCCCGCAGCCACCAATCCTGCGATCTCTGGTACTAGCCCCGAGATATAGTGTTCAATCCTCCTGTATTCTGGCACATGCAGATCAGGACACAGCACTGCCAACTCATTACGCCTTACCGTATACTTTTCAATCTCTGACCCGGTCATCTTGAGGTTCCACACCTCATGCTCTAGCTTCTGAATTTCTTCCCTTGGACAATACTCTCGCTTCAGTAGTTGAACAAAATTTTCCCAAGGCATAGCATAAGCCTCCCCTATACCCATATTCTGGGTGATATTGTTCCACCAGGTCAAAGCAACATCCTGGAATAACGCAGCAGCATACTTGACTCGATCCTCTGGGAGACAGTTGCACATCAGAAACACTGACTCCACCTTTTCCAGCCACCTGAGCAAGCTCACCGCACCCTCAGTGCCAGAGAATTCCTGGGGCTTACAGTCCCGAAACATCATGTAGGTAACCACTAGCGTTCACAAGATCAAAGCTAGATCCAACCCAGGACTATCCATTCAAACCCAGAGCTCACTAGGGCTTTCATGCATTTCGGTTTATGATTTTGTGTGCACCCATAATGATAAACCGCTCTACATGGTCCTCCAAGTGTTCTCCTAGTTCAAAGTTCAAATCACCGGACATAGACTCTTAGCTATACACCGTAATACTACGGTAGTTTATGGCACGTGTTTCTATTGGAGTATGAAAGGGAGATGTCCGAGCCTTGGACAAATCTCAAGAGTACACGATTTACCCCAATATACCACAGTGCCTGGAGAGCAAGTAACCCGACCTAAGATAGAACGGATGATGTAACATAGGAAGTTCAGATGATTTTGAGACACCCCGACAAGCCCATACGTAACCACCATAACGTTTAGTACTATGTGATCGTCTAGTGTGTGCGACTCGGCTATAGACTAGACTCTACATGCAGTCCTGGTTCACTATAACCATTGGCTCTTATACCAATCTGTCACACCCTCAAAATCCACTTGCAGAGTTTTACCGCGAGGCGCATGACAAACCAGGATCCAAGTCAACGATCACAATAAACAAATCTAAATGAACATATGCAATTTCAAAAACATAGTTTAAAATCCCCAAATACAGCGGAAGCTTATTCTCAAAACATAATCCAAAAGTAAACCAAATTATTCAATGTTTGAAAACCATGCAATCCTAACTAGACGCCGTGCAGACACGTGCGCCCTAGTTCAGTTGTGCTACCTTAGCGACCTGAGAAAACATGTAAGAGTTACGTCAGCACAAAAATGCTGGTGAGTTCACAGGTTTGTAATTAAAGTACCAAGTTCAACCTGTCCATACTATATCAATTTGCAAACCAAAGTACGCTAGCTAGGCGTATGTTTTGTTACTTCTACGATTGGAAAACCATTACTAACTCACAAACCAGATGTCGTGCCCGAATAGTAAACCTGTTCCTGTTTGAGACAATATGCACTCGCCGACCCTCCAAGCCGACGAGCGGGGTTGGTCACTCCCAATAGATCTATTCACATTTCCCCGTTGTGCTAACCCGCACATTCATGGTTTCCCCCGGGACTTCCAAAGATCGTATAGTAAACCATAGAAACCCATAGTATGACAGTTGTTACCAAAACATAAGTTTAACACATGTTTTCTCCCCCAAAAAGTGAAACCAGTTAAAAGAGGGGCCGTAAACTCACCTTAACGTGCGAGCAAAGAATCCGAACAGCAAGTAATATATGCTACCGACACCCTAATAACAATGTCATTAAGTGAGTATAGGCGTAATATCATTACACCATATAACTCGTTTGTCCAAGGCGTTTTAAATGTTCAAAAGCGTGTAAGTGACACCTAGTGATTCTACATGCATAAGTAAATCCTACGGACCCGTTGGTGAATACGTTGGTTACAATTAGTTTCTACATTCCGTATGTGTCTCAGACAAGTGTACTTCAGTTACATGTCAATTCCATACCACCTAAGACCTCAATTAATCTCATAAGCACATAATACACAATCTGTGTTTTCAGGACAGATTGTGCGCCATCAAAACGAATTTATTTAACATAGCAAATCAATGAGTTAACCTCCCAAATTTTTACTGAATTTTCTTTGGGATTCACTTAACAATACCTATTTTTGTTTTGTCTTAAATCCAAACACAAAAATAATTAAAATTCGTCTAATACATCTATGTTCAGAAAACCTTCCTAACAGGTCAGTTTGGTAGATAAATTCCCAAAAATTGTGTGTTCATTCAAACGGGATGAATCCACTTGGAAAACTCATATTACTCCAATATTAACCTTCTGTAAAAATTTCACAACCCAACTCTTTATAAAACTTGATTTATGATGTTTCAAAGTTGACTCAGTTTGATACCCGAAATTCTGACCTGACCTATTTAAATGAAAATTCCAAAAACATATCAAACGACATCCAAATCAGATGATTTTGCCCATTCTAAAAAGCTAAGACAATGTAAAATCTATTCATGCAAAGAATCGATCAAACCAATTATTTTCAAGCCACGAAACAGCCCTACAAGTCGACATTCAGAATCTGTCCAGATTCTAATCATGCAATATTATCAATTATATCAAACCCTAGTTGCATATTATCAATCAATAACACCTAATAATCATCATACAACATTAGTAAGAACCACATCTGATCAAAACCCTAATTATACATCACAAACATCATTATTCACAAACCCTAGAAGTCTAAAACATCAAGAACATGCATAATCATACAAAACATATAACATTCATAATATAACAATGTGCTTGACCCTTTTAATCTTCGTAATCATCATGTTTTAACTTTTATAAAATACTTTCAGACCTGGACAAACAAGGTTTTGATGTTTTAAAACAATTTAAAGAAGATTAAAACATAAGGGAATGAAGAATATACCACAAACACTCCAAAACAACCAACCGAACGCTCTCCAAGCTTCCCGATTGATGTTCTTGAGCTTTAGCAGGTGGTTTAGGGTTAATAATTCGTGTGGGGCAGAAAGGGGGCGATTAGGGTTGAGTTTAGGGGTTGCATGGGGTTAAGGATGCTTAAATAAGAGTTTAAGGCGGTTTAAACCCGTCAGACATGAGCGAGCGGCCGCTCGGGCCCTGTGAGCGGCCGCTCACAGGCCCGAGGCCCTCGTTCGTGTCTCGTTTCATCACCCGACGCGTTATCCTTTGACGTTTTCGTTATTTCGGACCGTAACAAGTGCAACCCCATGCGTTAAGACCCTAATCAACCTCATACTCCACTTTTAGTGATTTTTATTAACGTATTCGGTTTAGGTTCACATAATCACGTATGGTTTTCACATAAGTTCATCAACTATCGCAGAGACACATAAGTTCGTGATTCACCAACGTCCGAGGTTCACTAATCATGTAATCACATATTAACTCACAACAATGCACGTATGTCCCATCTAGCTATCTAGCTAACCCTAGTTAAGTATAATATACGCGTGACTCGCTAAGGTAGACTTTAATCTAGACAACGTTGTTAACCAGAATTTGCCGGGTGTCACACACAGAGTCTCACGGCGTCTAGGATCCATTTGCATTTCATTTTGAGTATTATCAGACTTTCATGTTTTACTTTTGAGTTGTAATAAAGTTTTACGCTTCCGCAAGCGATGGTTGAATTTTTGAAACTTAATGGGCAATTTACGTTGTTTTCATATCATATAGATGTCGTTTATTGTGACCGTTGACTTGGATCCTGGTGTGTCACGCGCCTCGCGGTAAAACCCCACATGTGGAATTTGAGGGTGTGACAGATTGGTATCAGAGCCAATGGTTATAGTGAACTAGGACTGCATGTAGAGTCTAGTCTATAGCCGAATATCACACACGTTAGACGGTCACAAATAGTTACGAGTCGTGTCATTTGGTAAACACACTAATCTTGTTGAGGGTGTCGATGTCCTCATCACATAGTATCGTATTATCTATCTTTGGACTATTTCTACACTTATTCTAACTTCTTCTTCGGGTTTGAAAATGAAGAGGCTTATCGCTTATACTTGGCAGTAGTGTACATTGGAGTGGCTTCGGCACATTCTTGAGATTTTTCTGAGATTTGGATATCTCCCATCTATGCTCTAATGTACATACTTGCCTACACATACACTATCCTGCACTAGTACTTGTCATAGTACCCCCTAAGTGATTGTTCGCTTTGGGGACCTTCGTGCGATAACGGTTTCTTTTAGGAATGTGGATGTCGGGTGATTGGAAGTTCTAGCTAGAAGCACGCCTAGAGGACCATGTAGAGCGATTTGTTATTTCGGGTGCACACGAATCATAAATCGAAATGCATGAAAATCTTGGTGGACTTTGAGTTCGGACAGATGATCATGCTGGAACCCCGTTCTAAATTCGTTTGGTCACTAGTAGTTTGATCTAGTAGTGATGCTGAGTATCTTGTTTGTGTTTTGGCAGAACATGTCTGGTCGTGCTGGTGGACGTACTGGGGGACGCCCTGGTGGGGCGGGGGCCGCACGGGCGGTGGACGAGGTGGTGGGAACATCACTATGACTCAGGCGGAGTTGGATTGCGTGTTGCAACAGCATTTGAACATTGCGTTGGCTGCTTTTCAGGCTGCTCAGCAGACCCTAGGAAACACTAATCAGGTGCAGTCTGGATGCACCTATAAGAAGTTCATGGACTGCAAGCCCCATAACTTCAATGGGACTGAAGGGGCAGTGGGACTGCTCCGGTGGTTGGAGAAGATCGAGTCGGTGTTCGCTATGTGTAACTGTCCTGACGCTGATCGCGTCAAGTATGCTTCTGCTACCCTGGAGGGTCATGCCCTGACCTGGTGGAACTCTACCACTGCTAGCCTTGGCTTGGGTGAGGCCAATGCTATGCCGTGGTCTGAGTTTGTTCAGATGTTGCAAGCGGAGTATTGCCCAATGTAACACCCCAACCGATGGCGGAAACATCGGGATGTCACGTATTGATGATTGTTCAGTAGCTCATGGCGAATAATAAATGTCATTAAATAATTTAAATACGTTACATACAATTGTTCTAAGAATTTGTACATCAAATTGAATTAAACTATATAAACATCTTCAAGCATCAATTCAAATCTTCAAGTAAGTAGAACCTGAAACATGTTAAGTTGAAAATGTTTTGGGTCAACAAAAGTTGGTGAGAATTACATAGGTTTTGATAATCGAATAAAATTGTTGTGCAATTCATGTGTCATGGCAATCTAGTCCATATGCAAAAACATACTAGAAGTAAATCGAGTGCATAATCAACCTTGTGACTGTTGTATTGTGGTACATCCCATACGCTCATGGTTCACTCGTTTATATTGCAGTAACAAACACCCACGTAACCTTTGTAGGGGGCACGTATCCGGGTGGGATTGTCAGTCCAATAGATCAATCAATGTATACCGTTTGGCTGATGAATGTTTATGCTAGAATTGTGCTTACCCTAGTCATGTTCAAGACATAATGCAACATAGAAATACACATAGACACATTGATGATTGAATTGCATAAATATTGTTGTAACATGTTTCACCCCAAAAATGGCGATAAATAGAAAAGGGGCTATGTAAAACTCACCTTAGCAAAATGTTATATCTGTTGAAAAATTGAATAATGGTGTTGCCCAAATGTATCAAGTATCACCCTATAATAAGGTAATAAATATGTCTAAGTCTATCAAATCTACAAGTATATTCTAGGGTTTCGATTTGGGGATATCCAATTGTTGAATTTATAATAAAATGTTTAAATAAATAAAGGGAAAATTGATAATTAAATAAATGAAAGTCTTTTTATAAAGTTTGAATTTAAGATGTTCACAATAATGTGTTTGAAGTATGAAAATAATTTTTATAAAATTATTTTCTTTAAAATAGATTATTAAATCTATTTATTACAAATTGCCAAAATTTAACTTTAATATTTAAAAATATTAAAATTAAAGAATTTTTATTTTAAAAATTATATTTCTGTTCTAAATATTCAGAAATAAATTGTATAAAATTTTGGTGCAAAAATAATAAAAATTGAATTTATTATGATTTAATTATGATTAAAACTAACAAAAATTGATTAAAAATATAAAATAAATGATTTTTCAGAATTAAAAATCATTTCAGTAAAGTTTATCATTGTACAAACTCAGGATAATTTTTGTGGAAATTTATAAAATTGTTTTGATATTTTAATGGATTTTTATAAATATAATAGCATAAAATTGATTTAATTATTATAAATATTAAATAAATGAATTTCACAAAACTAAAAATTGTAGGTGGAACATTTATATCAGATTTGTTAAAAATAATTTTTTTAGAATTTATAAAAGGGTTTTAATAATTAAAAACGAATTTATAAGATTAAATGTATAATATATATAATTGGTTTGTTTGTTTTAAAAGTGAAAATAAGGCAAAAAGGGGTGCCCTTGCCGGGACTCGAACCCGGATGGCTAGGGTAATAAGCAACAGTCACAACCACTTGGTCCAGACCAGTGGTTGTGATTATTCTCGTTCTTTTAAAAATAAAAACACTATCCTGATTCGGTTTATCCCCAAATCAAATACGAGCCCTAACAATTCCAATTGAACAATCCACACATCAATAACCCAATTAACCTTAGGGTTATTGATGTGTGGATGCCGAAGATTAAATCCCACAACAAAAATTATACTTACAATACAGTTTTGATCACGATTGAAAGGTCAAACCAAAAGTCATAAACACGATCGTGGATCAAGAACAACGTGTAATTAAGAAGAAATAGAGGTTGAGAGAGATGAAATGGCGAATTGTGATTGCTGTGTAGCATCCAATTTATAGTGATGATGTCCAGGTGATCGAATTGGTATGCGTTGACCCATCATTGAATGTCAAACGTGTATAAGGTTAATTGTTTATCAATTGATTGATAATTGTCGTGTTGATGAGTCACAGATGGCCGATAATTATGTAAACCTTCCTATTTTGGATCAATCACGCGTTAAAGGGTGTTGATTAGTGGTGATCGCTCGCAACAGTTGACTTTTTCTAAGTCAACTGTTTGTTTAGTAAGTCAGTATATATATAAAGCAGGGTGGAGTTAAACAGATGTGAGTTGTAGCTCCGTTGGTTTGGAGGTGTGTTGGTTGTGCTTTGGCCGCTCGCTGCACGAGTTCGAAACCCGGCTTGGACAGCCTCTTTTTCTTTTCTTTTTTTAACCAGATGAGGTGGGCCAGAAGAGGGAGTTGGGCCGGACCTTTCAGCTGTTGGGCTGATCTAATGGGCTCAGGTCTTGGGTTGGGTAAAACAAAATCAACAAATCAGTGTTATCATTTATTATTATTATTATTATTATTATTATTATTATTATTATTATTATTATTATTATTATAAACCTTTATATATATATAAATATATATATGTATATGTATGAATATTAGGGTTCAAAATATCACAAAAATAATAATAATAATAATAAGGCTTGTCGTTTTATTTCGTAACGTACATGTATTTAGTGCGAAATGTTACACCCAAGGGGTGAGATTATGAAGTTGGAGCATGAGTTCTGGAATCTGAAGATGGTTGGGTCGGAGATCGAGCAGTTTACTGCTAGGCACAACGAGTTGGCTGTGATGTGCCCCGGTTTGGCTACACCGGAGTACCGGAGGATTGAGCACTACGTTGCTGGGTTAGTGCCGGAGATTGTTGGGCTTGTTGCCGCTGCTGATCACACTACTATGTTGGCCACTGTTCGGGCAGCTCACAAGCTGACCAACATGAAGGTTGCTGAGGGCGTTCTACCTCCGAGGGGTGCTGCTGTGAAAGCCCCTGCAGACAATAAGAGGAAGTGGGAGAGTGCTGGGAAGAACATTGGGTCGTCTCAACAGAAGGTTAAGAGGTAGGACATTGTGGGAGCGTCATCTGAACAGAAGACTGGGGGGTTATGTTGGTAAGAGTCCGAAGTGAAACACGTGTGGGTATTACCATGTTAGGAGTTGCGATGAGTTTCGATGTAAACGTTGTCAGCGAGTCGGTCACTTGGCTAAGGATTGTCGGGCCAATCTTCAGCCAAAACAGACTCAGGTGGTTGTCCCCGCTCCTGCTCCTCGGAAAAACCATGGGTGTTTTAACTGTGGAGAGACTAGACACTTCAAGCGGGATTGTCCCAAGCTGAAGCAAGGCCAGGGTGGCGGTCGAACTGTTCCGGCTCGTGCTTATGTCATCGGTGCTAGGGAGACCGTGGAGGATCCCGATACTGTTACTGGTGAGTTTCTTTTCTTAGTATTCATTGTACTTTGGTTTTATCCTTATTTCGCATCATTGGGCATTTCGCATCCATCACGTGTTTTCGGTCTTGTACATGGTTATCATTTTGCATTCATGGGTTATACCGATCACAGTAGTCTCCAATAGGCCTTCGATCAGGAGGATTCGTTGTTTTGCATTCGACTTGGGGAGGGCGGTTCCCCGGCCTGGAGTATCTGTTGTTATCTTTATTTGTTCGTGGTTATCCCTTCGTTTGCATTCTGGGAAACGTTACTTGGGTTAGGTCGACACTCATCACTGTCGAAGAGTGAATCTCGGGGCGAGATTCCTTTCAACAGGGGGATGATGTGACAACCGGGAAAATTTTTTTTCTTTTTTATCGCTTCGTTCCCTTTTACTTCGGGAAATTTTCAGGACAAAAATTTTTTCAACAGGGGGATGATGTGACATCCGGCACGTTTAGGTTAACACTTTATAAAACACATAAGTCTACCTTAGCGAAAAATGTTTTCAAACATACTTAACTAGGTCTGTTGAGTCGTTATGATGGTTCCGGGAATCATCGGGAGTTGTTACAATGATCCACGGGATCATTGGTAGTCGGTCCATCACCATGTGAACATGGATTGGTGATTTGTAGAATCGCCGGGTTTCACGCAGACACGTAAATCTCGAGTCCCGGGAATTAGTGAATGGATGGGAACGTATTAGTTATCATGCATTATGTGCTTGCAATCATTATATGACTTGTCGGTATGTGAATACGTGTTTATATGTGTTAAAATAGTGATTACGTGTAATTGCATGACATTATAGGTGATTACGCGTAATTGCATGACATTATAGGTGATTACGCGTAATTGCATGTAAATAGGGGGTGATTGGTGTAATTGCATGTAAATAAGGGGTGATTAGCCTAATCGCCAATAAGAGGGGCGATTCGAGGAGTAATTATAGGCGATTGGTCTAATCGCCAGTAGTTACACGCGATTAGACACTCTAATCGCCTGTAGTTGCTGCCCAATCACCTGACGCGTACTAAACAACTAGAAACGCCTATAAATACCACCCTTATGTCTTAAAACATCATTTGTGAAACCCTAATACACCCCAAAGCCACCCTACACCTTATTCAACCTCTACAACACGTTTTTGATAAAGAAATCACATTTCCAAGCTTTACACCTCATTATCTTACAATTTCAAGGTGTGTTCTTCATCCCAAACCTTTGTAATGATAATGTTTTGATCCCTAAAGGTCCAGACCTGGTTTCTAAACATTTGTGTCTTTGAAAACTCATTCAAATCAGTTTCTAAACAAACCCAACCTCTATGCTTGTTATGTGATGTATTCATGCAAGATAGATTTTTTATCGTTTAAACATGGTTGTTCTTGTATTATTGATATGTTTCTGATCTAAATGAGATGATATGATGTTAACCTAGGAGTTTGAAGGTTCATTGATGTGTATTATTGATATTAGGCGTTTTGACCCGTTTGAATGATCATGGAGGATTGATGATGATATGTTGTGTTTTATTGATTGTTTGAAGTTAGGGTTTACTCTAGGATGATGCTAGAACAGTAGATAGTGTCGGACAACGTCATTATGTGATGAAATCTGGATATTTGCCATTTAGGGTAAGTTTTGCATGTTGGTGTGATGTTTACATGCTAAGTTATGTTATTTTGGGAAAACGCTTGCATTTGTGACGGCTAGAATGATAATAAATTAGGGGTTTTTGCTTGAAATAGTTGGATTAATGTTTTGGGTTTGATATTGGGTGTTTCCACATGTTTCGGATCTGATTTGGAAGCTTAAACGCGCGAAAAAGTGGAACCGGGCTGCAGGGGCGATTGGGGAGCTCCAATCGCCTGATGGAACTGGCGATTGGGCCAATCGCCAGACATTAGAGGCGATTGGGCACCTAATCACCTGTACTGCTTGTGATTACACTCCCAATTGCTAGTTTGACCATCCTAATCACTAGTTGACTTTCCTAAATGCATGTATGATAGCCTAATCGCGTGTGCTGCTGTTGTAAGCGTATTTTGACATCCTGAAACACGGTTTGAAACCTAGGAACATGTTAGGAACCCCGTGACATGTCTAATAACTTGGTAACACGTGTTCGGACTTGTTTATGCGTTAATTTGGCGTTATGCTAGATAGGGTGAATGCTTGCGCATGCTAAGTGTTTAATTGCATAAGTTGCGTGCTAAAACGTGGGATGTCGGGTATTGTCTGGTTTGATCGGTTTACCGTTTAAACATGTTTTCAACATACACGATCACGGTCAGGACAACTTGGGGACAGATTAGCCTTCGGGTTAGTAGTCATCACACTTATGTAAACTCATTGATAGGTCGCCACTAGTAGGGACTAATACACACGTATCGGATTTCTATTTTACTGAGGACGCACTCTAAGGTGAGTTTCACGGCCCCTCTTTTATACACTTTTTCTCGAGGGAGAAGCATGCCACACGTTTTAACAAATACAACGTTTAACTTGTCTGGGCCCTACCTCGTCAGAACCAATAACTAATTCCATGACCATCTCATAATACTTGACCAAGTGTGTCTCCACCGATGAGATACGGATAATGCTCATGAACAAGTTAAACGGTAAGAGCGACTGTTAGATTGTGATGTATTATGTATGGCGTTTTTGTTGTTTAATGGCCTTCACCTTCTGCCCCGGTAAATATGTTATAACATGCATATATTGAACCAAAGATTTGATGAGCATAAATAATCCATGTCCTTGGTTACTTTACATGTTGCGTTTATATGAACTACGTTATATTGTATTTTGATTATGCTTAATAAACCTTTAAAGCCAATAATTTGTAACATTGTTGTAGGCTAGTTTCCCGCTGCTCATTTTATCTCTCTTTTTTTATATCCCCTGCCTTAAAAACAAAAAAGTACCATTTCGTTTATTAATTGGTCGTCATAGAAGATATTTTTTTTGTTGAAATAGGGTAAGTATTATGTGTTAGAATGGTTGAGTTGGTGTAGTTTCAATTTTATTTGGGTGGACCCGCACTTCTGCGATGGGTTCTGTGATCACATCGCCGCTATTGCGGCGATCATGGTGTGATGGGTTTAGATGGGAGACTAAGTGGGGAGTAGAATTGTGGGGAGGTGCTAAGCGATCAAGTGATAGGCGATCACTAGGACTCAGGAAGTGGAGATGAGGCGGCATAGCTTTGTTGATCGGAGCTAAGTGAAACCCTGAATGGTGTTTTACCTTGATGTGATGTAATATGTTATATTTGTCTAGCTCACTAGATTGTTTTATCGGTTGGAATATATAGTTGAGTTGGATTAGTTTCAATTTTTTTTGTATTTCACTTAATTTTATCTAATGTAAATTATATTTAGAAAAATGTTAAAATAAACGTTGACCACCCTTTAATTACAAAAATAAACACATAAAATGTCTTAATTAAGTTAAAAGACTTCACACTATCTAACACTACTGATCAGAATTTGACATTTATCACAAGAGTCTTAAATAAAGACTCTTTAACTCGTAATGGCCCCACAAACCAACCAATAAAACGATGACATGTGGATAAAAAAAAGCTACTACACGCTTGAGTTTTGTGGAGTCTTTACCCTAGACGCGTCTATAGTTGGCAAGAGTCTTAGTAATGTACGGAAAGGTCTTTAGTTCAAATGAAAAGTCTTAAAAACGCACGGACGCGTCTATAGTTGTCTAGAGCCTTAGTGTTGTACGGAAGAGTCTTTGATTTGTACGAAAAGTCTTAAATTAAGACTCATCAGGCTTGGCGTATAGGATTAATGTAGGATCAACTTTCGGGTCACCCGACAATCATGAGTTTTGATATTCAGAGTGCAGAATCCTCTGAATATGTTTGGATAACAGAAACAACAATGAAACAATGAAGAACGAGTAATCAACACGCACACATTACGGTTTAAATGTTGATTCGATTAATGAAAATAGAGCTCGAGTGTTTACAGACCAAAATCAGACCTTCAGACCTGGGGAGGGTGTTTGGGGAATGTGTGATGTGAGAACTAATGATTAGGTCATGATTGGATGCTTTTATACCCCTTGTACTTGTGCAGCAGCTTATAGGCAATTACAATCCTATCCACTGTGCACTATTCATGCGATTAGGCCCCAACCGCATGAATAGTAGAGCATTTAGGCCCGAACCACATGAACAGTAGGGCGATTAGGCTACCTAATCGCCTATAAGAGAGCCTAATCGCCTACAACATCTAAAAACTCCCAAAACGCTTACAAACACTCCCAAACACCCTAAATACTTACCAAACATCACATATACTAGACTAGGGACATCATGTACTAACAATTAAGACTCTACAAAACTCAAACGTATAGTAGCATTTTTCACCCATGTGTCACCATTTTATTGGTTGGTTTGTGGGACCATTACAAGTTAACAAGTCTTTATTGAAGACTCTTGAACAAATGAAAGATTTTAAGTAGTATTGGATAGTGTGGAGTCCTAAGCTTAAGACCTTTCATGTGTTTATTTTTGTAATTAAATGGTGATCAATGTTTATTTTGGAGATTTTCCCAATTATATTTATCTAGCTTATTTCTTGACTTTAATAAACTAACTTCTGCCGCCGTTCAAGAAATTATTCAAGTCATCATCTTTAAACTCGTACCGTTAATCATGTTACATGTTATATTGACTTGTAAAGATGTTGCTACCAAATATATGTAAAACACAAAGGCACCTCACACACAAAGGGTATGTTTGGTAAACTTAGCTAGTAGTTGGAAGCTGATAGATGTAGCCGGAAGTCGGTAGCTGTAGCTTTGTAAATATATTTTGATGTTTAGCAGAGTAGCTTGAGATTTTAATAAAATGTATAAAATGATCAAAATGAGCATTAACTAAAAGCTTGCATGCACGTTTTTTTTTTATCTTTTTTATGATAGAAAAGGTATTTATGTCATTTACTCATTAAAATCTTGTAGCTAGTAGGACATTTTTCTTAAATGCTAGTACTAGTAGCTTTTCAGTATAGAGCTTTTTCTCCAAACGTAAAAGCTTCAAGCTCCTTCAACCAAACACGACTTTTTATTAAGTATGAGCTTTTTTCTTAAAAGCTTGAAGCTCATTAAAGCTTATTGCCAAACATACCCTATAAAACGAAAGCTTGTTATTTAAAATAATACTGTAATTAAAACTTCTTTATTTGAGATATTTAAAGAATAATTAAAAAAAGTTAAAATATTAAACATTAAGCTTTTGATATCTTGTCATTTTGCTTAGAATAACGTATGTAATTTTATTACAGTTACATCACACTTATACAAACTACATATTTTTATTTTAATTTTTTTACAGGATTATTTGATTTTTTTTTCAAATCTCATTTCAAGACTATAAATATAGCAATGGAAGACTCATGTACACAACTTAAACACATCTCTTCGCCACAACCAAAAGCAATAATCTATGGTGATCAAAGTTTCCTTCTTGGTCACAATTCTTGTGCTCAACGGTTGTAGTTTCATGTTTGTTTTCGCATCACTGAAACCCGAGACTCAAAATGTGGCCTCAAGTATTGTCACAGATGTTGATCATTCAAGCGGTGACGCAACTTACGTCCCAAATATAAAAAAACGATGTAAATATGACTCCGATTGTACTTGTAGTTCTCTATTCATTCCAATGTGTGTTCATGGATTATGTATATGTGTTCCTTGAAACTAAGCAGAACTTTATTATGTAAAACATATTTTTAAGATAAAATGCTATTAAATGCTTAGCTTTTATTATGTTTAAAAAATATATCCATGAAAGTTTATTTTCATCATGCATAATTTTTCTTAATTTTTTAGTTATAAAAACACATTATGTTACGGATATTTTTTAGGGATAACTTTGTAGAATAGTAATAAACTTTCAAAAGTGTTTTAATTTGGTCACTTAACTTATTATTTTTTTTTATCTCAATTAGGTCACTCAACATTCACACTTTGTATTAATTAGAGGTTTTCCCTCTATTTCATAGGTAAGTATGGTAATGTGGCTTTTTGTTTATTTTTTCCTATTTCTTAATGCCAACGTTAAGTGATGGCGTATATTTTAACATATATTTTTTTTTTAATATAATTGACATGTTATTTGCCTTGTCTTAGACTACTCGGAGTGGGGGGGGGGAGGGGGATGAAGCGCCATGCGGCATTTGTGGGACCCATGTGGGGGGGGGGGGGAATTGTGGGGAGTGGAAGGGGGAAGAGGGGGCAGAAAATAATATTATATTGTGTTAAAGTTAAAAAAAATCTGGCCAATCAAATGTGCCACATCACCATCACCCCAAGCCCCACGCCAAGGACTCTGACCCCGCCCCCTCCTTCCTGCCCTCTCCATGCCAGAGTGGCGGTGGTGTTCCCCCTTTCTCGCCCCCCACTCCGACTACTCTTAATATAATAACATCTATTAAAAATCCCGACCCTAACATCCTCTCCTTCATTTCATTCTTGACACATATAAAATTTTACAAGATTCGACTTGAATGTTAAGTGACTTAATTAGGACAACAAAGATATAGGAACTAGAACACCTTTTAAACTTGGTAACTATTCTGTGAAACTACTAGCTATTGTGCTTGAATAATGATTTCCGCCTCTATAAACTAGATGTTTATTTAGTTTAGAACTATACATATTGTGTCTTTAAAAAAATCCATGTAAAATAGAAAATAAAAAGTAAAAGAACATGCATATTAAACTAAAAAGGTAATTTATCATCGTATGTGAAATTCGTTCAATGGTTTGATCGGAAAAATAAGTAAATAACACTTAAATTTTATTTTTTAGGATGTTTGTTGAATCCCACACTAGGCATGTAAATAAACCAAACAAATATGAATGGAGGCTTCGTGTTCGCTCGTTTAGTTCTAACCGAACACGAATATATAGTTGGACAAACTTTTTGGTTCATTTTCATTCATTTAAAAATCTAAGCGAACAGTTTGTGAAGGTAAACAAGCGCAAATGAACATAAACAAACAAACTCAAAACGACCATAATTGAAAAACATAAACAAACACGAATTAGTATTAAAGAAACTAAAATGAATATTTAAATATAAGTCACTTAAGTTATTACAACCATCTGTTTAATATTGTTTATCAACATCTATAGCATTGTAAACAAATATTGAAATTCAATAAAAGTCTATGATGGCCACTGTACAGATAAAAGTTTTGTAAATACAAATTCACAAGACTTTTTTATTAAGTATGAATTTTTTCTTAAAAGCTTGAAGTTCATAAAAACTCCTTGCCAAACATACCCTATAAAACAAAATCTTGTTATTTAAAATAATACTGAAATTAAAACTTCTTTTATTTGCAACATTCAAAACATAATACAAAAAGTTAAAATAATAAACATTAAACGATATCTTGTCATTTTGCCAAGAATCACGTATGTAATTTTATTACAGTTACTTCATAGTTATACAAACTACATATTTTTCTTTTAATTTTTACACGATTATTTGATTTTTTTTTCAAATTTCATTTCACGACAATAAATATAGCAATGGATGTCTCATGTCCACAACTTAAACACAACTCTTCGCCACAACCAAAAGCAATAATATATGGTGATCAGAGTTTCCTTGATGGTCACACTTCTCGTGCTCAACAGTTGTGGTTTCATGCTTGTTTTCGCATCACTGAAACCCGAGACTCAAAATGTAGCTTCAAGTATTGTCAAAGATGTTGATCATTCAAGCGGTGACGCAACTTACGTCCCAAATATAAAACGAAGATGTAAAAATGATTCCGATTGTACTTGTCAATTTCCATTGATTCCATTGTGTGTTCATGGAGAATGTATATGTATTCCTTGGAAATAAGCAGAACCTTATTATGTAAAACATATTTTTAAGATAAAATTCTATGAAATGTTTAGCTTTTATTATGTTTAAAAAATATATCCATGGAAGTTTGTTTTCATCATAAATAATTTCTCTTAATTTTTTTTAGTTATAATACACATTATGTTACGAATATCTTTAAAGGATAACTTTGTAGAATAGTAACAAACTTTCAAAAGTGTTTTAATTTGGTCACTTAAGTTATTTTTTTGTCTCAATTAGGTCACTCAACATTCACGCTTTATATTAATTAGAAGTTTTCCCTCTATTTCATAGGTAGCTATGGTAACGTGGCTTTTTGTTTGTTTTTTTTTCCTATTTCTTAATTCCGACGTTAAGTGATAACGTGTATTTTAACATATATTTTTTAATATAATTAACATGTTATTTTCTTGTCTTAATATAATTACATCTATTAAAAATCCAGACCCAGACATCGTCTCCTCCATTTCATTCTTGACACATATAAAATTTTACAAGATTCGATTTGAATTTTAAGTGACTTAATTGGGACAAAAAAGATATGAGAACTAGAACACCTTTAAAACTAGGTAACTATTATGTGAAACTACTAGCTATTGTGGTTGAATAATGATTTCTACCTTTATAAACTAGATGTTTATTTAGTGTGTATATATATATATGTGTGTGTGTATATATATATATATATATATCATGTCTTTAAAAAATCCATGTAAAATATAAAATAAAAAGTAAAAAAAACATGCATATTAAACTAAAAAGGTAATTTACCATCATCGTATGTGAAATTCGTTCAATGGTTTGATCAGAAAAATGAAGTAAATAACACTCAAATTTTATTTGTTAGGATGTTTATTGACTTGGCATGCCACCTCAGCTGCCAAGTCAGCATCTGGTCCATATCAGCAAGACACTTCAGCTGTCACGTCAGCATCTGGTCCACGCCAGCACGTCATCTTGATCTAACTCAGTTAGTTCAGAGTTAACAGAGATTCATTTTTGACACCCACATGTTCATTTAGGATTATTCTGATCCAACGTTAAAGTTCGGATTATTATTGGTCAATGACCCAAACTTTAGAATAAAATCCAATACCCCAATTATCAATGTAAACCTTATATTACTGTTGCTTTATTGTTGATAAACTCAACAATTTAGAATTGTGTTAAAAACAAAATTTTGCTTTTGAAATGATTCACACATTTTTATTAAATTAAATACTGGTAACTAGGACTCCAGGAGTATAAGCTATAAAATACATACTGATGGCGAGTCCCGGCTCGAAGAAATCATGTATACTATTTTGATGGCGACGGCATGAAGAATATGATTCGCGAGGAATGAAACGGTGTTTGGTGGCTCCTTCATCCCGGTGCACATGAAGGTTGATCAAATAAAGGAAGACTTGTTTTTGTGGATTTGTCATCGGATTAATCTCCCAACTCCGAAATGGGATGACTGGTGTTTGTTTGATGTCTTGAGTCATCTTTAATTCATGTCCTTGGTGTTTGTACTTGTTCCCAGCCACTGGCTGACTCTTTATATCTATATATAGAGCGATTTTCGTTAAAAAATACATACTGAAGTTATAGTGTGGTGATGGTAGAGGGGTTTATGAGTCTCTGGTCCAATCATTGGATGATGATGAACTAATTGGTTCGTATTAATTCTTAAATATATACTTAGGGTCTGTTTGGTATGGGGTAATGGAATTGATGAGGGAATTGAATGGACGAGGTAATGGAATGGATTATTATCATTCCATATCTTGTTTGGTTGCCATGTGGAAATGAAACTGTAGACGCATATTTCATATATGTGTTGTAGCTTTTGGATTACAATTGATGAAATTGATGAAGATTTGAAGATTTCAAGTTTTGAAGAATTGACTCGGGAGTTCGAATGGTCGAACCAATTTCCATAGGGTTGAACGAGTTGTTTTATTATTGATTCGAACTTGTGCAAGGTCGAACTGGTTGGTTCAACCTCACGTAAGGTCGAATGAGTTTCTCTATATATATAGGTTAGGTGGTGATGGTTATTAAGTTAGTTGGTCAGTTGTGTGTGTTCTAGAGAGTTCATTTACACCTTAAAGTGTGTGTTTTTGTTAACTTCAATATGTAAGTGTTTTATTGATATAAAGTTAATGAAAATAAGTAGAAAATGATTTCTATTCAGGGTTTTTGCACCTGATACGTCAGTACTCGTGTGATATTATTGTTTCTTTGTTGAAATCCGTTCCTACAGAAACAAAACATTACTTTGTACTTTGTGTTGTTGGATAGGCAGGAAAAGACGAATAAATAAAATCGGTGGTGAATGGTTGTGGTGGGTAGTGGTCAGTGGCGGTGATGGAAGGTGGTGATATGTGGCAGTAGCGGCGACGGTGGGTGGCGACGGCAGAAGTGGCGAGTTGGGAGGTGGAGGTGGATGGTTGTGATGGTGGTGGGTGACGATGGTGAGTAGTGGCGGTGGTGGGTGGTGGCGACGGCGGCAGTAGGTGGTTGTGGGTGGGTGAAGGTAGTGTGTGGCAGTGGTCGGTGTTGGTGATGACTGTGGTGGGTTGTGACGGAGGTGATGGGTGGGTGGCGGCAGTGATGGTGGGCGACGGTGGCAAGTGGTGGCGGCAACGGTGGTGGGTGTTGACAATGGTGGTGGGTAGTGGGTTATGGTGTTGTTAGTAAAGGGTGAATTAGGGATTGAATGAAAAAACCATGGGGGTGGATGGAATGGCTTAGAGGGAATGAAATGTCTTGTGGAATGGGTGATTCCATTCCTTTAACCAACCAACCATACTATTTTTCATTATCTCGTAATGGTATATTAAATTAAATTGTGGAATGAGTGGTTCTATTCCTTTAACCAACCAAACATATTATTTTTCATTATCTCGTAATGATCTATTCCATTTCTCATTCCATTCCATCATACCAAACGCAACCTTATTTTAAAGAATGATATATCATAATGCCATATACTAATAGTATTAGTCTTTCGTTCTTTAAATATAATTAAATTAAATTAAATATCTACACGTAGTTTATATAAAGATGTTGCTACCAAATATATGTAAAACACAAAGGCACCTCACACACAAAGGATATGTTTGGTAAACTTAGCTAGTGGTTCGTAGCTGGTGGTTAGAGGTTGATAGATGTAGCTGGAAGCTGTAGCTTTGTAAATATATTTTGGTGTTTAGCAGAGTAGTTTGAGATTTTAATAAAACTAGTATTTACCGGCGCCGCGCGTTGCGGCGGCGCACGACGGATATGCTGGGTGTTTTTTACCCGACGTCGCGGTTTGCGGGGGCGTCACAATGTGTCGAACAGGTAGCAAATAATCAACCGATTACCCGCCGCGCATTGCGGCGGCATAGAAACGTACATTAAACCGACATTATATTGTGAAACGGAAACGTATTATATTTGATCGACTTGCTGACGCCGCGCTACCACCGATGTCGTGGCGTGGGAAACCAAGAAAACATACTCAAACAACCGAAAACCGTAAACGCAAACAGTAACCGGCTATACGGTAAACCCGGTGACGAAACAGTGTCTGACAACCATTGGACAACGGTAGTGAGTTGGATGACATTGACCCGAGGCGCGTTGCGGCGGTGCGCGACGGATCGAACCGTATTGGCCGGTGCAACCGATAATAAACAAAATAAATGTAAGGGGGACTGAAGTTGCAATTTATTAAATGTGAGGGACTGAAGTTGTCATATGCTAAAACTTAGAAAATAAATGTGAGGGACTGAAGTTGCAATTACCAAAAAGTTAGAGGGGTGGCAATGAAACTATGCCACCGACTTTAGTTTTTAAGATATATATAATATATAAAATGACCAAAATGAGCATTAACTAAAAGCTTGCATGCATGTTTTTTTTTTTATTTTTTTATGATAGAAAGGGTATTTATGTCTTTTACTCATTAAAATCTTGTAGCTAGTAGTATCTTTTTTTTAATGCTAGTACTAGTAGCTTTTCAGTATGGAGCTTTTTCTCCAAACATAAAAGCTTCAAGCTCCTTCAACCAAACACGACATTTTATTAAGTATGAACTTTTTTCTTAAAAGCTTGAAGCTCATTAAAGCTTATTGTCAATCATACCCTATAAAACAAAAGCTTGTTATTTAAAATAATACTGTAATTAAAACTTTTTTATTTGAGACATTTAAAACATAATTAAAATAAGTTAAAATATTAAACATTAAACTTTTGATATATTGTCATTTTGCTTAGAAAAACGATTGTACTTGTAGTTCTCTATTGATTCCAATGTGTGTTCATGGATTATGTATATGTGTTCCTTGAAACTAAGCAGAACTTTATTATGTAAAACATATTTTTAAGATAAAATGCTATGAAATGCTTAGCTTTTAAAAAATATATCCATGGAAGTTTATTTTCATCATGCATAATTTCTCTTAATTTTTTAGTTATAAAAACACATTATGTTACGAATATTTTTAAGGGATAACTTTGTAGAATAGTAATAAACTTTCATTTATTTTTTCCTATTTCTTAACGCCGACGTTAAGTGATGGCGTGCATTTTAACATATATATATTTTTTTAATATAATTGACATGTTATTTTCTTGTATTAATATAATAACATCTATTAAAAATCCTGACCCTAACATCCTTTCCTTCATTTCATTCTCGACACATATAAAATTTTACAAGATTCGACTTGAATGTTAAGTGACTTAATTAGGACAAAAAAGATATAGGAACTAGAACACCTTTAAAACTTGGTAACTATTCTTAAAATCTAGTTCATTTAACTTCAGATTATTTAATAGTATAGTATAAAATGCATTCATTTCCTCTGCATTGACGCAATCTATGATACTATCGGAGTGAAAAAAGGGTCTAAAGAAGAACAGAGACTGGGCTGTATTAGTAACAAATAAATCCTTTGTGTGTTTATAAAAGGTCTCTTAAAATTCAATTTTGGGGATAAACACCAATCCTAAGGTCCGAGACGACCCAAAAAGCAATTGATCAGATCATGATCTATTTTATAAGCCTACTTGGGTATTGAGTATTTATTTGTAAGAACTGAATTTTTTGCACTCGATAGTTTCAACTCCAGAAAAAAGAATCCAGTAAATTTTTTATTTGACTTACATAAAAGCATCCATATATCGTATATGCGGGTGTCTAGATAACATACAAAGTAACAAGCGGTATGGGTTTGACTTGTAAAAGGTCAACTCTTTATAAATAAGAGTTATTAATTAGTAGGTTATGGTGTAGTCTAGAAAACACCTACACATACTAAATAAAGGTGAAATTACAATAAAAGATGGCCTTTAATAGGGTACTAGATTTGTGGAGTATGTGTAAGAAACACTAGGATTAACAACGTTACCTGAGTTGATGAAAGTTCTGATTCAAAACAAGTACCTCTTTGATTAGGACACTACACTCTTTCAGGATAAACATACTTTCTGGTGCTATCTTCTTTTCTATTCCTCTGTGTGTTTTGTGTGTGTTTTGGACAACACGGATTTAGGAAGTGCATTTGTTTTTGTTTCTGATTTTTAACTTTTTTCGGTTAAAAAGCTGGTCATTTAGATGCGTGTATATTGTGTCACATGCATGTATGTGAGTTCTGAGTTATGTTCTGTAGGTCTGGTTGGGCTGCTTAAATGTACCCATTCAAAAGATTGTGTTTCGACTATATAAATTAAACACTTGCTAAAGCTTTTATTTTTTTTATTTTTTTTTTTTTATATTGAATGGCAAGGAACGACATGCCAATCACCGTGACACCGGGCGCTATGGCTAAAGTCGACTATTCGACCGCCATCAGCCCCATGGCTCTCCTAGATGCGCGGAAACCCGACCTCCACCCGCCTGAATGCACGACAGTGGAATGATCAGTAAAAGCTCGTCTATCATCCAAGTCGAACAGGCGCCACATGTATTCGCTCTTTTCCTGGATGTCGCAGAAAATAATGGGAAGGGTAGGAATCGAACCTGGGTCACATAAAACACCAAGTCTTTCCTAATCACTCCATCACTACCTCATTAGCTGCTAAAGCTTAATTTATTAAGATGTCACTGAACCCTCGAACCTAATTATAGTTTGTGCTTAATTCATGAGTCCAGAAAATTAAAAACCTTCATAAACCTACGTGGCCACCTACACCTCACCAATACCCACAAGCCTGACCTCAAACATTTTTCAAGCAATAAATTGCATCTAGGAAAGGTGCCTCTCCTTACCTTTATTCTATAGGTCGAGGGTTCAGTGACATCTTAATAAATTAATTGTAAAAGTTATAGTAATATATATTTGAGGCTATATTAGTTTGACCATCATAGATTTAAAAACATTACATACCCCTCATTCTTAGCTCTGTTGTGACTTTTGTTGCTTCATCTCCATCTTTTTTTTTCTTTTCTTTTCTTTTTCCTTCCATTTTGCTTTATTTCAAGTAACTTATATAGCTTAATCACATCAGTAATTTTTCAACACCTTTCATTTTATTATCAAAATATTTATCCGCCTTAGCTTTATTAGTTCCCGCCGAAAGACGCAAAAAGATGTCTTCAGCTCTAATGTCATCAACCTCAGAACTTTTCAAGAAGGGAAGTGTGTTCTTACACTTCGTGTATGTCTTCAACTAGTGATAGGTCTATATTAGTCGTAGGCTAGGCTAATATGATGTTTATAGTGTTTAGGAAAAGTTTCGGTAGCATTCAATGTAAATTATATAACATTTTGCTGGTTTTGGGTTATCAGGAGTATGAAGAGTTTCATATGCCTGGCCCATCAAGCGTAAGGGCCTCATACACCTGGAACATCCCAGACGTATGAGGAAAGCCTATAAACATGGCCCTTAGCTAATTCATTTGTAACTTTTTGCACCAAATATGAATATACGTTAAATTGTTGCTCGTTTATCGTCTGATTGTGTGTTTATCTCGTTTATCATTTTCTAAGCTTTTACACGGCTAACAACAACTTAATCCGTCGATTTCCGCCTACAGATCGAGCATACGAGAGTGATTTAATCTTGTTGAGCGAGATATCGGTCATGCAAGTGGTATAAGAGCTATGGCTCGATTACTCGTGTGTTAGTGATTTTGATTGAATCAAATCTGAAAATTGTTTGAAAATTGTTTAGGTTTTGATAGAAAACCCGTTTTAAGCTTTAAACATGGTTTTTAGTGATTTTGGATGGATTTGTGTGTTTTGACTGCATAAACATGTTTAGAAACTTATTTCATGTAGATCTAAATTAAACGTACAAACAAAACCAATCGAATCTAAAGTTTTTGTTAAAAACCCCTTAAGTTTGTTCTTGGTGGTTTTTGGTAATTTTGGATTACAATTCACGTTTTAATTATGTTTTTGGCAATCTAGACGTGTTCAGAACTTAATCTCACATATAACCTGATAATCAGATCATCATAAACACATCAAAACCAAATTCCTTGAAATCCAAGCAACTTTCATGAAGCACATGGTTCATACGCCCGAAGCGTTTTTCTCGTTCAGACGTATAAACCTATACGTGTGAAAATTTTGATCCGCCCACCTCCTTACATGTGATTTTAATACGCTTGAACCTCTTACGTGTGTTAACATGGTTTTCAATCTCCTTAAGTACGTAACTTTTCATAGATGTGAACATCATATTGGGAAAATTTTAAGCGTGAAAAAATGTTATGTCACACCCCGACCTTGGGGGCCTAGACGGAATACCAGATTGGTACCAAACATCAAATAATGCAAGCAAACAGCGGAAGCAATGTAAATAACTAATCTTTTATAAATATCTGGTTACATTTTTAAATAACGTAAAATCTCCAATACAAATACTTCGGGTAATGTCTAAGGTTCACGCTTGTCTTCTGATCCGTCTGTCGGGGAAACTCTGAGTCGTAGCTGCTCATTCCTTGTATCCCAAATAGGTACCTGAACACATGCTTAAAATAGGTTTGGGTCAACAATAATGTTGGTGAGCCCGTGTGTGCATTTAACTGGTTTGAAAACAGGTTTATCATCTCAAAACATGTTTATCATTTTAAAGCAAGTTTGTAAGTTCACATGGTTTCACACTGGTGATGTACAAACCACACCTCAAACCTAACATTGGATCCATCTACTCCCATTGTGGATTCCCATGGGAAAATACATGTCACATACCTCATTGGAGGGTTCCCCGGGCTTCTGGTTCCACTGTGTGTGGGGGTTTCCCCAAGTAGTACGACCCATATATTAAGTGCCCCAATCTCTTATTGGGTTAATGAGTGTGGTGGTTTGGTAATCGGAAGCACACCTTGTCACATCAAGTTGGTTCATCAATGTCACATTATACTAGTTCTACACTAGAAACATGTGTTCACCCCAAAACAGTTTAACAGTAAATTAGAGGGGATGGTTCACAGACCTCACCTAGAAGCAACACACATGAATAGCTTATAATAAACGAGGCACCTAATATCCGGTAATGGTATTCTCCTGGTCGACTCCTAAGTCGACAAATATTATTTGTGTTTGGTTTTAATTACAAAGGTCATACGTGGGGACGAGCTCGAGCGTATGGTTTCTATGTTATACTATTAACTCCGTTCAAATGCTGGTGTTAGCTTATGTTAACTCTAATCGTAGTATATAACTAACATTCATAATTCACTCATAGTTCGAATGGTTGCGATTGTATATTCTCAAGTCTCTCGCCTTAGCTTATTGGTTATACGCCTAAGTGTGACATTTTCTACGATGTTACACATGTGTTCTTTGGTTCTAGTCATCCACGGCGTAACAATCATCTATTCGTCTCAACGTTCTGTCCACTATTCTTTCTAATCGTTCATGTTCCATTATCCGAGCTTCATGTCTCAATATTATCGCCATCTCTTTATTACTATAGGGTTGTTAATATTTATTTAGACTAATATGTCCAATGTCCCATCGTCAAGTATATTATCCAAGTCCATAATCAAGTATTATGTTTATATCTTACTTTAAGTAGGTTGTATTATGTCCGAACCTTAGTTGTCGACTTCATAACCTAAGTATCAAGTGTTCAAATCAATGTCCAAATGTCCAAGATATTAGTAACAATGTTTCTATGGCCCTAAGTGTGTTCTATGTTCATGTGTCACGTCCAAGTCTTGGATGTCGGTGTTCAAGGAGTCGAGTAATATTTAATCTATATGTTTGTTCCCTATATCCAAGTATCCAAGTTATGGTTTGTGTGTGGCGTTTCCCATATTCAAACGTTGAGCATCCAAATGTCCTAAGTTCTATTACTGTGATCCATTTTTGTTATGGTCGTGTCCGAGTATTATGTCATAATGTCCAACTCCTCATATCAAGTTCAAGGTATCAATCTAATGTTCAAAGTATACGTCCAAGTCTCATGTCCCAACGTCTTTGCTAAGCATATACACTATTTACACTTGTACATTTGGTTGGTTTATAATGCTCGACAAGTCCCACACACAAGTTACATATAAACATTTAATGTTTATAATTATCGAGTTCGTGAGTTCGGTTGTACCTTATGCTCGGACCTAACTTCTGTTCACCAGAATGGACTCGGTTAACCATACAATTGACTTCGGTTGACTGTTCAGTTGACTTTTGTTGACGCGTCCCTTGACCCGAACCCTGACCCGACTGACTCTCATCCCCACTATCATCTTAGGACAATAATCTCTGGTTCCCACCATCGATAACCACCATCACAACCGTCACCATAACCCCTGCAGCTTAAAGTAATCCCCGTTGTGGTTACCTTCATTGATATCACAATTTACAGATTAGCAACAAATGTAAATGGGTGGTTGGGTTTTACCTTCGGGTCAGCTCTGATCCAATAGATCCCGCGTCACCATCACTAGCCACATCGTAGACCTCCTTCACCGTTAACCTTTTATCATTCAACACCATCACCGAAACCTACCCCCACTGTTGTATAAGCCGGCTGGCAAAGGGTCACGGTCGGCGTCTAAATCCTCTTTCCTCTCTCTGTTGTGTACCGTCGTGGTCCACCATAGGAGGTGGTGGCCGGAACCTTTCTCCCTGATGCTTCTCTCTTTTCTTCGAACTCCTCTCTCTCTCTATCTTCTGGAGTTTTTCCTCTGTTTCTCTTTCTTTTTTTCTCTCTCTAGATCTAATAAAGTAGGTGTAAGGGGTTGGGGGTCGTGTGATGTGGAAGGAGCGGCTCCGTCGGAGCTCCACCGGTCTTCTCTCTCTCTCTCTCTCTCTCTCTCTCTCTCTCTCTCTCTCTCTCTCTCTTTCCTTCCATTAAGATGTGTGGTGTGAGTATGTTAACATCGGGGGGAAGGCAAGGGGGTTGGGTTTTTATAATGGGGAGTGTGATGGTTTTTATAAAACCATTAAATGGTTTTTGGTGGAGTGGTGGCAACATGAGGGGAGGACATGTGTCCTCCCTCATGACTAATCATATCGGGTTTGGGTTAGGTTCATAATGCGTATTATTCTGGTCTCGTAATACGTATTCTAATAATATTTTATATGTTCAATGGTTCGGTTTTTGGTTTCGCACATAATCGTATTATTTATTGGATTTAATTAAAATAAATGCGAAAAATTTTTGGGGTCCGTTCTGGGTTGTGACATGTTAACTCCAAAATATCAAATCCTAACTGGTCGTGGAGTTTTCTTACTCTATCATTATATCAACTGCAATAACAAGTAGTACCGGTTCCGAGTCTGGTGAGTCCGATCACTCCGTGGGCTATGGTTAGTACTATGAACCAATAAATTCCGTAACAAATAGAAAATGTAGTTGCTTTGTAGGTTGTGTTTCCTCCTCTATCTAAGAATCAACAGATCGCTCAACAACAAATTGTTAGTGGTACAAATTCATGGGCGCTTCCAGCTAGTCAACAACAAGTACAACAACCGGTTGTGACGGTTTCTTCAATTTCAGCAAATCAAGATGTTTAGATAAATGTTGTTGTTGCCAAAGCGTCAATTGTACCCGTTGATGAAGGATGAGACTAGAATTCAAGAGTTCAAGAAAACAAACAAAGTGAGACAATGTGTTTCACTCAAGCATTGAAGCGTGGAGATGAAGGGGAATCTTCAGGGTCGGATGAGAGTTTAGAAGAGCGTAGCAATGGAGCCGAAGAAAGCTCCAGTTCAAGCTCAATGACTTCTGAAGAGGGTTCAAATGAATATAGTGAATCACCAGCTGTTGAAGAGAGTTTTGATGAAACCAGCAGCACGGACGAAGAATGTTCAACATTTGGAAAGGGTTATTCAGAGGAAGAGAAGCAAGAGGTTAAGGATGCTGACATTCTGAATCAGTGAACTAAAGATCAAAGTGAGCATGATACTCAAGTAAGTTCTAATCCTTCTAAACCTATTTGTATAAAATGTGTAGAGTTATAGGGTAAAGTAGAAACCTTGAAAGATCACAACCTCAACCTGGATTGTGATTTGAGTACATGTCGTGATGCCAATCTTGCACTAAGGAAAAGCAAAAAAATAGTTCAAAGACAATCAAATTGCTGAAAAAAGGATGTGGGTGAGTTAAAGGAAAGTCGTTTTAAATAAGTAAGATGCTATAAACAATTACATTTCATAGTTAGAACAAACAAAAAAATTGTTGGTTATTACCCAGTGTGAGTATCAAAGAATAAAAAAGAAAATTTAATGTTATTCAAACTCTAGATATGTATTTGATCACATCATTGGCAACCAAATTTCTCAAAGCACAAGCTCGGGTGTTAGTTACGAGGCAGTTCCTCATCCTCTACATGACAATTACTCAAAGTCACCCGATGAGACTGATCTCACTAAATTTGAAGTCACAAATTCCGCCTTTTGACTCGATCATACGCGCACGGTATCATCAAATCTTGTGTCGATCCTACAAGTGGTATCAGAACTTGTCTCGTACCTCGCGTGTTGTTAGATTGGAGTAGTTACAAATTTGATTTGTTAAGCAATTGTTCATGTTTTGAAAAGAAATCCATTTTGACCCATTTTCAAGCATAAACATGGTTTTTGGTTGCATTTGATAATAATTATTGTTTTGATTGCATAATCTTCATTAGAAATTGGTTTTGAGTAAATTCATATCATATTTGCATTAAAATACATTAGATGTGGTTTTTGAGAAATTTTAGTCATAAGTTGTTCATCATGGGTTTTTGAAGAATCTTTTGATTTTGGATTGAATTGTTAAAACTTTTGTTGGAATAGCATCTAGATATGATATAGAAGGTGTCTAAATCAATTGATCATCATAAACAACGTTGGATTGTTCCAAATCTGGATTTTTGTTTAAAAAACTCATAAGTGTGTGTGTTCTTAGTGTTTTTGATTGATTTGGATTAGAATTCGTGTTTTTGGAGAATTCTGGGCATCATATTCGCATTCTACATCAAATTCCTAACAAAACCTGATCATTGGATCATCGATACCCTCAAAATCATCATCAATAACCATGTTCTTGATGAACAACTTCCTCATACCTGGACCAGAGTATTCATGCCTGGCTTAGCTAGGTGGGAGGACCCATATGCCTAGCATAATTTCCTCTCACCTGGTTCCTTACACCAAGTTCCACACACGTGGTTCCTCACACCTGCTTCTCCATACGTGTGAAAACACCTTCCTTACGTGTGGATACTAGTGTTAGTCAAATTTTGACCCATTTCAAGTTCAACTTTTTCCGTTTTTCACCCAAAACATCGTTTATTCATCTGACATCATACCAATCACTATGAGTTGGAATTATCTTACTTAAGTTATCCGTCCCAAGAATATTTAGCAACAACTGGCCCCTCATGTCCAACATCCTTACGTTCTGGCTAATGCTATGAACCCTCCATAGTAGGCGAACGCTGTTACACCTTACTGTCCATTTTCCTCTCCACCTCAGGAGCAAATACCCATGTCGTCAAACTCCTGGGCTATGGTTTTGGCGACAAGACAAGTTAAGAGTGTACAAAAATTGATAAAGAGCGACAATAAGACGGGTAGCAGCAACAAGGATACCAAGATGAAACAAGTGAATGAATATCCATCCTATAAGGGGAGAATATGGAGGCATATAGAACGGATTGATGCGGAGATATGGTATTGGGTAGAGCATCCGCTGGTCAGTACGTTACAGGAGAACTCAAACATAGCGGTGGATATCTCACAGATGGGTGATGGTGAGAAGAGGAACTACAAGAATGAGAGAAAGGCGTTCTCCATTCTAACACAGGCTATTCCAAAGGACATTTTGCATTAGTACGATGTATGTGAAAATGCTTATGATCTTTGGGCGTTATTGAAGCAGAGGTGTGAAGGAGATGAACAAAAGTTCAAGATTAGGCAGGATTAGCTGAATAAAGAATTTGAAGCCTTTAGCCATATTGGACAGGTGATACTCAGAGACATGTAATCATGATATTATCATCTCCATAGTGAATTACATAAGTATGATCTTAAATATACTTCCTTTGAGCTAATCGAATGTTTTGCGGATGCACTTCCACTATAATGGATGCATTACGTGGATGTGATGAAGGAAATGGGTCAGTATGAAACTTTACCCGTTGGTGAGTTTCTGTTGAAGCTGGAAAACAGAGAAATTGAGGAGTCGAGGAAAGCAAAGCGGATTCCATTACCACAGAATCCCGAGTTATATCAAATTGCTACTCCTGCAACTTCTGCAATCACTACCAATTCTCAACCTCAGACAACATTCGTTTTGTTTGTTGTCAACAACCCATTTGATTGTAATACACCACCTCAAATTGTTCAAGTTCCAACTCCTGATCCTATGTTGCAGTATTCAAGCGCTTATCCGTACACACCAACCCCATCAACTTCTACCACATATTGCCAAATTCCACCACAACCTGCAAACACCTATGTTCACCCCAATACTTCCACCCCTCAACAGTCAGCTTATGTTTCTTTGAACACCATGATGGCACAACCCTCTATGAATAATTATAAGAATGTGAAATTAGAGGGTTCTAAGGAGCATGTAGCGCTATCGGCTGCATTTGATACATCTTACAATGATCTGGTGGTGGGGAACATCGGAAATGTCAACCTGACAAAAGAAAATTACAACCAGATGGACAAGGACGAAATGGTATTGATGGACCTACAGTGGCATTTTGCGAGTGTGGTGAGACAAGCTGAAGACTTCATGGAGAGAACGGGTAGCACTGATTAGTAGACTAACAAGGACACAAAGTACGATTTCAACAAACAGAAGGTCACATGTTTCAACTGTGGAGTACGGGGACACTTCAAAAAAGAGGGTGACAAGCCGATCTAGCAGGGAAACCAGTATCCAATTAGGGCAAACCATGGTCAGAGGTAACAAAACCCGTTCCAGCATCGACCTCAACAACAAGCACCTATTCCAAATCTGGAAGTTGTGATTGTGCCTGTTAACAATCCACTACCACAGCCCGCACCACAAGCTAACACCCAGGCAAGGGCTTTGGTAGTGTAAGCTGATGAAGGGGTTGACTGGAATCTTTAATGGGATGAAATGGAGAAGTGAATGTGGGAGGTGCAATGTGTTATGCTGAAATCATCAAGGATGTCCAACAAGAGGAAGCGGGGTCATCATCTTCAAGCTCAGAGGAAATTTCAAGTGATGATAAGTGTTTAGAGGAGGCTTCCAGTGAATAATCAGGGTCTTCAGGGAGCAATGCTGATTCTTTAGATGACGATGTTGACAGGTTGCTGGCAGAAGCTGATTTCTTAACCAACCAAAAGTCATGCTTGGTTCAAGATCTAGTAGAGTCGATAGTTGATTATTCCAACTACTTCTCTAAAGATGGTGCGTCTTCTCAATATGCTTTTATGGCCAATATTCAAGAGAACCAGGTCAGTTCTTCTGAAACACCAAAATGTTCCAAGTGTTGTGAATTAGAAGCCTGTCTTGAATCGATCAAAGAACACAATACAAGTTTAGTATGTGATCTTTGTTAGTGCATAATGTCCCTAGGCTAGTATATATGATGTTTGGACGTGTTTCGGGGTGTTTGGAGGTGTTTATAAGCGTTTTGGTAGTGTTTGGGTGCTGACAGGCGATTAGGATGACCTATAGGCGATTGCATTGCCAATCGCATGTAATTACATGCAATTAGGCTTCAATCGCGTGAACAGTTTAGGCGATTAGGCCAATCACCTATAATACATGCTGCATAGCCATCCAATCGCCAATACTAGTCTGTACGTGTTCAGGAGGTATAAATAGGCCCAATCATTGCCCTAATCATTAGTTCTTGCCACACACACTCTCCAAACACCCTCCCCTCATCTGAAAGGTCTGGTTTGATTATTGTAAACACTCGAGCTCTGTTTAATGATAAAATCTTTAATCTTTTGACCCATTTGTGTGTGTTAATTACTCGTATATCATTGTTTCTTGGTTGTTTTTGTTATTAGAACATATTTAGAGGATTCCGCACTCTGAATATAAACCTCGTGATTGTCGGGTGACCCGTTCGTCGATCCTACAAGTGGTATCAGAGATGCAGGCTCTTATCACGAGCGTTTTGATAACAAAAACGAGTGAAAACAGATGGGTTTTTGTGTGAAAGTTGTGATTTTTATTCAAAAACCTGTTTTAAACTTTGAAACTTTGAGCTTTTCATAAAAAACCCTTATTTTCAAATTCTTATTGTGTTTTTATGGATGAAAACATGTGTTTTTTATTAGGTTTTGTTCTAAAACTGTTTTGGAAACTTTTCTAATCATTTGGGGATTAAACACATCATTTTGGATAAGATTTTGATGCAAAAATGATAGTTTTTGAGCAAAAGTGAACTTGCAGATCAGATCAGGCGATTAGACACTCAATCACGTGAATAGTTCGGGTGATTAGCCCAATCACGTGAATAGTTGTGGTGATTAGCCCAATCGCGTGAATAGTAGATTAGCCTTGTAATCGCCTGAATAGTACTGGTGATTAGCCCAATCGCGTGAATAGTGCATGTGATTGGCTGCTAATCACGTGGTGTGATCCAATCTCCTCTAAAACCCTAATCGCTCAACTGTTCACCAGCAATTACACCAATCACGTGAAAAAACTAGTGATTACATTCCCAATCGCCTATAATTCTGTAATCGCCTATAGTCATACAATTACATCTCCCAATCGCCTGAAACCTGCTGAAAGTGAAAATTTGACTAAGTATCGGACTTTTAACGAACATAGACATATGGCGAACCCGTGCGGACATTTAAATCAACCAAGGCAACAATATAACCAACAAATGAACAATCAAACAAACGTACCCACGAAACCTTGACAATTCTCAGCCGAGCGCAATGCGCAACGGATGCAATAAGCGCAAATGCAAGCGAATGTTGCCGGAACCAATCCGTGGGCGCTAGCGGCTCAACAACAGGCAATGAATACGAATCCGTGGGCACTCGCAGCTGCTGCAAATCAACAGACAAATCATCTGTCATCCGTTCTCTTAAGTGACTTAGAGACTGGTAGTTCGAATAGGGCACCGAAACTGTAATACATGTCCGACTACCACGGATGGATGGGCAGATTTCAGACATACGTTGAGGGTATCGATGGTCTCGTATGGTCAGCAATTGAGACAGGGTACATCAGGCCGATGGTTGAGAATTCAAATACTCCGATCTCACTGGAAGATATGACTGAAGATCAGAGGAAGAAGTACAACTACGAAAAGAAGGCGATGGCAGCGTTGAAACAAGCTCTTCCCAAAGACATACTTCATCAATTCGCATAGTACACTACTTCACAGATGCTTTGGTTAGCGCTTGCTGAGCGAAACGAGGGAAATCTGAAGACTCGAAAGGTCAAAATGGAACAACTCAAGAAGGAGTTCGAGAACTTCAATGCTATTGGGAACGAATCGCTGAAAGACATGACTGCAAGATACTACCACTTTGTCCGAAATGTATCAGTACGGGGTCGTGTACACATCTGCAGACCTTGTGGAAAGATTTGCAGAGGCGCTACCTCCTCACTAGCATCAGTGGCTGGACATCCTGAAATCAAACAATGCATATCAGACACTCTCCATCAATGAGTTCATAACCGAGCTGGAGAACAAAGAGATAGAAGAGATCAGGAGGGCAAACAAGGCGCCCATTCCTCAAAATCCCAGTATCTACTACGGGAACCCTCATCAAGACGCCAGTGTGGGTGGATCCGAACCACAGACTGCTTTTGTGGTTAATCCTGATCCAGTTTATGCCTTTGACAACTATGGTCCCCCAACTAATGTTCCTCCTCCAGTCTATCCCTTCGGACAAGGAAACCAGTATCCTTTGAATTATAATACTAACCAATTTGGTGTTAACCCTTTTTCTCATCTTGCAGCACCAGCACAGGCAACTTCAAACTTTGGTGGACCTTCTTCATCAGGGTTTGGTGGTGCTCCAATTACAAGTTATGGTGGATAATGAGGTGCTTCGACTTCAAGTCATGGTGGATATCGGACCAATCCAGTCGCAGAGCAGCTAAACACAGCAGGCTTAGAGAAGGTGACTGTAGAGTTAGCCCAAGAACACATGGCTCTACTGTCAACCTTGGTCAACTCCTACAGTGGATTGGTTGCAGGACAGATCGGGAATCCTCATCTCACGCAAGAGGATTACGCGCAGATCGATAAAGATGACATGGATCTGATAGACCTCCAGTGACACTTCGCAAGTGTGGTGAGAAGGGCAAAGGAGTATATGGATAGGACAGGGAGGAGAGATGTTCTGATCAACAACAACACAAAGTTTGGGTTTGATAAAACTAAGGTCACATGCTACAACTGTGGCACCAAAGGGCACTTTGCAAGAGAATGTGACCGACCGAAGCAACAAGGGCATCAGAATCCCTTCAACAACAACAGAGGCAATCAGAATCAGAGGCAACAAGCTCAGACACAACCTAACCCAAATACTGAACGAGCTCTAGTCCCAATAAACAACCAGAACCAGAGGCCTCCTACAAACAACAATCAAGGACAAGCCCTGGTAATTCAAGCTGATGAAGGTTTCAACTGGAATCATCTAATCATTGGAGATGAAGCACCGCAGGGTGGTGCAGCATGCTTTGCCCAACAAACTTCTGATGCACTAGTTGAAGTTGAAGAATGCTCAAGTTAGTCTGGCGTTATTATTCCTGAAGCTGAAGCGTCCGACTGTGACTCTGATATGGGGGAAGACTTGGAAGATTTGTTAGCTAAAGCAGACGCGTTGATCAGCAAAAGATCATTTCTTGTGGATGCTAACTGTACAAAGAACAACTTTGGCGAATTCTTTGGAGCTAAGAAGACTGCAGCTCATTATGCTTTGATGGCTATTACAGAATCGTCAAACAAGGTAAGTTCTTCCTCCAATTCTAAAATAGAGTGGGTAGAATGTGGTAAGCTGAAGTACAGAATTGATGTTCTAACAGACGAGATTCTGAACTTCAAAGCTGACTTAAGTCAATGCCAACAGAGCAATGATGTTTTGAGAGCTAATGAAAAGGCACTCAAAATCACCATTGAAACTCTGAAGAAAGATACTCCTGAGTGTGATCAGCTAAAACTCATAATCAAAGAACTGACTGAAGAGAATCTGAATCTTAAAGCTGATGTAGGTCCTTTACAAAGGTCAATTGATTCCGTAAGGCCAAAGGAGAAAAGTTTTCTTAGTA
Organism: Ambrosia x helenae; assembly: GCA_030844895.1. NCBI lineage: Eukaryota > Viridiplantae > Streptophyta > Magnoliopsida > Asterales > Asteraceae > Ambrosia > Ambrosia x helenae. The sequence goes on from CM061233.1 coordinate 16,732,986, forward strand.
CGGTTGAAAACTATAAAAAGGATGTTTCTGAATTGTCGAAAACTCTAGCAAACAAACAAATTGCTATAAATAATTACATAAATGAGGTAGAAGACACGAAGAAACACTTGGCCATTGTAAACTGTGACTATGAGAAGATCAAGAAGAAACTTGAAAGTTACCTAAACTGCAAGTATGTTCTTGATCACATCATTAAACACTCAGAGAAAGAAAGCACTTCCACCAGTCCTAAATATTCTCAGTGTCCACCTCTGGTGAGATTTGAAAATCACAATTTTGATGTCTTGCCGAAGGAGGAGCTTGTGGACGTGGCAGCAGCAGCAAAAGCTGCAGAGGCGGCCAAAGCAACTGAAGCAGCTAAACCTGCTGAAGTTACTAAGGCTGCAACACCTGCTGAAGCTGTCAAACTTGGTGAGAAAGCTGATGATATCAGTGTGTACGACACAGACTCGTTGGACGATGAGCTTGATGAGCCTCCTAGGTATGCACCGGTCAAAGTTCAAAATCTTCCTCTTGAAAACCATATCATCACTACTGAAACCTTGAGTGAACTTGAACCGTAAGTGCAAACCGAGGATGGCAGAAGGATTAAGGTGTTTTATAAACTTAAGGGGTCTGAAAAGGTATATGTTGATGAGGAAGTCCCTTTTAGATGTATCGCCCCTGGTCTAATTGCTAAAATCTGGCAAGAATCTGTCATTACCATTGAAAAGGAAACCTGGAATAAGAAGAAGGGTAAGGGTAAGGGTAGAAAGGACCAGGGTAATCAGTCAAATGAATACAACAAGAAAAAGCAAAAGAGAAACACTGTTAATCCTCAAAGTCATGCTCAGAAGAAAAGTCCAAAGAAGCATGTCACTGAATTTGTTAGATCTACTGGAAATGAGATTAACGACGATCCTCATGTCGATGTGCAAAGAAAATGCCTTGAGCATCTGAAACACAAAAACTCATTTGCCAGTACATCTAATAGAAAGAACAAAAAGGAGAACAAGTCCGAATCTCCGCAATCTGAAGAATATAGATCCTGTCATAAATGCGGGGAACGTGGGCATTTAGTTGCTGCGTGCCCTGAATTTAGACGAGAAAGGATCAAGGTGGATGATGCTCCCAGTTATAGAAACACTAAACAATCTGTTACCCCTAAACTTTCTGAAAAACAAAAGGGGAAGCAGATTGTTTATGACAACCGAAACAAAATAGCTATGAACCAAAAGCCAGTTGATGGCAGGGGTCCACAGTTGAAGGGGAGCACTGTTCCCACAAAGGTTCAAGCAGCGCCTAAGCCACCAGCAAAGGTTGCGGCTAAACCACAGGGCAACCCTAAAACTGCTCCACGTACAGTTAAGTCTGAAGTGGATCCAAAATCTGTTCCTCCTAAGGAATCTAAGGCTGGTTCTTCTAGCCCCAAAGCAAAGAAGAAGCCCAAGCCAAAGAAACCAGAACAGGTTTGGAGACCCAAGTCACTGACCAAAATTGGAGAATCATTTGCTAGTGATAACATTGCCGGACCATCGGGAACAATACCAACTCCAAACGGAAGGTGGGTTGATTTTCCGACTTTAGATGAAGATGGTAGGCCCAAGACCATGAAGGCTTGGGTCCCCCTTAACCACTGAACTTTTGAATGTTTGTGCAGGGAGTTCCACAGGGCCTTGTCAGCAGCCTATGGATTGTTGATAGTGGAGCTTCTGGGCACATGACAGGCGACTTATCCCTGCTATTTGACATAAAGAATATCAATGGGGGGTATGTTGCTTTTGCTGGTAATTAAGGGGGTTATATTACGAAAGAAGGCAGTATGAGTAACGGAATAGTAAGCTTTGAGAAGATAAGCTTTGTAAAACAGATAGACCACAACCTGCTGAGTGTCTCACAGATCTGTGACAAGAAATACACAGTGTTCTTTGATGACAATGCTTGTTTCATTCTGAAACCTGGATTCAAGATACCAAAAGAGTGGGTTATGATCTCGGCTCCTAGGGTCAACTACTTATATGTCCTGGATATGAGCCGAGCCATGACAACAGAAGGTCAAGTCACTTGTTATCTATCGAAAGCGACAGAAAAGGAATCGATCATGTGGCACAGACGTATGGGGCACATCCATCTAAGAAAAATGAACCACCTGGTTCAGAATCAACTAGTGGAAGGTGTGTCTATTAAAAATTTTCATCTAAACGACGTCTGTGTCTCATGCAATAAAGGGAAGCAGAAAAAGAAGTCTCACAAACCTAAGAAGACAAATTCAGTTAGTCTACCTCTCGAACGTCTGCACATGGACCTTTTTGGCCCAGTCATTCGGAAGAGCAAGAACGGTGACTTATACTGCTTGGTAGTTATGGATGACTATTCAAGGTTTTCTTGGGTCGTGTGTATGAAGCACAAGAGTGAAACTTTTGAATACTTGAAGAATCTGTTCACAAAATTGGAAAATCTATATCAGCTAAAGATCCACATGATTAGAAGTGATAACGGGACAGAATTCAAGAATCATGCTATGGAGTCGTTATGTGCAGAAAAGGGTATTCATCATGAATTTACAGCACCGTACACTCCTCAGCAAAATGGGGTTGCAGAAAGAAAGAATCGGACTCTTATTGAGGAAGCCAGAACAATGCTCGCAGATTCGAACTTGCATGTGATCTTTTGGAACGAGGCAATTCACTGCGCGTGTTATACTCTAAATAGGGTACTAACGGTAAAGAAGCTTGGCAAGACTTCTTACGAGCTTCTGAACCGGAGGAAACCGAACTTAGAGTTTCTGGAACCTTTCGGAGCTCCATGCACCATGATACATCCCGATGGGAAGTTTGGTGCAAAGGCAGAAGAAGGTTTCTTTGTTGGTAACATCACTCCAAATAAAAGAGTGTACAACAAAAGAACCAATTGCGTTGAAGAGTGGCTTAATGTCGATGTTCAACGCTATACTGCCAATGCACCTGGTGTTGGACCTGATTGGTTGTTCGACTATAAGAGTTTATTTGATTCTTTCAACGTGGATAATTTGGTAGATGATTCTATTGCGCAAATGTATTACGAGTGTGAAAACGCAGCTAGCTCACCGCTAATGCGTCCGATCGTCGTTAATGCACCTGCGCCAGCAACATCTGATGCCTCTGCATCCACAGGTCCCCCCTGGTAAAACCGCAGCAGCAGAAGTTGAAGAAGTTTTTCAGGAAGCGTCAGCAGAGGTTCTAAAATCTTCATTTTCAGACGACAATTTTGCAGAGTCTCATGAAACACTTACTGAAGAACAAGCTGGAAATGGTGAATCTACCACTACAGCTCCAGCTATTCCGACAGGAAACAATCAAGCTGGTCCTTCATCTTCAGCAGCTCCAGGGATAGGTCTTAGGATCGATCTCTCAGGTTTTAATATGCAACCCGCTACTCCCTCCAGTTCAAGCGCCGTAGAGACAAATTTATCTCAAGGATTGGAAAACCTCAATCGGCATTCGGATGATCCAGTGCCGGCACATCCGGAATCTCGGATTCATGACACTCATCCGATGCAGAATGTGAATGGTGATCCGGCTAGCAGACTCATGACTCACAGTCAGCTCAGAAATGCTAGTCCAAGTGACAATACAGGTACCTTAGCACTATATTCGGAGATCAGGAAAGCAGGTCATCAGAACGACTGGTCCTTCGCTCTTTATATGTCTCAAACAGATCCAAGAACGGTGCAAGAGGCATTTAGAGAAGAACCATGGATTGAAGCAATGCAAGCAGAGCTTCAGCAGTTCCAAAAGCTAGGAGTGTGGGACTTACTTGACTTACCTCCACGCTCAAAGAAGATTGGAACAAAGTGGGTCTATAAGTGTAAACGGGATGACCGCGGGGTGATTATTAGAAACAAGGGTCGATTAGTTGTCCTCGGCTTCAGTCAAATCGAAGGAATAGATTACAACAAAGTATACGCTCCAGTTGCACGCCTTGAAGCTATCCAGATGTTCTTAGCATACGCTTCGTACAAACGGTTTACGGTGTATCAAATGGACGTGAAAAGTGCTTTTCTGTATGGTATCGTGAAGGAAGAGGTGTACGTTGCTCAACCACCAGGTTTTGAGGATCCGCTTCATCGCGAAAAAGTTTACAAATTGAACAAAGCGTTGTACGGACTCCGTCAAGCTCCGCGTGAATGGTATCAAATGCTTAGCAACTATCTTATATCCAACGGGTTCAAACCTGGACTTGTGGATTGCACCTTATTCACCAAGGAAAAGGGTGGTGACCGTCTTCTGGTATAGGTTCATGTTGATGATATTATTTTTGGGTCTACTAATGATGAAATGTGCAGGGAATTTGAAAAGCTTATGCAGGACAAATTTGAGATGAGCTCGATGGGGGAGATGCAATTCTTCCTGGGTCTACAAGTAGAACAACAAGAGTCGGGGATCTTCATCCACCAGAAAAAAGACGATGCCTCCAGGGACTATTACCATAGCCCATATTACAGGCGGGAACGGCTAAACAGATACAACAACGACGCCACCACAAACTTGTCACTTCCCAACAGGCCCACGGCCTTCGCGGACATGTCCAAATTTACCAGGCGCATATCCCAAGAACCAATCCCGCCACGCCAACGCTTGCCGACCAACGTCAGAATATACGACGGTCTCACCGACCCGGACGATCACCTCGGCATCTTCAACCAAGCCGGGGCCGTCATCGGATAGACCCTACCCGTCTGGTGCCACGTGTTCGCCCAGACGCTTACCGGGGCCGACAGGGTCTGGTTTGATAACCTCCCCATCGGAAGCATCGACAGTTACGAACAGCTGATCGAAAAATTTTCACTCCACTTTAGCCAACAACGTCGTCACAAGCGCGACAAAAGCAAGATCTCTCTGTGCCAACGCAGAGACACTGAACCGCTCGAAGACTTCATCGTACGGTTCAACAAGGAAGCGCTCCAGTTGGGAACGGGGGACGAGGCAACCCGGACCTCCTTCTTGGCCAACGTCAACGATGACGGCCTCCAACACACCCTCCAAGGGAAAGATGGCGTCCCAGATTCTTGGGAAGAGGTCGTCCGCATCTCCAAACTATATGCTGGCAACCAAAAAACGATGCGCCAAAACCAACGAGGGAGCTCCAGCAACAGCCGCAACCGCGGCAATAACCGAGCATCTGTCTGGAACCGCATCTCCGGCTCCACTGACGACGGCCGATACTCATGCTCTGGCGACGCCAGAAACATTATCGGTAACAAGCAAACTCGCGACCAGCGCAACAGCGGCCGCCGAAATCAAGACTGGACCCCGCTCACAAAAACACCATCCCAGGTGCTGTCACAAGTCCTCTCAACTGGAGAGGTAACTTTCAAGATCCCAAAACCTATGGGAACAAAACGAAAAAATGTCAACACCACCAGATTCTGTGATTTCCACAAGGATGTGGGCCATGACACTGACAACTGCTACAGCCTCAAAATGGAGATTGAGGCAGCCCTACGTTCAGGGAAGCTGGCCAACTTGGTCAAGAATGTCCGCGCCGGAGCACGTCGGCAAGACGAGCCCGCCAAGGCCATCAAAGATATCAAAACACACCACATCCGCGGCGCATACAACAGACATTGCAACATGACGCGTAACTTCAAGCGGAAAACAAATCTCTAAGACATAGTGACCACGTCGCAACAACCGGAAACCACAACAGGCAGAAACTGGAGGGAGGCCCAAGTTATCCACCCTACAATACCAGGGGGCACAAATTCAACAACCCCACTCACCATCACAGCACTGTTCGGGCATTACCGAACTTACAAGATGATGTGCGATGGCGGTAGCAGCTTCGACATCATGTACCAACAGTGCTTCGACCAACTCGATGAAGACGACAAAGCGCGCCTGCAACCAGATGCACCCATCGCTGGTTTCTTCAACGAGGTAATACACCCCATTGGCAAGTTTGATTTTACAGTTACACTTGATGACGGCACCCACACCCGCTCAGAAGTCTGCACCTTTCACGTCATCTCAGCCATCTCCTCATACGATATACTGCTGGGCAGTCAAGGTCTGGCAAACTTCAACTCCACCGCATCAACTCCGCACCAAACCATAGGTTTTCCAACACCCACCGGGGTCACATACATCCGAGGTAACCAGGAGTGCCTCATGACAACTGACCCAATAGACGACCCAGCGGTGCAGGTGCCAACACCACCGAATGATGAAAACTGGGTTCTCAACCCGGCCTTCCCCTAACAAACCATTACTTTGGGGCGGACCCTTTCCCCCCAAGTAAGAGTACACCTCAAGCAATTATTGGTGGCAAACAAAGACATCTTCGCATGGCAATCATCAGACATGATTGGCGTCCCAAGACACATCGCCGAGCACCGCCTCAACACTTACAAAGACGCACGCCCGGTGGCCCAAAAAAAGCAGCCACTGGGCCCCGATAGAGTCAAAGCCATGAACGAACAACTCGGCGATCTACTCGAAGCGGGCATCATCAGAAAATGCAACCACCAAACATGGGTAGCCAACCCTGTCATGGTATTTAAGAAGAACGGGTCCTGGCGCATGTGCGTCGACTACAAGGACCTCAACAAAGCATGTCCAAAAGATCACTACCCCCTCCCAGAAATTGACTTAAAGGTAGATTCCCTCGCGCCATTCAAGTACAAATGCTTCCTCGACGCATATCGAGGATATCACCAAATATAAATAGCGCACGAGGACGAAGACCGAACGGCATTCAGAACAGACCGAGGGGTATATTGCTACACCAAAATGCCCTTTGGACTCAAAAACGCCGGCGCAACTTACCAAAGCCTCATGGACCATGCTTTCATCAACCAGATTGGCGTCAACCTTGAAGTCTACGTCGATGACTTGGTCATCAAAAGCATTCAAGAGGACACCATGCTAGTAGACATCCAGCGCACCTTCGAACAACTGCGCGACATTAAAATGAAACTAAACCCGGGGAAATGCTCCTTCGGAGTTGAAGAAGGAAAATTCTTAGGCGTCATTGTCACCAATGGCGGCTTCAAGCCAAAGCCGGAAAAAGTACAGGCAATCCAACGCATGCCATCACCAAACTCAATAAAAGACGTGCAGACACTGATGGGACGCCTAGTCGCGCTCAACCGATTCCTATCAAACTACGCTTCCAAATCTTTTCCTTTTGTCCACACCCTAAGAAATGTACTAAAGAAAACCCAATTCCGCTGGACACTAGAAGCGGAAGTAGCCTTTGGTGAAATGAAACAGTGTTCAACTTACTTGCCGACACTAACAGCACCCCTGCCGGAAGAACCACTTACATTATACCTATCTGCGTCAGAAACAACAATAGGTGCAGTATTACTAGTAGAACGCAACAAAGTACAAACACCGATCTACTACATCAGCCGCACCCTGGCAGACGCAGAAACCAGATACTCAACCATGGAAAAACTCGTTCTCGCACTCGTACATGCGTCACGACGACTAAGGCGATACTTCCAAGGACATCCAATCAATGTCCTAACAGATTATAAAATCAACACCGTGCTCTCCAAACCAGAACTCTCGGGACGCCTGGCGAAATGGGCAATCGAGCTCGGCGCACACACCATCATCTACAAACCAAGACCCGCAATCAAAGGACAGGTCCTTGCAGACTTCATCGCAGAAATCCCAATAGATAAAATCCAAGACTGCAAAGATGAGCAAGACCCCAAACCGATCCCAGACGACCGATTAACCTGGTCGTTATACACGGATGGAGCCTCCAACGATCAGCGCGCAGGCGCAGGGCTTCGCCTAGTCAGCCCTGACAAAACAAAATTTACATACGCCGTTCGTCTCGAGTTCCCAAGCACAAACAACGAAGCAGAGTACGAAGCATTTTTGGCAGGACTACGCCTCGCCGACAAGTTGGGCGCAAGACACCTTAACGCCCATGTCGACTCTATGCTCATAGCGGGCCACATGAACGGCGTATACGACGCTAAGGACCCAGTCATGGCCCAATATGTCGACCAGGGAAAGCTCCTCGCCAAAAAATTCACAACCTGCACAATCCTCCACATCAACCGAAGCGGGAATAAAGAAGCCGACGCACTCAGCAAGATGGCCTCCACAGCTTGGCCGCATATGGCCAAAGAGGTACGCATCGAAACCTTAGCATAACCTTCAGTACCGTTTAGACAGGTTAATATCACACAAACGGGCGCCGGGTCATGGATGACTCCGATTCAGGCATACCTGGAAACGGGCACCCTACCGCCTCAAAAGGCGGAAGCCCGGAAAATTCAATATAAATCGCAGCACTATCAACTCATGAACGGGATCCTATACCAACGCTCCTACCTTGGCCCACTCCTAAAATGCATGGATACCTGAACAGACACCTCCCTCATAAAAGAAATCCACGAAGGCAAATGCGGGATCCATGCAGGTCCAAGAATGGTCGTCGCCAAAATTATAAACGCAGGATACTATTGGCCAGGCATGCATCAGGACGCCATCAAGATCCTGCGCACATGCTTCAACTGTCAGCAAGACGCGCCAAATACCTTGCGCCCAAAAAATGACCTGGTCCCAGTTACGGCCGCCTGGCCATTCCAGAAATGGGCCATCGATCTAGTCGGCCCATTCCCAATGGCCCCTAGAAAGATACAATACCTCATCGTCGTCGTGGACTACTTCACAAAATGGATAGAAGCCAAGCCGCTTGCCTCGATCAGTACCGAACAAACCAAAAAATTCATCTGGGAATTCATCATCTGTCGCTTAGGCCTACCCATGGAGATCGTTACGGATAACGGAACACAGTTCACAGACAAAAAGCTCCAAACCTGGCTAACACAGCTAGGCGTCAGCCCGATTTTCACATCCGTCGCGCACCCCCAGGGTAATGGCCAAGTAGAACGCATCAACAGGTCACTAGTCGAAGGCATCAAGACTCGCCTAGGGTCAAAGCGCACAAGTTGGGTAGACGAACTCCCACACGTACTATGGGCACACCGCACCCTCACCAAGACCAGCACCGGCGAACCCCTTTTAGCCTAACTTACGGCTCCGAGGCCGTAATACCCGCAGAAATATCATTCCCATCACCAAGGGTCCTCAACACCGCGCAAACCGACAATGACAAAGAACTGCGCATCAACTTGGATCTCTTAGACGAAAGACGTGACATCGTCGCTATACGCGAAGCAAACTACAAAAAACAATTGGAGCGCTATTACAACTCCAAGGTCAAAACCTGCGCATTCGACATCGGCGACTACATCCTAAGAGACAACTATGCTTCTCATTCTGAGCACCCTGGAAAGCTTGGACTCAATTGGGAAGGGCCTTACAAAATTCAACAAGTACTAGGAAAAGGGGCATACGTGCTAGAAAGACTTGACGGCACACCTATACCTAGATCATGGAACGTAGCGCAGCTGCGCCCATGCTACTTGTAAACGTTTCAGTCTTCCACTACACTACTCTACATGTAGGCGCAGAAGCCACAAATTTTACTACTAACTTATGAAGTTAATTTACCCTTCATAAAGATTCGACGCATTACCAACTTATGAAGTTAATTTACCCTTCATAAATCTAGAAAAAAATAAACCTTTCGCCCAAAAATTGAGTAGTTAATTTACTCTACTCAACGGACGCTAAGGTTACTTACAATCTATGAAGTTAATCTACTCTTCATATATAAAGCAATCAATTACGCGCAAACACATAAAGATGGAGCCAAAAGACCAACTTATCATTACAAAAGAAGTCAAATATTTACAAGGAAAAATACAAACTACTGGGGAGGCTCATGGGCCGTCCCCGAACCACCCGCCCGTGACTTCTCCTTCTCTGTGCGCTCTCGTCCAGCGCGGTCGGACTCCTCCACCCAACGCTTAAACTTAGCGATAGGGTCAGGGTCGGCCAAACACTGCCGCACAACCTGCAGCACTGGAAACTCCATCTTCTCAAGCTTCTGAAGCTGCTCCATCAACAGTTCGTCGGTATTCACATCCTGAAAAGGATGCTTTTCGACCGGCGCCCCATCCTTGGCGGCTAGATAACCCTCCAGCCACCCGCTGTGAACGCCCGTTGTGCGTGCAGCATCCACAACCTCTGCAACCTGCTCGCCCATCTTGGGCTCATTCCAGCAGCGATCAAACACCTGCACATCAACCAAAAATTAATCTAAGTCAAAAACGAAGGACGAAACAAAGAGTTAGCAAAACAAAAGGGAAAACTTATCGCAGAGATCCCATCAGACATAACCCAGAGCGATTTCTCGCAGTAGGCCCTCTGCGCATCCAACAAGAGCATCCTCTCCAACTCCCAAGCCTCCCGCTCCTTTACAAGGACATTAATCTGACCCTCCAGCTCGGACACCCGAGTGGTCATCTTCACCACATCGGCGTCCTTCGCCTTCAGGTCGCCAATCGCGGTGGCATACTTAGAGGAGATCTCCTCTAACTCCTTCGTCTTTACCGCCGCCACCTTCTTCTCCTCAGCCAGAGCAACTTCAGCCTTCTGAACGAGCTGACAGCGAGGTTCCAACTAAGTATTCACAACCGCCGTCAACTTCGCCCAAGTCTTCTGCTTCTCGGCGGCGTCAACATCCTTCTGACGCAGATCGGACTCCAGCTTCCGAACCTGCTCCAAAAGGCGTATACGAGCGGACTCGTATACCTCCTTCTCCCTCGCCAGACACTCGGCTTCACCCGAAACCGACGCCCGCTCGTCTAGAAAGTCACCCTCTCCTCTATGCAGGGCATAAAGGTTGCCCAGAGTCTGCGTCAAATTCATGCACATCTCCGAGAAGAGGGTACTTCGGTCTTGGGCCCGGTGATGCGCGCGCTCAGCCGGCGGCAACGCGTAGCTAACGAATTCCTCAGCCGCAAAGGGGTTGAGGAATCGGCAGCTTTCGGTTATACGCCACCCGGGCGTATAAACCGTACCGTCCAGCTGGAAGGCAGGACCACTCGAAGACGCCAACGCGCCTTCAGGTTTCTTCAATTTAGGGTCTTCAACCCCACCACCCGGAGAAGACGCTTCCAGCACGTCCTTCTCACTTAAATCCACAAAGGAGGGCCCGGTCCGCGAGCCCTCACCACCATGAGCACCCATTCCTTGGGCCTGCTCCCTCTTGATCCGCACCATATCCTCGTGCTGTTTTAACAGCACCAGGCGGCGCTCCTCCTCCTCCTTAGCGGCCAGCTCAGCCAAGCGAGCATCCTCAGCCCGCTTGCGCTCTAGCTCCGCTTGGCGGGCACGCGCCTCTTCCTCTTTCTTCAACGCCGCCTCAGCAACGCGCCCCTCCTCCTCCTCTTTACGGACCACGTCAGCCTGATGCGCAGCCTCTGCTGGGCGCGCTCCTCTTCCAGCTTCTTTTTCCGCTCCTCCTGATACTGCTTTACAGAAGGAGGAACATAGCCTACAAAGAAACAAAAGCCGGTAAACAATTTGACAAAAAATTCAGAAATAAAATAAAGAAGAAGAAGCGACAGAAGGTACTTACTGCTCAACTTCTTCAACGCCTTCTTATAAAAAGGCTCCCGCACAGGCGGGGGGCCACATCAACGCTCCCCGTCGCAGCGCGCTTGGGAGATGGTCCGCCAGCCACATCCTCCTACACCGTCTCCGGCTGTTTACGCTTGTGACCTACAAACAAGGAACAAAACAGTCAAAACAAACATAACAAAAACCAGAAGCATAAGGGCGGCACAAGAAACAGCAACACTTACTCTCAGTTGTTAAAACGTGTAGGACCGAAACTACATCACCAATCGCTCCTGATTATCTCCACAAGACGTCAAACCGAATATATATAAAACAATAAATAATATATGTGTAGAACCAAGAATCTTACTTTCATATATGATAAACAAGTCAGCACAGATTCTTCATACATACACACATACATACGTTGTTGAATGGGATGCCGACCTGAGGTGAGCTCAACCTCAGGCCAACCTGGACTAGACAACACACAGTAGTCTTCTCCTACAGACTGTTGCAACTCTCTCTCTTGAAACCCTAAACCTTTACACAAATATATATAGTCTAACTAATTAACTAAACTTGGGCTGGGCCTCAGGCATGTCGCCTGGGCTACCACAATCGCCCCTATTCTAGTTCTATTAGACTAAGCTCATATGAGTTACATAGCCACGGTCACAAATGCACCAACAAACTCCCCCTTGACCGTTGCTATCAACTCTGACAAACACTAATAATCATTAGTCACAAAACATGCACTAACAAACTCCCCCTTGACTGATGATTTCAGTTCTTCTCTGATAAGACTTGATCTTTGTCTCCCAATCAACTGTGTCTGACTCTGTCTGATATCTTCACAAATCCCCATAATCTGCATCTTTCCTCTTTCATATATGATAAAACAAGTCGGCATAGATTCTTCATAGATACACACATACATACGTTGTTGAATGGGATGCCGGCCTGAGGTGAGCTCAACCTCAGGCCAACCTGGACTAGACCACACACAGTAGTCTTCTCCTAAAGACTGTTGCAACTCTCTCTATTGAAACCCTAAACCTTTACACAAATATATATATAGTCTAACTAATTAACTAAACTTGGGCTGGGCCTCAGGCATGTCGCCTGGGCTACCACAATCGCCCCTATTCTAGTTCTATTAGACTAAGCTCATATGAGTTACATAGCCACGGTCACAAATGCACCAACAAACTCCCCCTTGACCGTTGCTATCAACTTTGACAAACACTAATAATCATTAGTCACAAAACATGCACTAACATCAGTGGCCAGGCCCTCAGCAGCGCTGGCTTCACCAGCAGTTTCATCACCTTGCACCCCGGCCACCGACGTACTCCCTCCAGCGCCACCTGCAGAGCGACGTGACGATGAATTAAACAAGATGATGACCCACTGGACTCATCGTCTGACAGAAAAACGTAATCCACCCCGGCCGTCGTTTTCACGGACAACGGCTCAGGGTTGATAAGGAAACCCACTTCAAGGTTAGAGGGCGCACCTTCCATTGGGCCGGGGAACGGGAAGTTCTCTACCAGAAGCTCCAACTCTGAAACGCCCCCGTCAGGTACCGCCACATACATGGTCTTCATGGACCGGGCGGCAAATACCTCAAAAAGCAGCTCACCTGCGATCAAAGTACAAAAAGTGTCAAAAACAACGAATATAAATAAAGAACAGAAGCAACAGCAACACTTACCTTCAACGGAGAGCGGCCCGCCATCACCCGCAGGTGCCACATTGTATCCTTCCCTCACGCCCACTCGGCTCAAACCCAGCAGCCTAAGGATCCCCTCATCCAGCTTATCCAAGTCGTCTAGACGAATAGGATGCGCGCACAAGTCCTTCAACCACTCCTCTTCTTGGAAATCCTTCATCACCTCGAAGGACGGCACCTTTTGCCCAGCACGAAGCTCCAGCTTCGCCATATCCACCGGAATCACCTCCTTTTTCACGAAGAAAAAGCACCTCTTCCACTCCCGAAGAGTCTTAGGAGAACTCTTCGGGACGAGCAGTCTCACACTCTTCGACCTTTCCACAAAGGAGACCCAACCCGACTCCTTCACCTCCAACTTGTAGAACACGTTGAAGTGTTCAAACACCGGCAGGTGGCCTCGAAGTGCATCACCCTCATCACCCCAAAGGGGCTCATCTGAGAGACATGCACCCCATATCTCTGCAGAACAGAGATGAAGAACCGGGAGACCGGCAGCCGGAACAATCCCTTTTGAAAATATGCCTCATAAAGGCATATATTCCCCTCCGGGCAGACGACCGGAGTCTGCCCCTTCGCCGGCATCTCCGGGTCCCACTCTTTGAGAATATTAAACTTCTTGACCAAAGACCTGAACTTATCTTTGGACCAAGAAATTTGGGCATCCTGCATCGACAGCTCAACCTTCTTATCTTCAGATGACATCGTCGGAGAAAGGAAAATAAAAACCAAAACTCTGATTGATCGGAAAATCCAAAACTCGCCGGGGATAACTTGAAGAATTTTTTTTTTCGAAAAAGGAGAATGAAACGAATGAAGGGTTAGAGACGGATATTTATACCCATCGCATTTAATGTAGGTAATAATGACAGGCAGGCTTTTCGCGCAAAGGTCCAATCACAGACAGACACGTCGCACAGCCCACGTGCCAAAACGGCCCAAGCGCCGCGCATGGCTCACTCGCGAGACGGTTGTTCTACCCCAGCTGGCAATCGATGCCGATGATCGACACGTGTACGCCCACGTTCAGACCCACTAAGAACAGCTGTCTTCATTCACCAGATGCATGACAGACACGTCTTTTCAAATTCAAAACATTCCCGCCTTTAATTCACACAAATTCCAAAGAGACAAATTCAATGCGGAGTAAATGCAGGAGCAGACAGCGACAAAAAACTACTTTTCACAACTTCTGGCCGCGCAAACAGGCCCAACGCATATCTTGGCTCAACGCCTGCGCGCCAGAACAAAAATTTTGAAAAAATTTATTTTCACAACTTCTGGCCGCGCAAACAGGCCCAACGCCTATCTTGGCTCAACGCCTGCGCACCAGAACGAAAATTTTTAAAATACATTTCCACAACTTCTGGCCACGCAAACAGGCCCAATGCCTTTTTTGGCTCCTCGCCGACGCGCCAGACAGAAAATTCTGAAAAATACTTTTTCACAACTCATGGTCGCGCAACCAGGCCATACGCCTCTCTAGGCCCAACGCCTGCGCACTTGACACCTATCTAACTCATAGATCCCACAATACACGCGCATCCCGTCATACGCCCACAGCTTGATCACTGTGCGCGCACCAGTTGACGAAGGTCATACAAAAAATCACACGTCCACTTTGGTACATGAAAACCCAGTGACGACTGGATGTCACTCAAAGTACACTTGTGAAATCAAGTCCAGCACTCCCCTACCAAAGGTGCATGCAAGCACTGGACTGGGGGACTTGAAGGGATATGGTATCAAAACATTACGAATACCATATCATCGCCCACCTAGGACAGGCTTCGCCAGACGCCCATCCATCCGTTCTACGTCAGCGGATCGTTTAGCGCCCATCCGCCCGTTCTACGTTAGCGGAACGCCTGGCGTCCACTAGTCCGTTCTACGTCAGCGAGGCATCTACCGTCTGACGCAAGTATTAAACACTCGTTCTACGTCAACGGAACATCTGGCGTCCACCCACCCGTTCTACGTCAGCGATAGGTCTGACGCCAGGCGCAAGCTTTACCAACATACTTCAAAGCTTCCTCAGCAAGCTATACCAACACAAGTGGAAGATACCTTTCGGGACAGCTTTGGGACTCACCCTGCCCCAAACAAAATATCTCTGACACGGCAGGCGGCCCGTCAGAGTTCCCCTCCAATCAAAGACTGCTCCCAGTCTGACGAACAGAAAGGACGACGACGTGGCAGCCTCCTAGCCAAGATATCTTTCTGACAAAGCAGACTTTCTCTACCCACCTCGAAGTCCTGAAGAAGCATAAACTGTCCACCGCCCTTGATCTACCAATAGGTGAACACCACGTGTCCACCGCCCATCAGCATCCACTTACTGGGCGCCACGTGTATATGTGTCAGGATGGTAACATCCCCCCTAGCATTCTACTTTATCCTATTTTTCCAAAACCCACTTGCACCAAATGGGCTTAAAGGACTTGGGCCGGATTATGGAGACACCTCTACCTGGGTCGGGCCCCATTAAGGGTAGAGGATGGGCTGAAAAAGTAGGATACCCTGGTACTATAAAAGGAGGACTCCCTTCTCCTTTTATTGGCATCTAAGATCTCACATACTTTCACTCAAGAAGTAAACGAACTCTTTCGTATCTTCTTCAACCCTTTGTTTATTTTACTAACCTTTAGAGGCTCGGCTCTTCTAATTGGTAGTCTCTTAATTCCTTGGTCTTGTTCTCAGACCCTCACGTATTTTGTAATCACACTCTCTTTATAAAAATACAGTAGAACCACCCACTGGGTTAGCGCCTGTTCGGTAATCCAGTATCCGTGTTTCTTCAACTCCCATTCACTGTGACAATGAGTCCGCTATAGCTCTCGCTAAAGACTCAGTTAACCAATCCAAGGCGAAACATATCTTGGTTAAGTATCATTTCATACGCGACTGCTATGAAAAGAAACTTATCGATATGGTCAAAATCCACACGGATTACCAACGTGCCGATCTATTCACCAAAGCTTTTGACGGTTCTCGGTTTGAGTACCTGTTAATCTTAAACGGCATTAAAGTAAAGCAGGATTAGATCCTCATCGGTAATCGTTTTTGTAAATATTTTTCTTCAAAAAAAAATCAGAAAAATCCAAAAATATTGTCTTTTCATAAATTTTTAGATTTTTAGGGGGAGAAAATTTCAGAAAAATACAAAAACATCAGAAAATGCAAAAAAATTCAAAAAAAAATGAGAAAATCCCAAAATCAAAAAAAAATTAAAAATTAAAAATTGCAAAAAAAAAAAAAAAAAAAAAAGAGTTTCTTTAGTGAAATTGGGAAGATGATATTAACCCATCAGTTGGACTGTCTGGACTCTTATCATCTTAAAAATATTGGAACTGATAAGTAGCCTCTACAATGATGTGTCGGTAGGCTCAAAATCATTTCCAAGTTCGGCACGGTGATATAAACCTAAATCAACTGAAATAGGTGTGGATCAACGTGCGTTGGCATATGGTCTTAGTACCGAAATCTCGTTTGATAGCATGCCAAAATCCGTGGTTTCATGGTCTTTAAGAGGTTGGTACATATGGGGTGAACTGGACGTCTCTTAGAATAAAAAGGAGTGGCACATGTGTCATACGTTGGGTTCGGAGCCTACAACTGAGACACCTCTATGTTGTTTCCTGAAAAAAAAAACAAAAAACAAAAAAAAAATAGAATAAATTCTGATATGGAGACGTCCGGGAATCCTAAAAGAGCAAAAAGATTCATAAATGCCAAAACCCTATTCTCAAAGAGAATTCGCTCAAAGGTATCAAATCATATACCTAAAGCATCGTACCGTGAAAAATCAAAAATATGTTATTTGACTTGAACCCTGGTCTGGATCTCACTAGTCTCTCTGTTGCAGCGTTCTTGCAGACCTGATCACCACTGAGTCCATTCCTTGTAAAATACGGATGACCACAGCTTACTCACCGGTTACCAGGAAGCTTTGTGCATGTCTTGATACGGGAATGTGTCGCGTGGCGGGGAACACCTTGTACATCAGTCTTAATATTACCTTAACGTATCTAAAGTGCCTAGCGATAAAACTTGATTTTGAGTTTAGGTGGACAACAATATCGACAGTTGTTGTAGGATGCGTATTGGTAATTTAAACTAAAACTGAACATATAAGGGTTCTAGTATGGTCCGCACACTGATATGATTCCCTAACTGACGAAACTCGCAAAAATATGAGAGTGTTTAGTTAGTTGATCTCCCGTTTTTGTTTAACTTCTGTTTAATTTTACCTTCTTAATCATTCTTGATCGCCGATGATGGAATCCTAATCCATTGTAATCTTACTTCAAAAAAAAACGCCGAAAATCAACTAGTTGAAAATTGTGTTTTTGTCGCGTCAAAACCGTACTTTCTCTTAAGTACAGGGGTGAAAATAAAAATATTTCAAAATCTGAGTCAACATTTGTGTCACGTGTGAAAACGGGGTGAAAACGCATGTTTTGAACCTTAACGGGTCAAATATGTGAGATTTGGTGCTGCATGGGCAATTTGGTAATTTGTGTGAAAATTATATGCATTTGGTGTTCCCAATCGCCTATTGTTTGAGACGAGTGCGTGTAATCGTGTGATGTATAAGGAGATTACATGGCCAATCGCTTAAAATTCTATCCTACTCGTGCATAGTAAAAGGCGATTAGTGCAATCGCGTGCATTTGTCAAGCGAGTTGAAGTCTACTCGCTAGTATTGTCATGCGATTAGAAGACCCTATATAACCAACACTTAGTCAATTTCAACTCACTATTTTCAAAAGCCTCTCACTGTTTCGTTCCCCCTCATCAGACTCATACCAAAACCTTGTGCCCGTGATCCTTTGATCTTAGATAACTGTTCTTCATCACCAAGGTAACATATCCTCATAATTTCAGTCCCTAACAACATGTTTTGAATGTCCAAATCTGGTTGTTTATAACCGAAACCCTAGGTTACATATTCTTGATTGCTTGGGTTTAATACATGTTTGTTCATACCAAATGGCTATGGGGGTTTGTTAATCGGCCTATGTAGATGATAATCCACCCAAAATTTTTAACAAAATCATCCTAAAACAAAAAGCCCCAAATTTGAAAACCTTTATGAACCCTAAGTTATAAATCGGCCTAATACCCAATAACTGATCTGATTATGAAAAATTATCAAAGGGTTTCTCTTATTCGGCCATTACAGGGTCTAGGTAAACAAGAAACACAACCAAATGTGACCCATGACAATAAACTGACAAATTGGTGAACGAAGGCACTGTTCACGTGAGTAGAAATCCTACTCGCATGAATAGTAGCACGAACAGGGTCACTCGATAGTTGTAATCGCGTGAACAGTGAAGCGATCAACCTACTCATGTCTCCTAATCGCATATAACAACATGCGAGTGGCCTATTCGAGTCTGACTATTGGCGATTACAACTCTGTAATCGCCTGTAGCTGTTGTTTCACCAAAAATTCGTCAAATTTGGTCCGTTTTGTCCGTTCTGTCAATTTTTAAACTGTTTGTGGTTCTTATGACTTGTCTCTATGTTCAGGATCATGAATTGGAAAACTTCTCCTAAGCACAAATGTTGTGCCTTCCTCGGACCAATTACGAAGGAAAAGTGCAAAACGTTTAAAGGCGTCATTGATTTCCTGAAGCGTTCAAGAATCAATTTTGCGATATCTAAGCAACATGCGGCGTATAAAGACATCTTGCAAGAGTTTTACAAGAACGCTAAAGTGGACTACAAGGCGGTGCCGATTGTGATAACGAGTATGATTCAAGGCAAAGAGGTGATTATAACTGAAGAAACAATACGAGAAGAGTTGCAGTTTCGGGATGCGGCTACTGATCCAATTGTGTTCGACGCCATCTTGATTCGAGGCGGTTTCTTAAGAATGAAGTACCTGGGAATAGTCAAAGAACAAAAGATGCTACAGAAAGGTTTGTTACCGCCCGAACTCAAGTACCTCACTCACGTGGTCTTGAAATGCATTGGTCCAAGGAAAGGGACGTTTGATGCTATCAGAGACACATTGGCTTCAGCAATAGTCGCTTTGACGCTCAATAAGCCGTTCAATTTCTCTGAAATGATCTTGCATCACCCGAAGGAGATCATATTGCAAAAGGCGACAAAGACCTCATTCATTGTTTATCCGCACTTTCTACAAATGATAATCGATCGCCAAATTCCAGACTTGTTAAAACATTCTTTGGAGTTCATTTGGATTGAGGACATAGATGAGACTGAAATGAGCAGAATGAGAGGTTACAAAAACAGAAAGAAGTCTGATTATCCACCAAGCAGGCGTTTATACGAGCACATGAGCAGAGATGACTATGAGTCACCACCAGGCAATAGGTGGAGACACGATGATAGTGATTCTGAAGATGACGCACGGATTCACAAACTGGTATTCAAAGAGGGGGATAACATTGGGAGAGAGACAACCAAATTAGGCGAAAACGCTCTGGGCAGGACTACTGATACTGCTGCCGCTCATGATGATGCATTTGAACCGGACGTTCTAGACTTTACTGAACCCTCCAGCACAGCAATAGAACAAGAATCTTCACAATCTGCTAGAGGAAAAGCGCCAATTGATGAAGACGCCCCAGTTAACATAACAGATGAAGAAGATGACTCAGATGATACAGAGATTGATTCCCCAGGTGCGATTGCTAGAAAAGAGGCAGAGTGAAAGAGAAAGTTGGTTGAGGAGAAAGCTCTTACTAAGGATCCTACGTTTATTGTGGATCCAGATGATGACATTGCTGATATAGACGCAGAGCTCGATACTTCTCCTCCTCCTAAGAGACAAAAGACTACAGCAAAGAAAGATAAAGTTCATGGAAAGAAGAGAATGTCGCACAAACCACAAACGGAGAAAACTTCAAGGAAAAGACGATTTAATCTTCCTGAAGCATTTGGGGTTCTTGATACTCAGTCTTCCCAGGCAGCAGCAACGACAACAACAACAGCAACAACAACAACAACAGCAGCAGCAACAGCTTCCACTACCACATCATCAGGAGCAGCTATGCCTGCAAGTGTCACCATGTCGATGCCTACTTCTGTAATCTTCACTGAGCCAGTCTCAGTTACTGGAGTAGCAACAAGCTCACAGATTATTTCTAATCCTATTGGTGACCTGATAAAGAAGATGCGACAAGAAGTTCGACCTCTGCCTTCTAAGTCAACCGATCCGCCCTCCTCTTCCTCAGCACCGGCCTCTAATGAACATCTTCAACGCCAGATTAGTGAGCTAACTGCTATAGTTGCTGCTCAATCGCGTGATATTGCTGAGTTAAGGGGTAAAAATGCTAATGTTGAAGAAAATGAAAGGGCTATGCTCGAACTGATCGGTGAAACTATCCAGTCGAACAAAGAGCTACAAGCTGCAAACAGAATGCTTCTCGAGTCTAATCAAAGCACTGCAGCTAGACTGGCGAGTGTCGAATCCCAGTGCAGCCAGCTTGGTGCTCAGTACAAGGAACTGCAAATCACAAATGTGAACAATGAACAACGGATCATTAAGTATAGAGCACGAAACAAGAAGCTGAAGGTGAAGGTGAAACAGATATTGGTAGACCTTCCAAGACTGAAAGGTGCTACAAGTTCGAAAGATGATACTGATTCAGATGATTCGGATGATGAAGAAGATGATGATGATGATAGTGATGATAGTGATGATGATGGAGGAAAGGATGATAAAGATGGTGGTGGTGATCCTGGAGCCACAGGTGTGGCAGATCATCAACCGGGTCTAGAGAGAGGCGACAAAAGAAATGACGGGATACACAAGGCAAGGATCCCGAAGCAGGTTCTTCTGCTAAGGGGTAGCTTCTCAAAGATCAGATTCAAAAGATGCGGGATTCACTAAAGCAAGCAATGGTTGCTCTAGAGATAGTCGAGCCTCTAAACAGTTATTTTGCTTATGATGATGATGGCAACTTGTACGTACCTCCTGAGTCCTATGATTATGATTTAGAAGAAGGTGAAATACCTCCTGAGGTTACACCTGATGATTTAGAAAAGATCTTTGGCTTGGCACCCGGAGAATCTTCCGGTGCAAGTCACACTCCTCCAGAACTGAATCCAGATAACCATGAGTGCCTTCCCCCGAGTATGTAGTTGATGATTCTGGCACCGGGATACCTAATATTTCTGAGGAGATGCTTAATGAGGCTAAAGAAAAGCTCAAGTCTGATCCTACTCCTGTTCCTGATAAAGTGAAAGAAAGACATGACAAGATCAGGCAGAAGTATCCCAATTGGTTTCCATCTGGAGGTGAGTCTGAGAAGTAGAAAGATCTGGTACAAGCATCTATTTTCAAGAAGCATTTGTTGAAGATGTCGGGAAATGTAACCAGCTGGGCCTACATCAAGCATGCTAGGATGTTGGAGTGAAATGGCAGGACGGTTTGCTTTACTTTCAGCCGTACAAGAAGGTCCTCAGCCTACCTTTCTAGCATGTTCGTGATTTAGTTAGCTTACATTATCCATTGTATCATGAGTCTGTCGGTGATCATAGAGGCTTCTTCAATATTCTAAAAAGAGAAAGTGCTGGAGAATGGGAAATGCTCAGACCACGGTATCCTAAATCCATCAAGACTAACAAGCTCCATCCCGTCACTAAAAGTCCTAACTGGAAGCACAAAGTCAAGCCACCTGAAACCGTTTCGAAGATACCATTGGTCCCGGTTGAACAAGACTTCTCTCCAAAGTTCTACTACTGGCATTATGATGCAGCTACAACAGAAGCAGTGATAGTCTTGAGCAACTCACCAAACGCAGGAAAATCAGAATATGGGACCCGATGTGGCTTATTAACCTCTCAGCAAAAGATGTGGAGACGTTGTTCCTGTATCCCATTCAGCACTTGAAAGCCGAAGCTGATCAAGCCTTGAAGTTTTAAAGGGAGATTCGCCTTTGCCACGCCAACAAAGTTCATGCTGGATGCGACTGGTCGAGACTTACAAGGATCAGGACGATGTCTAAGTGAAGTAAAGACTGAAGATTGCTGCTAGTCACTTATGTTTGTTTCTGTTTTCGAGTCTGTAAAGTTGTGTTTGCTGTGTTATAAACTTTGTCTTTTGATGTCTCTGTACGTATACTAGACTGATCCATGGGGGAGTCTGTTAGTGCATAATGTCCCTAGGCTAGTATATATGATGTTTGGACGTGTTTCGGGGTGTTTGGAAGTGTTTATAAGCGTTTTGATAGTGTCTGGGTGCTGACAGGCGATTAGGATGACCTATAGGCGATTACATTGCCAATCGCGTGAACAGTTTAGGCAATTAGGCCAATCGCCTATAATACATGCTGCATAGCCATCCAATCGCCAATACTGGTCTGTACGTGTTCAGGAGGTATAAATAGGCCCAATCATTGCCCTAATCATTAGTTCTTCCAACACACACTCTCCAAACACCCTCCCCTGGTCTGAAAGGTCTGGTTTGATCATTGTAAACACTCGAGCTCTGTTTAATAATAAAATTTTAATCTTTTGACCCATTTGTGTGTGTTAATTACTCGTATATCATTGTTTCTTGGTTGTTTTTGTTATTAGAATATATTTAGAGGATTCCGCACTCTGAATATAAACCTCATGATTGTCGGGTAACACGTTCTTCGATCCTACAATCTTCAATCATGCACTGATGCTAATACTGCCTTAAAATCAAATGAAAAAGAGTTTAAGGAAATTGTAATGTTGTTGAAAAAGGATGTGAGTAAACCAAAAAGAACCATTCTTAAGAAACAAGATGCAATCAACAACTACATTACTGATCTAACTCAAACCAAGAAGGCATTAGCTGCAGCACAGTGTGATTACAAGGCAATTAGAAAGAAGCTTGACAGTTATTCAAATTCTAAATATGTGCTTGACCACATAACTGAAAGTCCAATAACTAAAAAGAGCATTGCTGGTCTAGGTTATCAAACCGTTCCTCCTCCCATGCGTGCAAATTACTTTAAAACAACAGATGAGACTGAGACAGTTTCATGTCACAACTCCCTTAGTTGCTGACCCTACTGAAATCAAGAAAGCAGAAGTTGTTAAAGATGATAACCACTACTTACTTGAAACTGATTATGAACACAGTGATGAGAAGGACAATAAGCTAGGTCTGGGCCATCAGAAACAAAAACACATGATCTCGCTTGATAATCATATCGCGTGTGATCCTTATTCCGATTCTGATTCTTACTCTGAAGAGGATGATAAGGATTCAGCTTGTGACTCTGGTCTGTACTACATGGTCAAAGATTCTACAAAAGTCTTTTCAGATAGGAAATTTCCGATAAAAAATGTGGACAAATCTTTAATAACTAAGGTTTCTAGCTGATAAAAAAAAGAAGCTAAACTAAAGCAGACCAGAAATCAAGGTAGGCAAGCTAGTCAGGTAAAACAACCACCACCTATTCCAAAAAAGAAAGTAAGAATTCCTCATTTTCCCAAACACCGTGATATCCGCTGGACCAGTCCTGATTATTTACTTAAACCAGTAGAGTTTGTGAGATGAACTGGAATAGACAAGGTGCAACATTTTGAGAACACTTCCAATCTTGTTTACTTCAAGCAGAAGAATCAAAGGATGTTGTCATCTGGGACACATGATCATGAGGCTGGTTCCTCAAAATCCTAAGGTTCCGGTTGCAATTCTGAAATGCAATCTCCCCGATAGACAAAACCTGTATCTCAAAACCAAACTGAATGGAGAACATGTTTTGAATGCCAAGAGGTCGGACACATAGTGTCAAATTGTCCATACTTGAGACCTCGCAGGGGACATGCTACAATAAACTCCAGATCCTCATCTTTCAAATCTCCTAAATCAACAAAGCAGGTGGCTAAGGTGATTCCTAAGACCGACAAGGGTAAGCAAAAGATAGATGAGGGTGCACCATTGAAGCCCGGTAATGTCAAAGCCCAAAAGGCAAACCCAAAGACTTCATCATCTAAGGGGGAGCCAAAGGGCACGTTGAAGGTGACCAGACAGGAATACCAGCCGGTAACCCCAAAAGGTAAACCTAAGATGCCACCCAAAGTTGTCAAGCCGAAGCCTCAAAAGGCTAAGCCTGAATAAGACCTCCACTAGCTGGGTACTGTTTAAATGGTCCCAACTACCATACTTTTTACTGGCCATGGGGCTCTCCACGGCCCGTGTAGAGGATGTATAAAGAATTGTAGGGGGATGTGTAGATAATATCACCCTAAATT
Organism: Ambrosia x helenae; assembly: GCA_030844895.1. Taxonomy (NCBI): domain Eukaryota; kingdom Viridiplantae; phylum Streptophyta; class Magnoliopsida; order Asterales; family Asteraceae; genus Ambrosia; species Ambrosia x helenae. The sequence continues at coordinate 16,757,388 of CM061233.1, forward strand.
AATAAAGAATGCCAAACACAACATTGTTCTTGACCATTTCTCGTTTGCAAGTTTATAGTGTAATTGTTTTCATTTCACCATACATAATAACTTTACCTATTTAAACATTTGCATGATTATATTTATGTCAAACACAAACTTCCGATGTATGCATGATTAATATTACAAAACCTTTCTTAATTTAACTTTACAACTTCATTAATTTGAAGTATTATAGTACTAAGGATCAAGTGGCGGATGTGCTTACCAAAGGGTTAACAAGCGTGAAGATTGTGAAGTTTTGCAAAGGAACAAACATGAAGATTGCTAACATTGAGAAGGAGTATTAAACAAGACCATATTAGCAACAATGGTGGGTCAGGGATATCAAGGGGCGGTTTGTTGGAGATATAAAGTTGAAGGACTAAATGAGTAAACAAATAAATAAAGTTGTTTAAATACGGTCAAGATTGAAGACCCTTACAACTAGAATAGCAAAACTATTGTTACAAATATGTTATGATGCTAGAAACTCGAAGAACTTTATTATGAACAAAAAAAGAGAACCAAACAATTACAAGATGTTTACAAACTCTCAACAGACTGTACAAAAACTCTCTCACAAAAGATCAACTCTTAACACCAATCAACAAACCTACACAAACTTCTATACATAACAGATACAAGATGTACCTGATCAAACAAGTAAGAAACCCTAGATTTATTTAGACAAAAGAGAGGAAATTACAGAGAGTGTTAGTGCACTGCGGTGTAAGTTCCCAAGTTGAAGATTGCCAGATATGAAGACTTGAAGACCGAAGATCATTAACTAGACCTTAGGGGGGAGTCTGTGAACGTCTTTAAAGACATCCCCAGCTTAGTGACTGGTTAAGTCTACAGATCACTAGCTAGGTCGAATGGGGAGACTGTTAGTGTACTTCGTGTATGTCCCCAGCTAGTGATAGGTCGTTATTAGTCATAGGCTTAATTGCATAGTCGTTATAGGGTTGTTTAGTGTTTATATAGGCTTAGGGGTATTTTGGGAATCATTTATGTAACATACACATCCTACTTATCTCGTACATGTGTCACCCACATGTATGAGGACCATACATGTACCCCCCCCCCCCCCACATGTATGAAGGCCATAAGTGTGATGTTAAGGGAGGTGTATGAGGAGTAGTATAACTTTTGCCATTTCTATAAACAAGTGTAACCCTTTGTGTGTGTTTTTGTGCATGTGCTCTCATATTATTATTATTATGATTATTATTATTATTATCCATAAACACTCAACTATAACAACTAACCGGATCGTTGATTCCGCCCTCGATCCAATACGCGCATGATATTCAATTCCTGTGTCGATCCTACAAGAGGTATCAGAGCAACCCTATAGCATCTAAAATTTAAGGCTTGAATACGTGCTAATTTGAGTTTTGGTCATGGCTTCATGAGATCTCGTCTTGGTCTTCGATCAGCTTCGATGACTTGGGAGGAATCAAGAAATCTCATCTGTTTTGATTGACGATTCTGTGAAGAAGACGGAGATCTACAACATCTGCACTTTCATTTCTCTCGATTTTCATCATCTTCAGATTCGGTTGCTGGAGCTCTACCATTGTCTGGTGTCTCTGAAGATGGAAAACCAGGGTTCCTGTTGTTCAGGATGATCTTGTTGTTCAAGTTCAGGTCTTGTTCAACGTGTATCTTTGTCGTCTGATTCATGATGAGCACACTTGTTGTGTTTGATCTTGCAGAAAAAATTAATAAAAACTGCACACAGACTACAACTTGTATTAGATACACGACAAGTAATCTGGACTCAATCAAATTCTTGAAGTTTATCATTCGATAAACTTTCAAGATTTGTCCATTTTGACCACCATTTGGAGAAACAAAGTGTTCTCCCCCTGAACATTCAAATCTTTTCAAATTTCACCCTGAACTTTGAAACATGTCAATTTAAACCCTTAAATTTATGAAGTTGCATTGTAACCCTTGAATTTTGAAAGACTTTATTTTATTGTGTTTCGGCTTCGGATCTGAGATTCCAATTGAAGAATTATTATTCCAACATCGGTTAATTGAAAATAAATCAAAAATAAAATCTCTTTGTATTTTTCATAAATGATGAAAATTAAAAATGAGATGCAGTAAGTAAATATATACAAGCATTCAAAATTTTTGTGATTTTCTGGTAAGAGGATCATATCAGTTTTTGAGAAATCTATTCACACCGTTTTTATTTCAATTTTAAACTTTATAAACTGTGAGACTTAGCAATTGCTTATATTTTTGTCCACATAAACTCACATGCAAATTGTTGTGCAATGCTTTAAAATGATACTGATTAGGTGTGTTAATAACTAACTTGCTTATGGTTCCCACACACACGACATACTCCCGTATCAAAGAATTTGCACAAAGCTGTATCGTAACGCATGATTATGCCATAGTTATCCGTATACAAGGTACGAGGCACAGAGGTAGCAGGTCAGCAAATCAATGCTACAAAGAAACATGTGCACTCAACTAGGGTGAGGCTTATATTAAATATGATTTTCATCATAGATTTGATACGATGCATTAGATAATCTTTTATTATCGTCATACATTTTAAGTTCCTCATTCGGTAAGTTGGGATTTGGCATTTTTCCAACTCCTTTAAGATACCCTGACTAAATCTAGCTCTGTAAATCAATACGACAGAAGATCAGTCAGGCTACCCCAGATACCTATCAACATAACGACCCGAAACCTCTGATTTTGGCAACCCTATCAAACGAAATTACGGTACCAATAACATATGCCCATTAGGTATTCATCCACATAGCAAGTAGTTCGTTACGTTTGTGTCACTAAGGCACGCCTTACTAGGTTCACGAAGCCTATCAACAAATCACTCAAAGTCATCACATGTCATTTTTATCATTACAATTCTTTAGCATGTGATAGATTCCTGCTGATGTACTATCATCTCCTCTTTTCTCTAGGAAACATCATTTTGGGGTTTTTTTTTATGTTTTTGTGTTTTTCTGAAAATTTCTCCCCCCTAAAATTCAAAAAGTTTTTAGAAGTTGAAATCTTTTTGGATTTTCAGATAGAAAAATGGTTAAACAAAAATAGATCTTCCGATGTGGTTTACTCAGATTTTCCCAAAATGCCTTTTACCTTTCAAAGATAGTCAAATTTAGATTTGTCAAATGGTTTGGTAAAATTATTGGTAATTTGGTATTCATTGTGGACTAATAGTAATCACTAGATCCTTAGTGATTACTATGGAAGTTACACTATCAATAAGAAAATTGGAGGTGATAAGAAAACACAAACCATAGTGACGCATGTGTCTTGATGGATCCTATTGAAGAACCTGGAAACAATAGCTCAACGTAGCTACCTGATTCAGCTTCGTAGGTTGCAGGAAACACATGTGAGGACCTCCTATGAACTGATATCCACCTGTTGTGGATCCAGCTTCAACAATGTAACCACCATTTACAAAATCACCAAAGTTAACGAGATCCAGCTTATCGCCATTAGGGTACCATGGACCTTCGGTCGGTAGCCCTTTAGGTAATGCAGGAACTGTTCTACAGCAATCACCCAGTTCACTCTTATTCATTACTCACGCTCGTTGATAAGTCAAATGTATTGCCCCCAAAGTCCATCATACGCGCCAAAATTCTATTATTAACGTTTTGGGCTTAATCAAGCTAAACAAATACTAAATGATACAAAATACTCAACCTTGTAGTTAACTTGGTTGAATACCATGAGACTAATAATACTAAGACCACAACTAGAAACTAAGTTGGTTAGTGGTTTTAGTTAAAACAATTGCTTGTGTGTAGTAAAAGGGCCAAAACTGCCATAAGGCCATAATGGCTAAACAAAATAAAAAAATGAAGAGGAAGCCATCTCTATATCCTAGAGATCGACTTCAACACACACAAACACCACAAAACACACACACAAACAACCCAAAACCCCAATTCTTACCCCCAAATCAGGCCAAAATCAAAGGGGAAATCTGTGCATTAAGCAAAAAGGGATCATCTAAGGTCCAACAAACCCAAAGGTATCAATTATTTGGTTCAATTTTATGTATACTTCATGCATGAACATGGTGAAAATTCTTGGGTATTTTGTAAATGTTAAATTAGTGATCATTAAAGGTTGCTCTAGCATTAGGGAACCTTAATCAAGTTTAATCTAGTCAAAAGATGCTAATACATGCATGAATTGTATGATTCATGTGAAATTGTTGAATATGTGAAAGGTGGGTTTTATTATTAGTTGAGAACCACATCTAATTTGTAATTGTAGCATCTTCTTAGCATGAAGTTGTGAGATTGTGAACTAAAAAGTAACATTAACTTTCTAGAGGTAATAATCTTGACTATTGGTGGATCCATGAGGTCCCCAAGTCCTAAAGATAAGTCTAGGAAAATAATGCCTACAAGGTGTTTGATGAAATGCCACAATAAACTCAATCGTATTTGGGCATTGACAAGTTTGATGAAACTTGTGTGGTTATATGAATAATGTGTAAGAACATGTTTTTAATCAACTATGTGAATTACACATCTAGGTGCGAGTACGAGAGACATTGTTTGGTTAAGAAATCTCAGAATGAGGTAAAAGGGAAGCATGCATAAGGTAAGTCACTCGATGACTTTAACTCATTTAGATATCAAATAAGATATTTGCATATAAACATACATATCCATGCTTGAAAATTTACTAAAGGAGCTTCTCAAATAGAAGCTTAGACTAGAATGCAAACTTGATAGAAAACGACCTTAGCCAAAGGGTGAAATCGTCCCAATTAGGCTAATGGATCAATTGGTGAAAACGCTAGTTAGATAAGGACCTTAAATCGAGGGTCAAACTTAATTCAAATATAGGTATTGGTTTTTTGCTTGAGTATAGTCGTAGGCCATTATGTTAACAATCTCAAGTGAGCCTAGAGTGAAAGAGACATGAGTAGAGATAAGTCATAACCATGACTTCATAAATATATGTATACTTTGAAATTATACTATTCGGAGTGTCGTAGAAACTGAAATGCTATTGTGATTCCCAAAAGGCGTATAATTTATAAATAAAACCGTATCATAAGTCACATGGGTCGGGCGAGTAAGACCGTGAGAAGTGGCACATATGGCCATGGACACGAAGCATCGCCACAACGGTGGAGTGGATTGGATGGATACACACCTTATCACGTCAAAGCTTGATTAGTCGTTCGTAAATCACAAATACAAACTTAGGAATCACAAGGGGTTATGTTTCAACAACAACAACCTTACCCAGTAAATCCCACAATTAGCAATGCTAAGAGTAGGGTCTGGGGAGGGTGAGATGTAGGAAAACCTTACCCCTATCCTTGCGGATAGAGAGGCTGCTTCCAGAGAGACCCTCGGCTCCACAAACACAGGCGACAAACAATCAACACTAGAAACAGAAACAGAAATACAGAGCTACTGAGTTAAGAGAAACAATGAAAATGTCACGTAGTAAAACAAAGGTATATATGCCATCAAAAAACAACATAACCCATAAACACCCCAGAACCAGTATAGGAAAAGGTCTAAGCTCCTAGAACCACACTACGATACAACCAAACCCTCCCTAATAATCATTAACCTTATTCTTGTGCCTCCACAGACCCCTATCCTTGACCATGTCCTCAGAGAGGTGCATCTCTACTAAATCATTCCTAATCCGCTCATCCCAAGTCAATTTGGGACTTCCTCTACACCTTTTTCCCTCTACCATGAGGGTTTCCACTACTCTAACTGGGGCCGTCATTTGCCTCCTCTTCACATGTCCATACCATCGTAATCTTCCCTCCTTTATCTTGTCTGATATATTAGCTACCCTAACCTTTCCCTAATAACCTCATTTCTTATTCGGTCTACCCTAGTGTGCCCACACATCCACCTTAGCATTCTCATTTTCGCTACCTCCATCTTGCGAGCTTGTGTCTTTTGTATGGCCCAACAATCTGACCCATATAACATAGCAGGTCTCACTGCAACCCTATATAATTTTCCCTTTAACTTAGCTGGGAACCTTTTGTCACATAAAACCCATGCCTTAGCTTATTTGTAACTTTTGCCATTTCTATCAACAAGTGCAACCCTTTGTGTGTGTTTTTTGTGTGTGTGCTCTCATATTATTATTATTATTATTATTATTATTATTATTATTATTATTATTATCTTATCCATAAACACTCACATATAACAACTAACCGGGTCGTTGATTCTGCCCTCGATCCGATACACGCGCGATATTCAATTCTTATGTTGATCCTACAGAGAGAATTACTAAATAAATTTGAGCTAAACAATCTAAAGGGGAAAGAGAGAGAGAGAGAGAGAGAGAGAGAGAGGGAGCAATATATACTGACGAGTAGAAGGTTCCATCCAACAAACACAAATCATCAAATGTGAGCCGTTAGATGAGTAAGTCACACGGATTTAGCAAATGACTGGCTACGATGGAACTCTCTTATACTGATGTGGATCATCATGAGCTTGGGCTAAATGCATAACTAACAGCTGCACTGCAACTGGACCACGGCCTCAACTGGATCTCTTCATAAGCCAAGGCCACAAATCTTCCAAGTTATTCTCATAAAATAAAAATAACATAACATTAGTAAAAGAATTGTAAAGACATAAAATGTATAATAAAGTTTAACTCATTTTAACCCCCCCACCCCCCCCCCCCCCCCCCCCACAATTCTTTTTCCTGAATGGGTCAAATAGACACAAACTTTTACACATACCTTCATGAGTAGAAGTCAATAACCCCTTAGTGAACACATCTGCTATTTGATCTTTAGAATCAATAGAAATAGTTTTGACCACTCCTTTCACAATTTGATCTCGAAAAAAAAAATAGAGATCTAATTCAAAGTGTTTCGTTTTGTCATAAAAAACTGGATTTGCAGCAATAGAAACGACTGCATTATTGTCACAATGAATTTCCACAGAAATTTTCACCATTACACTCAACTTTTCCAAAAGATTTCTTAGCCACATAACTTCACAAGCCATTGCACACATAGCCCGTACTCAGCCTCAGCCGAGGACATGGAAACAGTCGATTATTTCTTGCTTTTTCAAGAAACCAAGTTGTTTCCTAGTAAAACACAGAAACCGGTCACTCACTTCCTAGTACTTACACATTTCCCCCAATCAGAGTCAAAAAAAGCCACCAAATCAAACTGGTCAAGTTTTCTGAACCTAATACCCTTGCCAGAAGACATTTTTAAGTTTCTAAGAAGTTTAAAAGCCACCTTTAAATGACCAATTAATGGAGCATGCATAAACTGACTTAAGTAATGTATAACATAAGAAATATCTAGTCTGGTATGTGACAAATAAATTAATTTTCCAACAAGTTGCTAATAACCAATCATATTAACAACAGGTGTTGAGTCATTATTTACCAAACAGGTTAAGACATGATTTTGATCAATTGGAAGATTAACTGGTTTGCACCCTAGCATTCCATATTCAAATAACAAATTAGTACAATATTTTCTTTGGGTCAGAACAAGTTTATCTTTATTTCTTATAACTTCTATTCCCAAAAAATATTGAAGTTTCTCTAAGTTTTTGATCATAAATTTAGACCTCAAACACCTATTAGTATTTTTTTTTTTTTTTTGTTTCTTCCATAGAATTACTAGTGACCACAATGTCATCAACATACACAAGAAGCACAACAAAAACAGAACTAGTTTGTTTAAAAAACATGGAATGATCATATTTACTTCTTTGAAAACCAAATTCAACTAACACATTCACTAATTTTTCATTCCACATCCTAGGGGCCTGTTTAAGGCCATATAAGGATTTATTTAGTTTACAAACTTTGTTGCCTTCATTACTAAAGTATCCCTCAGGAAGTTTCATATAAACTTCCTCATTTAGTTCACCATAAAGAATGGAATTGTTTATATCTAACTGACATAATTCCCAGATATTATAAAAAGCTAAGGCTATGACACATCTCACAGTAACAATTTTAACAACAAGGGCAAAAGTTTCATCAAAATATATAACCCTTTTTTACTATAACCCTTTGCTACAAGCCTAGCTTTATCCCTTTCTATTTCTCCATTAGCCTTATACTTAATCATAAAAATCCATTTACACCCAACAATGTTTTTATTTTTAGGCATATCGACAATAGACCAAGTATCATTTCTATTCAAGGCTTCAATCTCGTTATTCATAGCCTGAATCCATTATGGAATATTAGAGGCTCCTTTAAAATTTTTAGGTTCAAAATTTTAAACAAAGATGATGCAAAACATTTAAAATCTAAAGACAGATTTGAAAAATTGACTACTTTCACTTTGCCATATTTGAATATCCCTTCAACCACAAATTCATTGTATTTGTTTGAAAAAACAGAACTTCTTGAAGACTTTCTAATACTATTAAGATTAGCAGACTCAGAAGTATCACCCTTAGATTGATCACTGTTATCATGTACAGTAGTCACATGTTCGGCCTTATCAATGTTAAAACCCTTGTTGTTTGATTGCTGGTCTCCAGCCAAGTCACTAACAACTACTAGTTGACTAACTTATTGTTAATTTTTATGTATTCCTGTATCTAATCTACCTTGAACATATCCATCATCATTGGGCTCATCTACTTCAAAATTGTTTTCAGAGTCTGTGTTTTCTTAAATACCCAACTATTTTACTGTCTAAACTAAAAACTTTATACCATTTTTTTTCTCATTTAAATAACCAATTAAAAATCACTTTTCAGGTTTACTATTAAACTTATTTGTTTCATTGAAAATAGTGCAAAAATACAGACACCCAAACAATTTAAAATGATCTAGAAAGGGTTTAAATCCATATAACAGTTCATAAGGTGTTCTTCCTCCTAATACTCCTGATGGTGTCCTATTAATCAAATAAGCAATAGTCAAGACACATTTAGTCCAAAACCTAATAGGAACATTGCTTTGGAAAAGAAGACCCTAGCAGCATTAAGCAAATGCGTATGTTTCCTCTCAACAATTCTATTTTGTTAAGGTGTATAGGCACAAGTTGTTTGAGGTGTTATTCCTTTATCTTTACAAAACAATGACATTTGATTGTTTACAAACTCAAGACCATTGTCACTTCTAAAACATTTTATGTGTGTATTAAACTGAGTTTGAACAATGTAAACAAAATCTTTGATGTTTTCAAACATTTCAGTTTTATTTTTTAACAAACACACCCAAACTACCCGGGAATAATTATCAACAATTGTCAGGAAGTATTTAAAACCATCTTTTCTAACAACTCTATAGGGACCCCATATATCTAAGTTGTCACACCCTCAAATTTCCACTGCGGGGTTTTCCCGCGAGGCGCGTGACAAACCAGGATTCAAGTCAACGGTCACAATAAACATCACTATATGAAGTATGTAAACTCAAAAGCAACGATTTTATAAGCGGAAGCATTTAAGAATTTAATCAGCTACAACAGTATTCCAAAGTATTCAAGACACTTATTTCGAAACATGCAACTAAACTTAGACGCCAATGCAGACCCGTGCGCCTAGTTCCATTGTTGCTACCTTAGCGACCTGAGAAAAACATGCCAAAAAGACGTCAACATGTAATGCTGGTGAGCTCACAGGTTTGTTCAATATGTTACCAAGTGTTATCAAAACGTTACCATGTCCATACTATATCAATGTTACCAAGTACGCTAGCTAGGCGTATGTTTTATTACTACTACGATTGGAAAACCATTACTAGACTGTTACCATATGTTCAGCCCGATGTGTTGTAGCCACGCTACGAGTGTTACCAGTTCGAGACAATATGCACCCGCCCGGCCCTCCAAGTCGTCGAGTGGGGTTTGTCAAGCCCAATAGATCTATCCACGTTTCCCCCGTTGTGCATCCCCGCACATTCATGGTTTCCCCCGGGACTTTAAAAGTTCGTATAGCAATGCAAAGTTAAAACCATAGTATGACATATGTTACCAAAATAGTTTAGCGCATGTTTTCTCCCCCAAAAGTTTAAAGCAGTAAAAGTGGGGCCGTGAACTCACCTTAGATAGCGTTCTTCAATTACAAGTAAAATGCTAAGCCCTTGATAATCCCTCTACCAGAGATCTATCAAAATGTTCATATAAGTGTTCCGACTAATAACCATAAGGTTATCTAGTCCCCGATTGTCCAGATCGTAACCAAGTATGCTTTAAAGCGTGTCTAAATGTTTAACCGACACACTAGACCGACCCGACATCCCGTTGGTGACCCATTACCCTAACTAATCAAGTACACATAGATTACACACAAGGTTCAAGCATAAAACACTTAGTTTGTATCAAAAATCTCATTTCTGCATCAGAACGGTCGAACCAGTCAGATTTGAGCCTCCTTCGCCCATTTTAAATCTCCTTCGCCCATTTTGGATTTCGTTCGACCGTTTGATGTTTCCTTCGCCCGTTTTACCACGTTCGCCCAAACATAACCCAGGTTCGACCCTGGATTCTCTCCTTCGCACCTTCGATCGGTCGAAGGAGTCCAGGTTCGCCCCTATTGTGCAAATTTTCCTAAAAATGCTTCAAACACATTCAAAACGACTCGAAACATCATCAAACACAGCAGTCAAGCATGAATAACTTATCCCTACAAAACCCCACCGAATTCCCCCAATAATACGTCCATTTCAGCCCTTTCCCAAAATGGTAAGAATTATGGAAACGTCACAATCATGCATGGATTATTTACCCAATTTGGAAACTTTTGAAATCGATCCATATTCAACTTAAAATGCTCAGTTTGTCGAGTGTTCGATCTTTCCCTATTAGTTCTATTGATCATAAATATCATGCATCAAGTCTAGATTCGTTAAAACCCCCAAATACCCATAATATCACCATCTATCCCTCTTTAACCCTAAAACAACAATAATCTAGCATCAATAACAATCTTATATTATGTTTTTATCATAGATACAGCAGCAAATCATTGAACAACACATAACACCACATAGTACACCATTAACATATGTTTATTACCATGAAAACCTATGTTTAAATGATAAGGTTTTGATTTAGAAAGATGTTTAAAAGGTTTTTAATCATGAAAACACCCTTAGAACAGATCCGGACAATTAGGGTTAGATAAAAACGAATTAAAATGCTTTAAAAAAGGTTTAGGATCAAGAACACACCTTGGATTCTTGTTTAGATGTTGTGGATAGGTTAGATTATGAAAAAGAAGAGCAAAAACTCCTTCCTTAGTGATTAAAATCGTTTGAGAGTGTTTTGAGACGGTTAGGGTTTGTGAAATGGTGAAAAAAATGACAAAGTTTGGTATTTATACTGATCCTCCTTCGCCCCCTGTAAGTGGTCGAAGGTAGCCTTTTTCGACCCTTCCACAGGGTCGAATGAGCCCTGTCCTGGTCGAAGGGAATTCTTTCAATTCCACATCCCAGGTTCGCCCATTTACAAAGGGTCGAACCAAACAAAATGCCTCCTTCGACCACTCGAAGTGGTCAAACCAGAACTCATGTTTAACTAGTTTTCCAGTTTGTCGTGTTTAACGCATTCTAACACATCTTAACATATAAGCATGCAACCTTAGTCTATATTTAACATATTTAAGCATGGATAATCATTTACACATCATTTAAACACATCTATGTATATAATCCACCATACGACCCATAATCTACACGTATACTTAATTAGTTCATGTAATGTCACCAACAACGGAACCCGGTATTAGTGTATTACCAAAACGACTCCCAATGATCCTCCAGATCATTGAACCCTGGACATTCCTATCCTGACCCGACTCAACTAACCCAGTTAAGTCCGTTTATAAACGTTTCTCGCTAAGGTAGACTTAGATGTTACTAAAATGTTTAAGCCAAATATGCCGGGTGTCACATAAGTGAACAAGTTCACCTAACTGACTTATTTTTTGATCACTTAAAGGAAAGAGTTCTCTATATTGCTTAGCCCTATGACATACTTCATAAGGTTGATTTTTATCATGTTCACCTATATTGAGTTTATGTTTAAGTACTTTAACAGGTTGTTCAGAAGGATGTTCTAACCTAGCATGTCAAATATTGTGCATTTCAGTATTACTAAAACACACCTTATTATTTAAACAAGCATTTTCACACAGGTATAATCCTTCAAGCTGTTTACAAGTCACCAGGACTTTCTTGGTTGACTGGTCCTGTATATAACATGTATTTTCATCAAACCCAACGTATAATTTATTATTCCTAGCAAGTTTATGTACAGAATAAGATTAACATTGTATTCAGGAACAACCAATACATCTCTTAAAACAACTCCATTTGCTATAAATTAACATTGCTAATTTTAGTTACCAAAGCTTTAGTACCATTAGGATGATTCACGTGTATGTTTAAATCAGTAACCTCAACATAATCAGTTAATTCAATATCATTTATAACCATATGTTGACTAGCTCCTAAATCAATTATCCATCCTATCATAATCTTATTCCCTACATTGCTTGCAAAACCAAATATAGGTTTACCAAATACTTTTGCACTGAATAAACTACCTGAAACATTCGCAATGGCTTCTCTATTTCATCATGTTCAAATAAATAATATTGTTTAGAGCCGATGGCACAAAATCTTGCAGCTCTGTGGTGTTTCTTTTGTCTTTTCGTTTAGCAAACTTAAAAGGTTAGACAACTGTTCATTAGTTAAAGAAGCAGTAGGAGCATTAGAATCAATAGTACTATTATTGCTACTATTATTACCCCCATCTTCCTAGCCTGATTTCCCCTTGATATCATCCAAGGGAAATAACCAATAACTTCAAAACATTTTTCAGCAACATGACCAGTTTTGTTACAATGAGTACATTTTAATGAAGACTGGTTAGTAGTTTTTATTACCAAACCTTTTATTAAAATCCACAAACTTATTGGTTTTAGCTAAAAAAAACCCAACTGTTTGAGTTTTCTTACTAGTACCACTAGAGTTTCTATGATATTCTTCTCTAGAAACTATAGCATAAGCCTCCTTTACAGAAGGAAGACTCTCCCTAGTTAGCAAATTAGTTCTAACAGTTTGATAATAACTATCTAATCCCATTAAGAACTGCATCAGTTTAATCATTTGATTAAAGTTGTTGAAATCTTTTGAAGCATCACAAGTACATGGAGGCAATTGAAGGATTTGATCTAATTACTTCCACATAACATTCATTTTTGATAATATTCAGACATAGAAGAACCTTCCTAACTAAAGTTGTTTATTTTTTATAAAGATCAAACACCACAGAACCATCAATATGTTTCTTTTAGTTCTTTCCATACATCAAAAGCAAGTTTAGAAAATACTTTTCATAGATACAATTCTTCAGACATATAATTAAGAATCCAAGTAAGCACAATTAAGTTACATCTATCCCACTCTCTAGCAAGAACAGGATCATCAACAGATTTAACACAATCTCTATTTATGAACCCTAGTTTATTTTTAACTTGTAAACCTAGGATCATAGCATTAGATCATACACTGTAGTTTTCAGTTCCTTTTAGCTTTATACTAACAATTGTTAAATTTGCAGAACCACTAGGATGCAGATATAAAGGATCACTAGCATCAAGTTTATTTACTTGAGTTACAATATTAGCTGCAGGATAAACAACTGGACCAGCACCTGGACCAATAGCTGGTCCAACTGTTGGACCCTCAGTTTCATCAATCATATTTAACAATCAATAAAGAACACAACACGGTAGATCACACAATGAAGACAAACAATAACCACAAACAATCAATTAAACAGTTATACAATCAAACAAATTAACAAAACCAACTTAGATGTCAAGAACAATAGACTCAAGGCGAAGCTGTACTATTGATCCCGATCACTGGTTCATCACTCTATGGTGCCAACGCAGGTCCTCGTACAAGAGCCACCTAAAGACCTAGACTAATCCTAGAGCTAAAACAGGGATTCAATACCCCTGTACAAAGACTCTTTAGGACAAACTCTAGGAAAATAGTAAAATCATAAAGATCTCACCAAGAGTGGGCCCAAGTTAGGGTTCGCCACAAACTCATAGTGTATAATCTTCACTTAGGATTATATCACTGGAGAGCAAAAGAAGATAAGCCTTCCAATCCACAAACAGATCTGGAGAGTAGATCTGATTCTCCAAAACAGTCCAACTTCTTTTCACAGGAATCAAAACCCTGATATCAGATCTACACAAGTTTTACCCAGACTGAACTTCAAGATCTTCAAATAATAACAAAGATATGAAAGATATTCTTTCAACCTCCAAACTACTCAGAGAAACCCTAATTTCAGCAGAAGACAAAGAAGACCAAATCAAAGCCTAGAGCTCTGATACCATTTTACAAACATGATATGATACCAGAAACTCAAAGAACTTTATTATGAACAAAAAAAGAGAACCAAACAATTACAAGATCTTTACAAACTCTCAATAGACTGTACAATAAAACTCTCACAAAAGATCAACTCTCAATACTAATCACAAACCTACACAGACTTCTATACAAAACAGATACAAGATGTATCTGATCAAACAAGTAAGAAACCCTAGATTTATTTAGACGAAAGAGAGAAAATTACAGAGAGAATAACAAAAAAAATATGAGTTAAACTCTTTAAAGGAGAGAGAGAGAGAGAGAGAGAGAGAGAAAGCAATATATATTGACGAGTAGAAGGTTCCATCCAACAAACACAAATCATCAAATGTGAGCCGTTAGCTGAGTAACTCACACGGATTGTGCAAATGAATGGCTACGATGGAACCCTCTTATAATGATGTGGATCATCATGGGCTTGGGCTAAATGCATAACCAAGCCCATACACTTAAACATGTTTTGGACTCTTGGCAGCTACTGGGCCACAACCTCAACAGCTGCAACTGGACCATGACCTCGATTGGATCTTGTCATAAGCCAAGCCCACAAATCTTCCAAGTTATTCTCATAAAATAAAAATAACATAAGAAAAAGAACTGTAAAGACATAAAATGTATAATAAAGTTTAACTCATTTTAACAAATCTAAAACTAAGATCGTTACTTTATTCTTTTTATTTTTATTTTTAAAATTTTCATCTCAACGTACAGGTTGACCTGAATTCTCTGGACCCACGCATAGAGGAGCCTTGCACACTTGGATAGTTTTAAACTAGTTCCTTCATGTTGTGTCTTGTTTCGTACTTTATTAATACGGGAGTAGATTTCATGATTTGATTTGGCAATTGAACCCTAGGATTTATTTATTTATTTTTTTTGAACGGCAAATTTTTATTACACCTTTATTTTACTTTACCTTGCATTTGCAAGGATTGGAACTCACAACCTTACATTTGTAAAGAGGGAAACCATACCGCTAGACCAAGAGGTCATGGGTAATTGAACCCTAGGATGCCTTATCTTTTTCTATAGTTTGGATTTTTATATTTATTTATTTATGTTTTTTGAACATTGTTATTTATTGCACGTAATTGTTTTGATGATTCTATAAGGGGTTGGCTAAATACACTCCCCTTTTATACTAAATGCACCCCCTATCTAAAAAAATAGTTTAAAAGTTGTCAAATTTCACCCCTCTGTTTAAAAGAAAATTATTTTTGCATGTGTATAAATAGACGTTTAATTTTTTTTCAGTTCTTATTTAGCGCATCCAATTTTTATGATGTTCAATTATTATTATTTTTTTTTCAAAAATAATTTTCTTTTAAACAGAGGGGTGAAAAAAATTAATTTTTTTTATGATGTTCAATTATTATTATTATTATTTTCAAAAAAAATGAAGTAATCGTCTTCTTTTTATTCCTATATATGTGATAAATGCATTGTTTTTGTCCAATCTTATTCTTCAAAATCGACCACATTTGAAAAGCAATGGGCTTTTTAAATTATTTGTGGGTATCAATGATTTGAAGGCTACAAGAAAACAGCAGTCTTGAACAATATACCTACGATGGTTGTGAAAAAAAATGAAAAAAAAAAACATATCTACCTTCGAAGAATACACCAACGATGGATGTGCAAGAGAAAAAAAAAACGTATCTACCTTCGATGAGTTTTTAAAACATAAACCAAATAAATGGAAGCATGCCAAATGATATTATAATTGTTTACTCGGTTCAAATTTCATGTAAAAACAAAAATAAATATTATTTTTATAACTAGCTCTGAAAACAATATCGTATTATCAACACCAGAATTAAAATTTTAAAACATAAGATAACAAGGTGCAAAAATTATGCGCAAAGTTATTTAAAAAGATATATATAAATTTTAAGGATTTAAAGAAGTTTTAAAAACATAAAAAAAGACATTCAGAAAAAACGTTCTTTTAAAAAGTAAAAAACGTTTAAAAATTAATAATAAAAGATAACAAGTGACAAAGAGCAAAAGAAATAAAAAAAGGTTAAATTGTACTAAATTGAAACTTGAGGGAGAGAGTGCGTTTAGTAAAAATAAAAGAGGGGGGAGGTACATGTAGCACCACCCTTCTATAATTATACTTGGTTGCGTTTTTTGATGATGAATAGACTTGGAATAAATAAATTCGGTCGTGATTTATGCTTAGCATTCACTAATTATGCCTTGATAACAAAACTTTTGCTTGGAATTATGTTTATTGATTGTTAAATCAAATCACGTGAGTAATATCATACAAAAAACTTTCATTTGTAGTTAACCTATTGAGAGCAAATTCATTTATTTTACCTAACCTGCCATGGTTAGCAACATGAGAACATTAAGCTAGCTATTGAATGGTTTACGTGATAATTTATTTCCTCCAAAGTTCCTTTCAGAAGAAAACAATGCAACAAGATATCATGTACAAGATATTTTTGAACAAAATTTTGAATTATCAATAATCCAAACAACAAAGTACCATTGCCTTCTAAATCTCTAAAAGCCTAACAATTTTAAGGATTTTAATTCACTAGTTTCCAATTTGAAAATTACTAGAGTATATTAAGTTTTTCAACAAAAAGTTATGTCAATTGTGAGGGCTATGATCAAATGCATAGTATAAGAAAAATAGGAAGTCATAGGAAGGGTATTAAACGGACTCTGATTGAACTCATTTAACCGTCATTGAAACCGACTCATCGAACTCTACGATCTTAGTTTTTAGGTTTTTACTTTTTTGGATTTTTAGCTTGTAGTTTTTAGAATTTACATTATATCATTGTGTCTTTAACGTAGCATTGTGTCTTTTTCTTATTTTCATCATTAGGTTATTTTTGCGATTCATTGTGTCTTTTTTCTCCAGCATTGTGTTATATTTTTCGGATTGTGTTATATTTTGTAGCTCATTGTGTCATATTTCGTGATGTATTGTATTTTTTGTATCATTCTCACCATTTTCATTTTTGTTATACTGTGTAAGATAACTTGAACCAGTTTTGAACTATATATAAAGTCAAAGATGGACCTTTCGAAAGACACAACATATGATAGAGAGAGTATCATCAATTGTCTAACGAACTTTTTACACTTTGTGTTTACAACCGTCAAAAGGGGAACTAACTAAGGTGCAAATGGGCCGAGCAGCTCGTGAGCTACTCGAGATCGGCTCGATAAAAAGCTCAAAACGAGCCGAGCCTTACCGAGCCTTAGTATAATATTATGTTCATTAATATTTTATACTATTTACCCCACATTTAATATTGTTTAATAAACAAGCCGAGCTTTTGATTTATCGAGCTATCGAGCCTCACGAGCCTATTATATATATTATTTTATTTAATATATTAACTAATAAACACTAAACGAGCCGAGCCCGAGCCGAGCCCGAGCCGAGCTCGAGCTTGAAAAACTACCAACGAGCCGAGATCGAGCTTTAAAAACAAAGCTCGAATCGAGCCGAGCTCAAGCTCGAGCACTTATAAGTTAAACGAGCTCGAGATCGAGCTTGGTCGAGCTCAGGCTCGGCTCGGCTCGTTTGCACCCCTAGAACTAACTCAGAGAATTCTAAGTGTAAAAATGAGAGAAAAAAGTGAGTATACTTAAAAATAATAATAATAATAATAATAATAATAATAATAATAATAATAATAATAATAATAATAATAATAATAATAATAATAATAATAATAATAATAATAATAATAATAATAATAATAATAATAATAATAATAATATGCTAATTATACGAAAATCTAGAATGGATGAAGCGAAAAGATGCAAGTAAAGTAAATAACGCTCGTAATGTGTTGATACACATTTGGTTTAGGGTGAGGTCCCATGTAGCATTGATGGTGGCATTGGAAGAGCATGGTGGTTGGATGCAACTACGGTCAATGGTTGAACCACCAACGAAGGCTCCTTTGTCCATAGGATACATGGAAGGGAGGCTTAAGAGGTTCTGGTGAGAGAGAAAATGGCACAACGGAAGAAAACGAGTATGTTCTTATTTGGGTGTTGCTAAATATCTGTAGGATTAATATATATATGTTAAGATTGTTTAGAAAGCTTTGTTATTACTCACACCCACACATGACTAATATCTCTCGTATTCATTCTTGTTTATGTGATCAAACTCCTAATATATATTTTACACATTTGTTTTAAATTTGTAAGCTGCAAACTTGTGAAACGCTCATCAAAGAAATACAAATTGCAAAATTTTACGAAATTTTGACTTACATGATTCCAATTTAAACTTTTATATTATCTTCTAAAGTTTGTAAAATTATGAAATTATTACATATATACGTGTGTGTGTCTTGACTTGGTGGATTCGAAGAAAGTGATCTAGTTGGATTGATCTCATTGGACCCATTGACTTTTATTGGAGGGTAGACTGGCAATGGTCAGAAGAATGTAGGTTGGCACGGGTTCGTCATAGGGTGAGCCATGGCTAGCCCACTCCTCGTGTGGTCCGTGTTTCCTCTTCATATTCTTCCTCTCCAAGTAGACACAAAAGTCATCTTATTTACTACTACTATTATGTTTATTTTCACTTTTTGTCTTTTCATTCCAAAAATATAAAAACAAAAGTACACAAAAATATTTTTTTTTTTTTTTTTAAAGTTTTATTCCATTTCAACAAAAGAGGCAAATTACATAAGAATAGCAGGTAGGCGGGCAACAAGCTGCGCCGCCACCCCCTTCTGGATAGAGAACCCTAATCTAGAGAAAACAAATCCCCGCCCCTGGGGAGTCGAGAAGTTGCTGTGGACCACCCGCTGGACTCTTGTCAGAAATCTGATCGCTTCCGGCGCTAATGAGCCAAAAGTGTCAAAGGCCAAAGGGACAAAAGCATGTTGGTTATCCTCGCACGCTTTAGCATGCTTTGTCACCTTGTTCGACTCTGCTCTAAGTACGGCTTGGCCCGCCACGAACCCACTCTCCCTGAATCCCGCTAAAGGTGACACACCCGTAACGTCCACGCATGCGTGTTTCCCACCATCCCAACCAAACACTAGCAGGTCAGCCGGACGTAAAGTGGATCTCCCTTCTGCCGGGTCTGTAAGAAAGTTAACCGGGGCCTCTTTCTTTGCTGAGATCCCTGCTCGTCTAAGAATATCCATTAAAACATCCCGAACGAAATCGTGCCTGTACTTAAACCCCGGTAACTCTCTACAATGGAGAGCATGCTCCCCATATTTATCCAAACACGCTTTACGGCAAACCGGGCATGTTTCGTCATCCGGAAAAATGGGAATCATTAAACGATATTTAAGGATTGCTCTATATTCCACCGCTGACATTCGTTGCCCCAGTCCTTCAATAGGGATAACTGTTAGGAAATCTTGGGCGTGGGGACTCTGTAAGCATTCCATGACGGCTTTCTGGCGTGGGGTCAAGCGAAAATCTTCCCCAAGACTTCGTGCGATTCGACAATAAAGTGCATTCGCCAAGGTTTTCTGTGGCTTTTTGGGGGCGGTGTCTTTATTGGAGAAACCGCCAAGATCAAAGTCAGGGAGATATTCATGCAAGCGTTCCAAAGCGCAGACATAATCCGGATCCGTGTTATGAACCCCGCTGTTACGTAAAATATGGTCTTGCAACCCCAGGATTGAGATCTGGACGCCGCAAAGGCATAAGTGGCTACATCCCGGGCCGAGAGAAGGCCCAACCCACCATGCCGCATCGGTAAGGTTGCAACCCGCCACTGGAGGTCCCCAAAATATGGCCCCCCACAAACTGCAATATCTTCAATTGCCTCCCTGAGGCCTTTATCAAAACATGAGACAGCGCTGCCTACAAAGGGGGGCTGGCATGTTCGTAAGCCGAAAAGCAACTTTGCGACCCCCATACAGGATCTGAGCAGGAGGAGCTCGCTTTGAGGATCCCGCAGACGAGGGAGGAGCCGCATAAGATCCACAGCCTTTGACGCCCTTTTAGTAGACAAATCACATATGAAGCTAGCATCGCGGCTGACTGCCCCTCCTAGCAGTTTGACACCTCTCTCAGGCCGTCCAATATCACTGGGGAATAGCCCTGGCCTAGTCTTCACCCCATCGCAGGTTGGCCAAAAAATCTCTGTTTTCCTGATATTAAGGTTGAGCCCCAATGATGGTCCTTCTGAACTGATGATTTCCAGGGCCTTAGCAACCTGCACAGCGTCCCCGATGATCGTCCCATCATCTAAGTACAAAAATATCAGAAGTAAAATTCAGAAACAGTTAATGAACTTCCAAAAACCATTTGGTTGTTTTATGTTATTTCTTATTATCTTCTATTGACAATTGTGTTTTAGTTTATGAACCTTTTTATCAGTAACATTTTACAATTTATTAACATGTCACGGATATTTCCTTGACATAACTTTTTATTCTATCATCAAGACTACACAACTAAAAGTTGATACTCGAGACCTACATAGAAGGGTTCGGTATCACAATACCACATAACTCGTGTTTTACAGGTAATCGAACATGTATTCAACCCTTTGTTGAAACTGATTTACCGCACAATAGATAAAAACAAATAGGTTTTATACTGAGTGTTTTATACTTTTATCAGATAAGAAATGATTATAGGTATGAAATTATTCTTGCATAACCATATAGGCATAATAAAATGACTAATTTTTGTAACTTTTAATTGTTTATTTGTTTATTTGTTTACTTCTAAATCTTTGTCAAGTAACAGTTATTCTAATAAAATAACTATAAATCTGCCATGAGCGAATGTCGGGCAAATGTGGTTTGATGGGTAAAAAGTCAAAGTACATGTGGTTGGAATGTGACCCAAGTGGAACTGGATCACTTTCAAATGATATTGAATGTGATTCAAGTGCACTTATATTTAATCAATTCAGTAATAAAAGCCCTATCAATGCATTACGTTGTCAAAGGAAAAAAAAACATATATTCACCTACTTTTGAGGGATGATGATAACGAGTAAGAAAAATGTTATCATTATATATACCCGTTTATCTTGAGTGGGTACATTTTTAAATTTTTCACCCATTGATACAATGCAATAATGAAATTGATTTTTTTAGAGGTGGTGTGGTAGGGGGCAAAATAATTCAAACGTAAAAAGGGTTTTAAATTGAGAAGTACGTATACGAAATGTTCAAGATGTGATACATATAAGGTTGAAGGTAACTATGTTCGTTTAGTTATAACTGGGTTCTAGGCGAACTATTATGATGACCTAGACACATAATTTGTAGTCGCACAATTCATTCTTCACACGTACTTTGTATAGCTCGTTTACAATAATGAGAGCATTATAACAGTGTACGTGTCTAAGCAGTGGCGGAACCAGGAATTTTTTTCACTGGGTTCCTTTTTAGGTGTTTCAATTTCATATGACCAAAAAAAAATTTCGGGTCGGTTTGTCGGTTCGGGTCGGTTTGACGGTTTGGTTCGGGTCGGTTTGACGGTTCGGGTCGGGTCGGTTTGACGGTTCGGGTCAGGTAATACGGTACAATAATGTAAAACACAACGGCATTAGAAATTTAATTTGACGGTTCGGGTCGGGTAATAGAAACAATTTTTAGATTGCAAGTTAGTGGTAGATAAATAGTTTCAATTGTTTGATTTGTGAAATGCAAGTTAACAAAGTCATCTATGTAAATGAAAGGAAACATTCAAGATAACTTACACAATAGTTGTAATTTACAAAATTCAAAAATCATAGTTACATCTTTTCTGTGTGACTCACACCATTTCGTAGCAAGGTTTGGTATAATTTGGTGTTTATTTATGTGTGAATACAACCGAATTCGGTGTGATACAGTAGAAATCTGAAAGACCAAAATATATCAATTGATGTTACCTATAATCAACATTTCGTCGCAACGCGCGAGTTGACGTTAACTCGTTTATAAACAAATAAGAACATACCCGCTTAAAAAACTCATTTCTTGAAAATCCAAATAGTTCAATTCCTAAAGTAATAACAATTTGAACTTAGGAGATTCTTCCAGACAATAAAGTGGCATTAAAGGGATTCAACAGAGAAAAGTTAAGAACACTTCAAAAACATAAGATTAAATAATATTACTTCAGTTCATAACATAATAATAAGCCGAAATCTAAGTGTAGAACATTCTCCCAAATTAATTGTCACCATTTTCCCTATGTAACAACCCGTGTGATTAGTAAACTGCAATAATTAGCATCAGACGACAATTAGCAAAACTAAGCACATTATAAAGAAGTTATAGGGGTGGGCTGCAGTGTTTCTGTGTTTGTTTGGAGCAGATGTGTTTGGAGAGGAGGTTGCAATGTAGTGCTTGTTTGGGTTAGGTTTTGAATAAAAAAAATAGAAACAAAACATAGAAAACTGCACTAAACAAGTATTGAACCGGGACTCTGTTGGGTGCTAAGGAGGGTGTCAACCACTAGAGCACTCTCAATTTTTAGTAATGGGTTCCTTTATTTTTTTCTTATGGGTTTCTTTCCAGTTTTTATATACAATAACACTATAATTTACAAACCGACTGGGTTCCTGGGAACCCGGCGAACAAGCCTGAATCCGCCCCTGTGTCTAAGTTGTCTAGGTTTCAGCATGAATGAACTTCACGAATATAGTGATACATCCAACCCTTTATTACAACAAGTCTAAAATTACATATTAAATACATTACATATTTTTTTTTAACATTCAACTTCATTAAAAACGCCCACAAACGATCCACAAAACGGGGACCGGAGCCAAACCAATTACAACATATACATTGGGTTTTTACACCATTCAATCCAAACTATCGATTTAATTCTCGACCTATGTTTAAACCAAAAAAAACGACTTCGACTTAACATTCGCCACTATATCTCTAGCCTTAATATTCTTCTGATTAAAAAGTCTCTCATTCTGACTCAACCAAATGCACCATAGCGTGACCATAATAATACCTTGAAAAATCTTCTTCCATGTCTTATTACTACCTACAAACTTGTACAACTCCAAATAGTCACGAACCTCGAAGGCGAAAACAGGGGAATCTTGCACCAGGACGCTATCGCTTGCCAAACTTGATTGGGTACCGAACAAGTTGTGAATAGATGATTAACTGATTCTGCAGCCTCCCCACATTAAACACATTCCAAAGAACCAAAATTCACTCTTCGCTTATCCAACTCCACTCGCGTAGGTAGTCGATTAAACTTTGCTCGCCACGCAAATATATTACACTTGAGAGAGATCCAGCTGACCCACGGGAACTTATACACATCTGCAGCCTGACCCAACTGACCTAACTGACAGTCCGAAAACTTGTTTTTGATCACTGCAACCGAAAAACCATTAGACGCTTCCATGCCCATCTCCATTTATCTATGTCGTCCTCCAGCCTAGTATTAAACAACAAATCCTTCATCTGTTGCAGTTGTTGTAGCTCTTCCCTCGAGTCAGGAGTCGTCGACCAATCTAAACTCATAGTCCAAACATCCCCCAACTTCTTAATTGTATCCGAAATGTAACACCTTTTGTACTTCTCAATCCTAAACAGGGCTGGCCATCTATCTTTAAATGCTTCCTGTCTGAGCCATCGATCACACCAAAACTGAATCGTAATACCATTACCTACACTAGCTGTTATAAAATAATAAACTTTATTCCCGTGAAACAATTTCGCCTTAGATAGCTTAACAATAGACTTCCAAGGACTTGAGATGTATTTATTACACGGAATAGTCGACCACACCACCCTACTGTGATGACATTCTTCAATAACTCGTCTCCATAAACTGTTAGATTCAACTCTATAACGCTATCCCCATTTTAAGAATAGAGCGTCATTAACCAACATGAGCTTATGAATACCAAGACCACCACTTTTGATTGGAAGCGTGACTCGGTCCCAAGCAACCCAATTTATTTTATTACCATCATCAGTCCCGACCCAGAGAAAGCGTTTCATAATCCGTTCCAACTTATCCACCACTACCTAGGGTGCCTTATACAAGGAAAAGAAATATACCGGGAAACTTTCTAAGACCGACTTGATTAGAGTAACTCCCCAATTGACTAAACTTTACCCTTCCAAGAACTTAGTCTGTTGCTAAAAACATCCAATACCCCTTTGTTCATATTTGCCCCGACTTTGATCCCCAAATAATCAAAAGGCACCGCCCCGTCCTACAACCCAAGACTTTGGCCATAGACGCCACCTCCGAGTCACTAACCCCAACCCTAAGCAGACTAGATTTTTGGATGTTTAACTTAAGACCTGAACACAAATAGAAACACCTTAACACCCGAGCCGTATTCTCAACATTTTCTCTACACCACCTTCCCATGATCAAGGCATTATCGGCATAAAATAAATGGGAGATGATCAACTCGCTTTTTCCCACCCGAATCCCTTCAATCTCCCCAATAGCAAGTGTTTTATCTAACACTCTAGATAAGGCTTCCATCATAATCAAAAACAAGAAAGGAGATAGCGGATCCCCTTGACGCAAACCTTTTTGACAATTAAACTCTAATGTCGGAGATCCATTTACAACACCGCTTATCTCGCCAAAGATAAAATCCCTTTAATCCATAATATCCATCTTTCCGGAAAACCCATTTGAAGAAGAATGGACACCAAAAAAATCCCAATTCACGTTATCGTAAGCTTTTTCGAAATTGATATTTAGCAAAAAAAAAAAAAGTGTCCTTGTGTTTCTTCCTCAACCACGCAAGCAACTCGTTAACAATCAACGGACCATCTAAAATATACCTTCCTTTTAAGAAGGCTGATTGTGATTCCGAAATAACCTCATCCATAACAATTTTAATTCTATTTGCTAACACCTTCGATATCACTTGACTTATAATACCAATTAGGGTAGCACAAATTTCAAACTCATTTCCTCACAAATTTTAAATGGTCATAACTTTTTCATACGTTAATATTTTTTTAATTACACCATATAAACAAGCATTTAATTCTCATTAATTAGTGAAACTATTGCCAGAGTTTTCTTAATTTTTAAATCTTTATTTTGCAAGCTACACGATTTCGTGTTTGTGTATAACGTTATGTGATTTGAAAAGTTACGTGATTGTGTATAATACATAATTACATAATCTTTTAGTGCTTATTCGCATAATATTATAATGAAAATGACGTAATAACGTAGTGGTTATTCAAAATCATGTAATAATACAGTTACATAGTGTTATATAATTACGTACTATATAAAATCATGTAACGTTAGATTTGTTACCGAATATAATGCATAATGCATATATGAATTACTAAATCACACCCCGGAAGCGTCCCGGTGTTGAAAAATCTAATATGACATGATGACGTGTGTCCTAAAACGACAACGTTTAGACCTCTCGTCAAAAAGATAAGCAAAATAAATTTGATTAAGAGGTTGCCTGACTTAGTGGAGCTGATATAAGGCAGCTTACCTGCCGTATGGAAGCCTCAGGGCAGAAAGCAAACAGTAGAACGTCTTGGAAATGCAAAAAGCGGATTTTGGCTTATTATCATGGCAAGGGACAAAACACCACACAGCTCCAAGCCTTGCATTGGAAATGATAAAAGTTGAAAACATCCTAAAAGGGAAAAGTCTCACTGCTGGGAAATAAAAGAGGGTCAAACACATCCAGATATGGTAAGGAAGCTACCCTGAGGGAGCTCCTGGGCAGAATTCGACTGCCTATATAAGGAGGCCCTTGGGTAGACATTCCACACACACTTCTCACTCATTCTCTCCACTCTCATACTCTCTACTTCATTATTTTCCCAACTCCAAATGAATATGTACTTATTCTCACGCCGGAGTCCAAACGCAGGAGGCTCCCTCCTGCGTTAAGGCTAACGGTGTCTGCTACCTTTGTGCAGGTCTCTTCCAGGAACTTGAAGACCCCTAATCCTATAACCAAATCTAAACCTAAGCTTAAAACATTAATCTCAATCTAACATTCCACTAACCTATAATCCTAAACATCTCCTAACCTAATACCGGTCATTTTCCTTGTTGTAGCAACAAGTGGCGCCCACCGTGGGGCTGTCGCTACTTTGAACAAAACTGTTGAGAGTTCCTACAGTCCCATTTGTTCCTAAGTAACCTCCTTTTGTGATGGCTGGTGGAGATAACCGCCTAGGAGGGGGTCTTTCAGAAACTCCGGCCACTAGTCACACCTCGGGTGATGCTTCTGGCCATGAAACGCCTGGAACGGACGGACAACAAGTCGAACCGTCTCTAGGAGACATGCTCAACTTCCAAACGCCGCCATCCTCAAGGGCTGTTAACTCGTCTCCTAGATACGACTTGTTATTCCCAGTTGAGCGAATGGATATCACCCCGGAGGGAGTACGAAGAAATTTCTTGCAACTCCGAGACCTCCTGAACGGTTATGTGCGAGAGGAGAGATCCAGAGGAGTAAGGGTCAGGTTGTCCTATGACGAAGAGCATGTTGTCACCCTCTCACCTAACCCTCCGTTGCTGGGAACCACCACCTCACCAGCAACTCAACGTGACTACACTAACCCTCACCCCTACTTGAACAGTCGAGGGGACATTTACTCAGGAGGAGGAGGTCCCAGTAACTCTACGCTCTCTCCGGGGATCTCAATACCAATCTCCTATGAAGAAGCTTTGAGATCGCTACCATTGGCCAGCAGCGCCGTAGCCACCTCCCTTGCGGGAGCAGGAAGTCTTGCCGGAGGATTTGTCCCTCCTCCAGGAGCTATGTATCCAAACTGCTCACAATCTCAATACTTCCCCATATGGCCGGGAGGATATCCCTGGCAGTATCCCTCACCTTTGAACCAAGTACTAGTACCTCCCCCTGTGGGAGGGCAGGGTCCCATGACCTCCCAACCCTTGGTTCAGACTCCTGTAGCTGAGGTTAGAGCGGAAGCTATACCTTCAACGCCGTACCGACCTAAGACGTTAGAATGCTTTGCTGAACACATCGCTCATTTCGATTTTCCCAACAAGATCAAAATGCCATCTAACGTGAAGACGTACGATGGCACGGAAGACCCAGATGACCACTTGAACGTCTTCTCTGGGGCAGCCACTGTAGAAAAATGGAACGATGCCGAGTGCTGCCACATGTTCATGCAGACCTTGGTAGGACCAGCTCGCCTATGGTTCAGTGGCCTACCGCCTCGAAGCATCTCCTCATTTGGTGATTTAAGGAGAGGATTCACCTCAAACTTTAACCCCCTCAGAAAGTGTACCAAAGACGCCGCCATATTGCATCAAATCCAGCAAGGGGAGCATGAAAACCTCCGTAGTTTCATCGAGAGATACAAGAGGGAGGGTCTGCAGTATAGTGGTGCCACCGAGAAGATTAGGGTGTCGGGATTCATGGGAGCCATTCGTCCCAAGAAGTTGCTAAGAAGATTTCATGAAGATGTCCCCCAAACCATGGAGGAGGCTTTCGAGAGAGCAGAAGCCTTCCTCAGGGGAGAAGAAGCGTTAACTCGGCAAGACACCAGGAAGAGGGATCGGGGAAGCTGGAGAGACAGCTCAACAAACTCCCGGAGATCTCACTTTCAACCTTATAACGAAAGACGATCGGGGAGGTCCTTTGACAACCAAAGGAGTGAGGAAAGACGACGCTCCCCAAGGGCAGGAAGATACCATGATAAAGAAAAACAGGTTTTCACCGTTCTCACCAAGACCCCTCAGGAGATACTCTCCACGGAGGAAGTCAAGTACACCTTTCGACCTCCCCGACCTTTGTCTAAGCCAGCTAACAAGAGGGACGCCAGCAAGCATTGCGCCTTTCATAATGATACAGGGCACCACACGAACGACTGTTACCAGTTGAAAAAGAGGATAGAGGAAGGTGTTAAGTCCGGGGAGCTGGCTCACTTAATCAAAGACATCAAAGGAAGAAGGGACGAAGGGAAGAAAGATAAGGAGGTCAACATGGTCAGGCTTGAAGGAGCTCAGCAGGCAAAGAAGGCTCGCACTGAGCCTTGGAACAAACAGTACATTTGTCTTCCTCCTGCTCCCGATGAGCTGATCGTCACACCGGTAATAGTGGAGGCTGAACTGGATGGCTTCCCTATAGATAGGGTGTACATGGACTGCGGAGCCTCGTCAGAGGTGATGTATGAACGGTGCTTTGAATCCTTGAGCCCGGAGATCAAGTCTAAGCTCAGACCATCCGACGCCTCACTGGTGGGTTTCTCAGGGGAACGAGTACATCCCTTAGGGAAGCTCACATTAAGCGTCTGTTTCCGAGACGGAGACTTATCAAGGACAGAGGAACTGACCTTCTCTGTTATCAGGTACCTTACCAGTTACATTGTCACCTTTTCTCTGTCAAGGACAGAAGAGTTGACTTTCTCTGTTATCGGGTACCCTTCGAGTTACAATGTCCTTATCGGAAGAATGGGAATTGCCACTTTCGACGCGGTAGTATCAACAACACATGGTTTGATGAAGCTACCCACCCCTAATGGAATCGCAACCCTGAAGCCAACAGCAGAAGCTCTTTTGATAGCCTCCATAGAAGAAACCAAAGGTCTCAGGGAACCAGAAACACCAAGCAGCGGTCCAGTCCGGGAAGTCAGCATAAACCCTGCCTACCAGGAGCAGACCATCAAAGTAAACAATCTGCTTCCTGATAAGATTACGTGTGAACTAATCAACCTTTTGCAGGATAATCGAGACATATTTGCTTGGTGCCCCGGAGACATGACTGGTGTTCCTAGAAGCATGGCTGAACACTCTCTTAACATAGCTCCCTCATACAAGCCAGTCGTCCAAAAGAAAAGAAGTTTGGCCCCAGCCAGGAGCCAGGCTGCTTGTCAGGAGGTGGAGAAGCTGGTTAAGGCAGATATTCTCAGAGAGGTTCAGTATCACTCCTGGGTGGCTAACCCGGTCATGGTTGCCAAACAGGATGGATCTTGGAGGATGTGTGTTGATTTCAAGGATCTCAACAAAGCTTGCCCCAAAGATTGCTATCCCTTGCCCGAGATCGATTGGAAGGTAGACTCCCTCACCGGCTTCCAATACAAGTGCTTCTTAGATGCCTACAAGGGGTATCACCAAATTCAAATGAAGCAAGAAGATGAGGAGAAGACGGCCTTCCACACCGATAAGGGGATCTTTTGCTACAAAAAGATGCCCTTTGGTTTAAAGAACGCAGGTGCTACCTACCAGCGGTTAGTGGATCAGGCTTTCTCAAAGCAAATAGGAAGGAATATGGAAGCTTACGTAGATGACCTGGTCATCAAAAGCAAATCAAGGGAGGCAATGATCCAAGACATCCGAGAAACATTTGACAACCTTCGAAGAATAAACATGAAGCTTAATCCTGTTAAGTGCTCCTTCGGGTTCGAGGAGGGGAAGTTTCTAGGCCATATTGTTGGAAAGCAAAGCATCAAGGCTAACCCGAGCAAGGTCCAAGCCGTCCTTGATATGAAGTCTCCCGCCACAAAGAAGGAAGTGCAAAGCCTCAACGGTAAAATCGCTGCCTTAAAACGTTTCTTGCCTAAGTCTGCGGAAAAGTCCTTGCCATTCTTTAAAACGCTAAAAAATTGTGTTGATAAGAAGGATTTTCGCTGGACAACTGAGGCAGAGGCCGCCTTCCTGGAACTCAAGAAACACATAGCTTCCCTGCCCGAAGTGGCAGCCCCTGAGGAAGGGGAAGTAATAACAGTTTATTTGTCTGCAGGAATGGAAGCGGTAAGCTCAGTGCTCTTGGTAGATCGAGGTAAAGAGCAAGTCCCAGTCTACTTTGTCAGCAGGGCCCTCAAAGACGCTGAAATTAACTACACTCCCATAGAGAAGCTTGTGTTGGCACTCGTACACACTGCTAAGAGAGTAAGGCGGTACTTCCAAGCTCACCCAGTAAAGGTCATCACGGATCAACCCATACGATCCATCTTAGAAAAACCAGAGGATTCGGGATGGTTGGCAAAGTGGGCCATTGGCCTAGGGGAGCACAAGATAGAATACCTACCAAGGAGAGCTTACAAGGGGCAAGTGTTCGCTGACTTTCTCGCTGAGTTACCCATCCCGCAGGCAGAGGAAGAGATGAACGAGGTCGAAGAACAGCCTGACCTCAAGGGGAAATGGTGTCTTTTTACTGATGGAGCCTCAAGTGTAGAAGGTTCCGGGGCAGGTCTTGTCATCAAGGACCCCCATGGAACCGAATACACTTATGCCCTCCGTCTAGACTTCCCCTGCACTAACAATGTTGCTGAATATGAGGCCCTCCTGGCCGGGTTGAGATTGGCAAAAAGTATGAAGGTACAAGAACTGAAAGTCTTTGTTGATTCAAATCTGGTGGTCAAACAAGTAAATGGGGGATACACCGTCAAAGAGCCCTCAATGATTAGGTACAAAGACAAGGTCAAAGAGTTCATAAAGGAGTTCAAAGACTTCACACTGGAACAGGTGTCAAGAACAAAGAACAAGCAGGCAGATGCCCTCAGCAAGCTAGCCTCCTTGACGTTTGCTCACCTAACCAAGAAGGTCCTAGTCGAGGTGCTGAAAGAACCATCCATCGATGACAAAGAAGTACAAGATGTCGTCACCGAAACAGACTCCACATGGATGACACCCATCATGTCCTACTTGAAGGAAGGGAAGCTACCAGAAAACGAACAAGAAGCTAAGCGATTGGTCATGAAGGCAAGACAATATGTAATCGAAGATGACAAGCTCTACAAGAAGGGATACTTAGCACCCCTACTAAGGTGTGTAGGTCCCAATCAAAGCAACTACCTCATCAGGGAGGTACATGAAGGTATATGTTGCATGCATGCTGGACCTCGCTCTGTGGTATCAAAGCTCATGAACTTGGGCTATTACTGGCCTACCATGCATAAGGATGCCTTTGAGACTATCCGAAAATGTGAAGCTTGTCAACTACAAACACCGGTGAAGACCAACCCCAAGCATGATCTTGTTCCCATCATCTCGGCATGGCCCTTCTACAAATGGGGAATGGACATTGTGGGTCCCTTCCCACAAGCTCCCGGAAGATTGAAGTTTCTCCTTGTAGCCGTCGACTATTTCACTAAGTGGCCGGAAGTCAGGCCCTTAGCCACCATCTCGGGGAAACAAGTGATAACCTTCGTATGGGAACAAATAGTCTGTCGGTATGGGTTATCAGGGGAGATGGTGACAGACAATGGGAAGCAATTTGCCAACAAACCCTTCAGCAGCTGGTGCTCCGAGCTAGGAATCAAGCAAGTCTTCAGCTCAGTAGCCTACCCCCAGTCCAACGGACAAGTTGAACGTATGAACAGAAGCATCGTTGAAGGTATTAAAGCAAGGCTAGGAAGATGTGGTAAGAAATGGGTGGATGAACTCCCGAGTGTCCTTTGGGCTATAAGAACCATGGAGAAAACAAGCCACCGAAGAACACCGTATAGCCTTGTCTTCGGAAGCGAAGCTGTCATACCAGCCGAGATAGGGGTAAGCTCAGGAAGAATTGCTCGACAAGACGCTCAACACAACCAAAAGGAGGTCCTACTCAACCTGGACCTCCTCGAAGAATCAAGGGACCAAGCCTCTATCAGGGAGGCCAGGTACAAAAAGAAGCTTGAAGCCTACTACAACACAAGAGTGCGGAAAGAAGCCTTCAGGCCGGGGGACCTTGTGTTAAGATGCAACGAAGCCAGCAGGCAGCAAGACGTAGGCAAGCTAGGTTCCCGATGGGAGGGGCCTTATGTTGTCAAAGAAGCACACAAAGGGGGATCCTACAAGCTAGCCGACACCAACGGCAAAATGATCCCAAGACATTGGAGTGATAAACACTTGAAACGTTTTTATGTTTAACTGTTGTAACGCCTCTTTGTATTTCAAAAACAATGATTAATGAATGAACCATGTTTCAAATTATTAACTTGTCGCTTATCTTATCAAAGGGTGAGCCCCTCCTAACTAGGCTCCATGGGATCCGGCGCTATACCTACCCATGAAACGGGGATGAGCTCCCAGGCCACAACTGCTCAACAGGGAACAAGGCTAAGTAACCTTCCTGTATACAGGGTGAGTCCCTAATACAATCCACGACTCCATGGGACAAGTCCTTGGAAGGAATACCTAAACCCATGAAAGAGGGTGAGCTCCTCACACTAAGACAGCTCCCACATGTTCACAACATACAAGAACGAACATATCACTGAAAAATTATCCAAGAAAAGGTTTAAACATAAACAAACAAGCTGATAGGGTAAGCATTGCATCGGTTCCTTAGCTAAGTATCCTAAGTTGGGTGACTGCAGCATTCAACTCAAGGAAAAATGTTAAAGACATTGCAAACACTATAAACGACAAGTAACAGAGTCAAAGCAACAAAACGTTAAACATAGATAAAGCATCACCCCTAAAGGGGGAAAATTCCATTAAAAGATAAATATTAAACGCCCCAAGGGCTGGGTACAACATAGTTCGATTACAAAAGACATGCTAAAAACTTGAAAAAACTAAAACAAAGAGGAATCATGGAGTAGCTGGGTCTTCGGCTTCACGGGTGGCATCATCTTCACCAGGGGGAGCCAGGGCTCGGTTACCAACATCGTCATAAAGGCCCTCAGTGTCAAGACCGGCGAATGGATCATCTTCGCTGGAAGGAGGGATAGACTCAACCTCCAGAGCTTGCAGGGGGGGAAGGACTCTCGAATACCTGCTCCAGATTGGGAACCTTGGAAGAGCCAGCAGGTTTTGCACGTTTGGAACTACCCTCCCCACCGTCGGCTCCCTCCAACATGATCATAAGAGGCCTTTTTGACACATAGGAACCAAACACTTGATTGGCCACATCCTTTTTTAGGCCCTCCGGCTCCAAGTCTTGAAGGAAGGAGAGAGGCTGCTCAGAAGCCTTGGCAATAGCAGAGATATAGGGATAGGTGGCAAGCTCCATTGCCTTCACAGCATTCACAAACTCATCACCGGAAGAAGGCTTAAAGGATGGCAGCTCCTCAAGATCCTGACCCTCTTGAGCCGCTTTAAAACCGGCTTGAATTCCTCCATGGCGACCAAAAGATATGGCCTTGGCATAAATGTCCGCCAGAGGAGCATTAAACTCTTGAGAGTGCAGGAGGTTGGTAATGAAACGAGCTACCCCCTTGGAGATTAGCCACTCCTTCTCTTCGGTCAAGCGGTCCACCTGGACCCGGAGCTCTGTTCCCACCTTTTCCACAGAGGCCAGCTCCTGCTTGACTGCCTGCCGTGCCCGAGCCAACCCTTCCCTCTCTTCAGCAACTTTTGCTTTCTCATCATGAAGACCTTTGAACATTTTCTCAAACTTTTCTTTCTCTAAACCAAGCTGGGTCTTCGACACAGCCAATTCCTGAACCAAATCTTTCTCCCGAGCAGCAAGCTTGGTCAATTCCTCCCTCGCCTTAACCAACTCGGCCTCATGCTCTTCAAAAAACTCCTCCACTTGTTCTCTTCTTGCCATCAACTCCCCCCACCTGGCCATGCTATCAGGGAACAAAGACAGAAACTGCCCGAAGTGATAATACATCTTCTTCATCACATCCTTATCCATCCATTCCTTGTGAAGCTCTCTCTCAGCATCCGGGACACAATGGTCTATCAGATCACGGCAGACGGAAGCTTTCTTCAACAAATCAGTAGGTTTGATATCCCAATCCGGCACAAACACCCCTTCACCAGACTCCTGCTGGGCAGGAACATCAGCAACATCTTCAACAGTAGCTTTAGAGCTTTCACCTCCTTCGACTCGCAACAACTTCGGACTGGGACCTTTGACAACAATGTCCTTTGGCTTCTTGAACACAACATCGTCTTTCTTCGGGGAGGACAATGTAAGCTTGCCCTTCCCGGGGGCAGGAATGTACCCCAACGCAGAAGAAATTAGAGAAGTATCCTCATCTTCATCCCCAAAAACCAAGGGCACAGCAGAAGAGCCCCCCTGACTTGAGGAAGCAGTCTGGAGTCACTTGCTGGAGCGACGGACAGTAACAGACTTCTCCCCAGAAGGCTCCACAGCAGCAACAAACGATGTGATCACACTCGTATACTCTCCTTTGAAGCGAACATGCTCAGTCTTCACTACAACATTCTTACCCTCAACAACATTCCGAACTTTAAATTTCACGTCAGTAATATCATCCAGAGCCAGGAAATCCAGAGTACTCATCTCTGCAAAAAGACAAAACGGTTAGATAACATAACAAGGATAAGGATACCAAGGAGGAAACAGGGAGACACCTACCCTTCCCACCATGATATATCACTGGGTCAGTCCCAGGATCATCCCAGTTAGCACTCAAGCCCACCATCACCAAAAAATCCTCAGGGAAGGTACGAACACGAGTAGGAAAGCTACGCAGCTTCTCCAACAACACTTGGTCAAGAGTATCAGGATCAGGTTCTTTCTCGTTTAGAGGAGCATCCGAAGACCTCCGAGGAGTTTTAAAAGGTAGAAAGTCAGAGTTTAAGAAAAAGAACTTGTCTTTCCATGAAGAAACAAGTCCGATGACACTAGAAATGAGGGCCGGTTCACATTGAGTCTTCTCAATGGTAAACCAGTTCCCATTTTTAGCCAACCTAAAAAATCGCCGGTACATGGCCAAGGAAGGCTCGTGACCATGGCAACGACACACTATCTCGAAGTGCAAAATCCTAGCAACTCCAGACGGACACAACTGATCAAGGGAAAGTTGGTGATACTCTAGAACATTCAGAAAAAAGGTGGAAAAGGGATACCTAAGGTTACCCTGGTCAAACTGACGGGTATACACCGCCACCTTGCCAGAGGGAACGGAGGTCACAGGGGTTTTTCCCTTTGGAACAGAAGGGTTAAACGACAAAGGAATTCCGATCTCAGTACAGAATCGCTCAACATCAGACTTCGATAAACGAGTAAACTGAGACGCGAGATCGGTTTTCGACATAATGAAAGACGAAGTATGAAAGAAGGGAGAAGTTACTTACCAGATTTTATAGGAAAAAGAAGAGGATCGCCGGTTGGAGAACGATCGTGGGAGAGAAACGACGGTTTTCTAATTAGGGAATAAAGTGAAGAAGAAAGAGGGGTTATCTCTTTATAAGGGATTTAAAATTTGAATTTAATGGCATTGAACGGTTACCAAGGGAAACCATCATTCAGCTGTCCTAGGGGATGACGTCAGCCTAGCCCCTTGTCATGTCAACAGTCGTCTGGGACGGCTGATGGGACACACGTCTGCTCCCTAGGGAGTAATGATGGATAGCCATATTAATTAAAAAATTAGACCATCATGACAAATGCAAGGCCAAAAGCTTGCACGAAATTTAATGAAGGAAGAAATAACAAACCAACGCTCCCATGAGGGAGCTCGGGGTTTAAAAAATTACCCGGCACCAACACAAGCTTGAGTAGCGTTACCACCGGGGAATATGACAATGTACAAGTCACAAGCACTTCTAACTTCTTTACAAATGCTTATGACTGGGGGGCTGATGACGTGTGCCCTAAAACGACAACGTTTAGACCTCTTGTCAAAAAGATAAGCAAAATAAATTTGATTAAGAGGTTGCCTGACTTAGTGGAGCTGATATAAGGCAGCTTACCTGCTGTATGGAAGCCTCCGGGCAGAAAGCAAACAGTAGAACGTCTTGGAAATGCAAAAAGGGGATTTTGGCTTATTATCATGGCAAGGGACAAAACACCACACAGCTCCAAGCCTTGCATTGGAAATGATAAAAGCTGAAAACATCCTAAAAGGGAAAAGTCTCACTGCTGGGAACTAAAAGAGGGTCAAACACATTCAGGTATGGTAAGGAAGCTACCCTGGGGGAGCTCCTGGGCAGAATTCGACTGCCTATATAAGGAGGCCCTTGGGTAGACATTCCACACACACTTCTCACTCATTCTCTCCACTCTCATACTCTCTACTTCATTATTTTCCCAACTCCAAATGAATATGTACTTATTCTCACGCCGGAGTCCAAACGCAGGAGGCTCCCTCCTGCGTTAAGGCTAACGGTGTCTGCTACCTTTGTGCAGGTCTCTTCCAGGAACTTGAAGACCCCTAATCCTATAACCAAATCTAAACCTAAGCTTAAAACATTAATCTCAATCTAACATTCCACTAACCTATAATCCTAAACATCTCCTAACCTAATACCGGTCATTTTCCTTGTTGTAGCAACATGACACATCAAATTTACATATGAAAGAGACGGATGCGCTTTACAGTCACATGCAGAAAAGCTTCAGGTAGCACCTAACCTAAAACAATTAACAATGTATCTCCAATGTTAACGCCTAACCTTAAACAATGTATAATTCTAATGTTAGCATCTAACCTAAAACAGTGTATAACTCTAATATTAATACCTAACATGAAACAATGTACAACTCCAATGCTAAAACCTAACCTAAAACAATATATAACTCCAATATAACTCTAATATTAACACCTATCCTAAACGCTAAAAAAATGTACAACTCTATCATACTAATATTGATATCTAACCTAAAACAATGTATAACTCTAGTAACCTATTCTGCTCTGATTGAAAATAAAATTCATATTTACTGGTTTGAACATAATTAAAGACTTGCTTATACATGATTAATGAATTACCTGAACATGTGTTTTTTTTTCCTGTATGAACAAAAACCCACAAAAAATAGTCATTTTTTTCTACGTTTTTTATATAGCACTATGGTACTCACTAGAAAGATAATAAAACGCTCGTTAATTTGGTGTAATTTTTTTCTTTAAAAAATCTCGTAGATAAAAGATATTAACGTTTAAAAATTATGGGAGGAAACATGAGAGAGATAAATCCAATTTTGTTTTTAAACTTTTTTTTCTTAAAATTACTTAATGCTACATAGCATCCTAATGGCGCTCTCAAGAGGGAGAATGACTATATGAGTGCTATGTAAAATTTAGCCGTTTGAAATATTGAAATATATATATATATATGTGTGTGTGTGTGTGTAATCATGTCCTCACATAGCTTGTATATTTCTTTTTTTAAAAATAAAATTAAAAATAAAAAATAAAACTACAACAATAGCCTATTTAAATTAAAGATTATAAAATGCTTGTTAGTACTATGTAATTTAAAAAATATATATTATAGCATGAAAAGTTATAGCTATTTAAAAATCATGTGGGAAGTGGTTTAAAAGTCAACAATAGTGGATATTTCTAGTTTACCCTTCCCACTTCTTTCATTTTTTTCTCCTATGTGATTTGGGGGACCACTTAACCGTTGAGTTTGCTTGATCAAATACCATATATTCTCCTACAAGTTGTACTATAAAAACACTCTTGTACATGAATATTCCCCATATATATCGTAAGACCCTCAAACCGGGTACCTTACCATAGATCACACCATATTGTATTGTTTAAAAATAATTAGTTCTCTTGTAAACACACAACGAAATTTCAACTACAAATAGTACAAGTTGTTTAAACCTTATTTTATTATTAAGCATCAACACATACGAATGCCTTTGCGCAATCATAAGTAATCTCTTTCGCTAGCCAAGATGTCTCACCAACACAAAACTCACTTGCAGGATAATCTAACGTACATGCAAAAGTTAGCAATGCTAAGTGAGTTATAATATTAGTTGAAGTACTTCAAATCACATTGTGAAACTTTAGTTTAAAATTCAAAACATCGGCATTTGTTACCGATATCAGAAAGTGGAACATACAACGGTACAAGGTGTTGGCCTAAGGAACTTCAAATCGGTGATAGGTCTCCGTTAAGGGTTACACCTTGGAAGGGTGATGTTAACCCTTATGATTGTAATGGACCAAAACCTTGATACTCCATTTGCTCGGAGATATTGGCCATAATTGGTCTCGCAATGTGTAAGCTAGAACTGTCACAAGAGCTTAATGGGACTTTTGATGAATCCCGGAAGTCAAGTCCGAGGAAGTGTTGTCGATGTGATGTCAATTCCTCGACTGACGAGATCCAGGTTGATGCTAAGCTTCACTATTGCGGGAAATCGATAAGTGTGATGGAATTGAAAGTTCGAGAGCTTAGTCGTAACTGGATCAGGATATATTACTTGGGTTAATTTAGCCTTTAGAGAATAGAAAATTTCCCATAGGATGCATAGGGTTGTATTTGTTTAATTAAAAGCACGGCATAATCGCGTGCAAATAAATTTGTCCGGTACGAACGTTGGTGATTACCCAGGTAACAATTAAATAACTGAAAATGATCCTGAATGCCCGGAAATCAAAATAAATGGCATTGTTACTAAATAAAGAGTTTTGGAACTCCAACACATTAAATGGTTGCACAAAATCAAAATCTCCCAGTAACAAATAAAGTTCGCGTATCGCACCCGATACGCGTATAACTCATAATTTCACTCAATCAAAGCCTAAATAATTTACCAACACTAACACTAGGCTCTGTTTAAGGGTTATTTAAGTCCATTTTATGTCCGGATAACTCACAATTAAAATCCGAATAAAGCCCTAACTACAACATGGATTGTAACTAAATTGTTGTAGATATTTTTCACTCATATGGACCCAACAAAATCCATAACCAAATCGGCCCCCATGAATATGAGGTATGGCTTTTGAATTATATAATAAGATTTAATGTATTTGAAAGATTTTAAATAAGCATATAAGAGCATTCACATTTGGTACCAATTATATGTGAGTGTTTCCCTCAAATTATATGGGGTGTGTGTAAGTGGTTGTGAGTGGAGAATAGAGAAAATATTTGGTGGAAGCACTGTTCACCCTTATATTTGGGGGGACACTGTTCACCCCTATAAATATTTTAATATTTTTGTAAATGGTTGTGAGTGATGAGAGAGAAAATATAATGATAAAAATATGAAAAAGTATAGTTATTTTAATTAGGAGAAAGAAGATTTAGAGGTGAAGTAGTGATTTTTATTGTAATTTGATATAGGAGATTTGGTGGATCAAATGCGAATGCTCTAATATCTAGTGTTTTCATTAATAATTCACAAAAGAAAATATCCATCTCTTTTGCTTGTTTGAGCCGTGAGTTTGAACACACACAGATACATCCATTTTCAAGCCAAAACACTAGAAATTTACTCTATATCAGCCATATATCCAACCCTTTTAAGTGTGTTATCAAGCTTGGAGCTTAACCATCTTGGAAGAACACACAAAACTCTATTAAAATCAAGTGTTTTTAGCTTCCCTAGCACTCCCTAGCCTTCTGATAGTATTAAGTCTCTTGATCTTGTTTTTGTTCTTGAAAGTCTATGTTTTTGAGTTTTTGAAGCAAGTTGTAAATAAGGTTTTTGACATGGATTTAAACATAAGATATGTGTGTTTTTATAAACTAAAATGGATGATCTAAAAATATTAATGTAGGGCGTGGGTTGGTGATGTATTATTGTTGTGTTTGTAGTTTCCAAAAGTTTACATAAACTTAAGGTGATATAAACATTGTAAGTAAATGTAACTTGAATACAAAGTGGTTTTAATCGCCATGTAATGATCATCTATAGTTAAATATAATGTGGATCTTTTTGGAAAAAGAAAAATGATAAAGTTAAATCTTCAAAGTTTGTGGACTTTAAAACACAAAGTTGGACATATTGGGCTTAATACACATAATAATATCCCTAATGAGACATCTAAAGACCATGGATGGTAATGGATCTTAACAAAAATCTAAAATGACAAAGTTGATGTGTTAAAGTAACTAGTTTAATTTAAACTTGTCGTTTTTGAAAGTTTAGGGATAAAAATGTCCCTTTTAAAAGTTAAAATTGCGATTTGGTAACTTTAAAAGTTAAAGGGTGTCAAATGTCATTTTGGGAATTTAAGTTAAAAAAATGTGATTCGTGAAGTTTAGTGTTAAAAATGGAAAGTTGAACTTTCAAAGGTTTGTTACGAAATATCCATAAAACTTACAAAAATGATATTTTTGTATAACGTGTTATTTTTATAAAATGGGATTTTATAAAAATATAAATTACCAAAATATTGAGAAATATAAAAACTGAGGTTTCTATTACAAAAATTGGTAATTTAAAGACTTGGTAAAATTTTATAAAAATGAATAATTTTCTATCTATGAGAATATAAAAATGTTGGAGCACTTTTTCGTTGAAAATAACCAAGTCTTGATTTTGAAAATACAAAGGTTATTTTACAAATTTCCAAATGAAAATATATTGAAGTTAAAGTTGACTAGTTAGTTTCAAGTAAAACATGTCGTTGGGAATTTTTGAAAAATAACTAAGTATATATTTCGGTGAAGTAGGAAAAATAATATTACGACGAAAAGTAATTATTCCTACAAAATGTATGTGAGTAACTTATAATGTTCATGATCCGAAAAGATATAAGTTTGAATAATTGGACATGGACGCATTATATTACGACGAGTTATCGAACAAAAATATAAATCGGGCGAATAAGTATATATTGTATAAGTTCATACAAGATACGTGTATATGTTATTGCTTCGAGTGTAAATAATTATTCTAAGGGTGAATGCGAATGCGAATGTGAATTATATATTTATGGAAAAAATATATATATAAGAATAATTATGAGTGAAGAATGTATACAACACTTTCCTAAGTATTGGAAATTATTCGTGGGAGAATTAATGTAAAATAATCTTGAAAGATTAAATGTTTAAATGAAAATTAAGTATGAAAACTTAATTGTGTGAAATGAAACCTCGAATCGACAAGATCCTAATATATTTATTTAGTGGGAAAATAAATATACGGTAAAGTGAGTCGAGTCGAATGTTGAAAATGAAATCTCGATCGGCAAAATCCTAGTATAATTATGATTTGTGAAATGTGTAGTAAATAAATCGGTCAAGTTTTAAAAATGGAAAAACCTACAAAACCACACACTACCGGCAAGTGTACCGGTCGAAAGTAGTAAAGTAAATAAGTCCGAGTATCGAACCGTGGACACAGTAGTAGCGGCTCTCGGTACTAAACTTTCGTCGAGTCCTAGTCTAGTAAATTGAAGTGATGATGATTTAATTAATTACTAAAAAAAATTATAAAATTAAAGTAAATAAAATACGAGCAACTCAACAAGAAAACGAACAAGTAGAACTGGATGAGATCAAGTAATGAGAAAATGGCTACCTAAGTAAGAATCAAGGTGACTGACTTATAGCTGTCGGGATTGGATAAATGATTTTGGCTACCGGGATCTTAAGATACACTAAGCTAGACCAACACTGGAACACGAATCACTCTCCAACATGTCGCAATACTGAATCTAGGGAAGTGTGTAAACTCACCGGTCTCGGGTTCAGATCACCTCTCGGTCTCTCCAAACTATGCTAAGGTATCCTAAATCTGAATGTCCTCTCGGCCCCCTCAGAAACAATACATCCGGGATGTGTAAGGGATGCAAGGGATAGTTATTCTAACAGGTTTTGTTGGATCAGTATTGCTCTTTTATATGAACTTGCTAGTGAACACTTAGGTGTTTAGCAAGTTCTTGATCAGTGATAGCACAGCGGAATGTTTATGAGTTTAAAGCTACACTTATCAACAGGAGTTATTACTCCCCCTGGATTCAAGAACTAATAAATGATAAGTATTTAATGAGAATCTAAGTATTGAATGAGAATGAAACACTTAGACAGATTCTCAATAAATATGAAATGGAAATAACAATAATATGTGTTGAAGGATTTCTGTATTAAAATCAATGTCTAAAACAGAGGGATGAACCCTTCTATTTATAGACTTTACAAATACATGAACCTTGCCAAAAAGCAAGTTCAGAAACAAGTTGCAACAAGTTGCAGCATTGGAACTTGTACATAAAGCAAAAGTAATACTAAAGTAATAAACTATTGATACAAAAAGGCGGTGGAAAAGATCTTCACATAAGTACTGATGAATGACAAACTACTGATGAGTAGTTTGTCTTCAGTAGTTCTTCAGTAGAAGTGTCTGGTTTGAACTTCAGAACTTCTGATGACATTTCTTCTTCAGCACTTGTGAATCTCTTCTTCAGCAGTTTGATCCTTCTTCTTCTTCAGCAGTTCTATACTTAGAATATTTTGACATAAGTGAATTAGACTAAGGTTTGCAAAAGTGGTTTCACCAATCCTTTTTGTCCTAACAATCTCCCCCTAGATTGATGAAGCCAAAACCTTACTAATTCCTTATTGTTCTTTTCTGTCCTTCACAATTTTCCATATTCTTTTGAACATGGAATTCTTCAGCTGGTTCAGCTGTTCATCAGTGAGAGACCCTTTCTGTGGTTTCAGATGTTGGATTGTAAGCAAGTCTTTAGTTGATAGCTTCTTCAGATCATTCATCGACCTATAGGCCCTGCTTGTCTGATCTCTTCTTGTCACAAGTACTGCGTTGTTATCAGTAAAGAACCATCTGATGATTGGTACTTTAGACTTGTCAAAATCTAAAGTGTAGGGAACCATGGTGGTACCCTGGGTTTCTCCTATGTGTAGGCAAAGGTGGAAGGATCCCTGAATTGTGTGATCAGAGGTTTTTCTTCTATGTCAAAATCAGAATGGACTACTGTACTACCTTCTAGTAGTACCATTCTGAAATCAGTCTTCACATTTTCCTCTGATTTCTTCTTCTGAGTAGCTGGTCTTCTTTGAACACCAGAAGTTCTAACTACTGAAGTTGATACTTCAGCCAAATTTGAAACTTCTCTGGATTTGCAGCCCTTGCAGCCTTATATTTTCTATAAGTGTCCACTAATCTTTCTTCTTTCCATTTGGACACAGAGGCTTTTGAACCATAACCATTTGCTACTAATTCTTCTATCATCTGAGCTCTCTTGGCTTTTGTGTCTTTACTTGTTGCAAGTTTGTCTGCAATAAGTTGAGCTCTTCTTGTCAGCTCTTCCATGGAGAGTCTCTTTAATGTGTTGGCTTTAATCTTGCTGTCCTTAGTAATGAAAGACATCAGTTGATGTCTTTTATCTTCCTCAGCAATCTT
Source organism: Ambrosia x helenae (assembly GCA_030844895.1). Taxonomy (NCBI): domain Eukaryota; kingdom Viridiplantae; phylum Streptophyta; class Magnoliopsida; order Asterales; family Asteraceae; genus Ambrosia; species Ambrosia x helenae. Next base: position 16,800,721 of record CM061233.1, read on the forward strand.
GTCTAGGCTAGCCTGCCTTTGGAGTTCAGCTTCATAAGCCTGTAGCTTTTCATCCAGGCTTAGGTCCAAGTCATCCCTTTCTTCCAGTGTTTTCCAAATCTGATCTTCTCTGGCCTTCTTTTGGGCTGCCACTAAACTCTTCTCAAGTAGTTCTGCTGATTGAGAGATTGGAGAAGGGTTTAGTACAGTCATTGTGGTAACTGTTGTAATAGGCCTAGGAGGAACAGAAGTTGGTTGAATGGGTTCAGTTGATCTGGAAGGCTCTTGTTCAGTAGTTTGAGTTTTGGAAGTGTTAACCTCTGATGGGTTGACAACAACTGAAGGTTTGTCAACTACTGAAGGATTGTCTTCAGTACTTTCTGATTCTTCATCAGAAGTTTGTCCATCAGAGGTTTCTTCATTGTGCCCTTGGGATTCATCAGACTTTTAAGCATCTTCTATTTCTTGAATAGAGACACCAAATTGTTGGGCCAGTTTTTCTTTTCTGGCTTGATCTTTTTGATCTCTTTCTAGGATAGCCACTCTTTCCTTTCTCCTGGCTTCAAGTGTATCCATAGGTTCCTTAATTTTCTCCCCCTTTTTGGCTTCATCAGCTTTTGAAGTTGAAGCTTGGGAGAACTGACCTGTAAGATTAGCAATCTGTTTGCTGTTGTAGTCAATCTTGTTGGACAGATCATTCATCTTTGTCTGTATCACTCCAAATTGGTTCTTCATGGACAGCTCCAAGTTAGCTGTGTATGTTTGGAAGTGATTCTTGATGAGGGTGTTCATCATGTGGTATAAGGGACCATCTGGGCTGCATAGCTGGTTCATGTCTATGCTTGTTTGCCCAGGGAATTGGGTAGGCATTTATAGTGAGGGGTGTGTTTTTGGTTGATCTTCTTGTTGTACAGAAGATGCCACTCTAGGGGAATCATGGATTGAGTGGGCTTTAACCTGATCTGGTGTGACTAGCTTCTTGAGCTTAGATACACCAGGTGCAGGACCTTCACTTGTAGCCGTCAATTCAGTAGTTTGGTGTTTTGAAACATCATCCAAGTCAATGGAATCATCTGAATCCCTGATTACATCCTCAATGAGGACTGTATCAGTTACATCATGAGCTGAGCCCAACTCAGTTGTCTCATGTACCTCTTTTTCTTGGTTCAGAGGATTTCCTACCTCAGGCATTAAGCCTTCATCAGTAGTTGCCACAGTTGAGGTCTTAGCTATGTTACTTCTATCCTCAGGTCCACCACTGGGTGGTAAATGAGTAGTAGCAGCCTCAAAAGTACCAAGAGTTTCTAAGTTTGGGCTTAGAGACCCTGGTTCATCCTCATCTCTTTGATTAGGGCTTTGAGTGTCCACATCCATGTCAAATTCTGAGGTTATGTCCCCTGTTTTATGTGGTTGTTGGGGACTGACATGTGTAGATGGGACTTTCTCTTTTAGCCCAGAGAGAAGTTTGGCTATTTCAATATCTGGTTCAGAAAGTTGGGGTGCTGGTTCAGTAGTTTGGGCAGTGGGTTCAGCAGTTTCAAAAGAAGCATCAATGGGAATAGTTTTCTTAAGTCTTTTTCTTTTGAAAAGAATTGTGATTGGTGCTCTTGGTGGGGTTTGATATGGATGAGACTGATAGGATGTTTCAGTCACATCTTTAAGAAGTGCAGATTGCACAATAGTTTGTTCAGGCATCTCAACCTCCTGAACAGCTTTTCTTTTAGGTTTATGGGTTTTTGTTTTTGTACCTTGGGTTTCTTGGCCTTTGGGGGTGTAGGTTTGGAAGATGAGGGTTCCATGGGGACTGGTTCTGGTTCCCCTTGGTCATCTTCTGGCCAGGCAGCCTGTTTGTTGTGCCTAGAGTATGCTTGTGAGGTTAAGGGTTTTAAAATTTCAGTTTTACCCACAAGCACCTCATCACCCAGTTCTTTTATTATGCATTGCATAATGAACCTTGGATATAAGAAAAACTTCTTTTTAGTGTTATTATGATGTAACACCAACTCATTAAAAAAAGTTTTGATGCCCTGAAATTTGTTTCATTCACAATGGAATGAAAAATTGGTTGAAAGGTTGAGGGCATCTGGTCATAAGACCCTGTTTTAGGACTCAAGCACATAATTATATAATGAAACAAAAGTTTGTATTTTGGTTCAAAATACTTTTTAAAGATGGTAGCTTGTGAGAGAGTACCTTGATAACCACATTCAGTCATGGTTAGGTGGATTGCAGAGTTGTCAAACTTTTCAAGGGCATTTACATCATTCAATCCCAGTCTGTCTGCAAGTATGGCCGGTGTGATGGCCATTTGTCTCCCTTTAATTGTTAAGTTGAGAGAGATAACTTCATCATCCACCATTACTGTCTCAGCGTTAGCCCAGAACTCATTGAGAGTTTCAGGATGTATTGGTGGGTCTATTGTGAGAGCAGTGAAATATTGGGATTTGACGACGAGATCAATGTTCTCATCGTATTGGGACCAGCCTTCTTGTTTTTGTAAGTAGGCTCTGAGATTGTGTCCCTGTTTAAGAATTAAAGCCATGTGGTTTGTGTGTGTGTATGAATCGAATAGTGTTTTTGCAGGTTCAGGGTTTGAGAGCTTTCTTGAGAGAGAAGGAAGGAATTTTTGTTTTTGAATGGATAAGTGTTGATAAAGGTATTTATCAGAAGTTTTAAACCGCTTAGAACTTCTTTATTAGAAGTTTTAAACCGCCTAGGTCAAAAAGCTTCTTTATCAGAAGTTTTAAACCGCCTAGGTCAAACTTCTGATGTGGGAAAAGTCTGATTTGCCCTTTTTGACTAAACTGCTGATGAAGAATTATTTTCATCAGTAGTTCCCACTTTCTCTTCAGTAGTTTTGAACAGCTGATGAGAAATATTTTATAAATACTTTATTCATAACTTCTGAAGGTTGTTTTATCAGAAGTTAATCACTTTTCAGAAAATATCCCCATACTGATGTTTTGTTCATCAGTAGTTTCTCTCTTGTTTGTTTTTCAGAAGTTTTTCAATTTTTGAAAACAGATGTAAGTGAAAAATAAAAAATTTGTGCCGAAAAGTAAAGAGAAACACTTACAAATTTAGCATCCCTAGCATGGATACTAACTTCTGAAATGTTGATGTGTCAAGGGGTTTAGTGAATATGTCAGCTATTTGATTAGCTGTTGCTACATGTTTCACTTCAATCTTGCCTTTTTCATAGCAATCTCTTATGAAATGATACCTGATTTCAATGTGTTTAGTCTTTGAAAACTGAACAGGATTTTGAATGATGCTAATGGCAGATTTGCTGTCTACAAGCAATGGTGTCTTGGTCTCTTTGATTCCATAATCAAGAAGTTGATATTGGAGCCATTGTATCTGTGATGTACAACTTGCAGCTGCAATGTATTCAGCTTCAGCAGTTGAAGTTGCAACAGATGTTTGTTTCTTTGATTGCCAGGACACTAGACAGTTTCCCAAGAATTGACAACCACCAGATGTTGATTTTCTTGACATTTTACACCCTGCATAGTCACTATCTGAAAAAGCTGATAACTTGGTATTGCTTGAAGCAGGATACCAAATTCCAAGTGTTGGAGTTCCTTTCAGATATCTGAAGATTCTTTTGACTGCAATAAGGTGTGATTCCCTAGGAGCTGATTGATATCTAGCACAGACACATGTTGAAAACATAATATCTGGTCTAGAAGCAGTTAGATATAAAAGGGAACCTATCATACATCTATACATGGTTTGATCAACCTGTTTTCCTTGATCATCTGGTTCAACTTGTGTGGTTGGTGTTATGGGAGTGGAACATGATTTACAGTCTTGTAAAGAAAATTTGTTTAATAATTCTTTAACATATTTTGATTGATGTATAAAAGTTCCATTTGATTGTTGTTTAATCTGCAGTCCCAGAAAGTACTGCAGTTCTCCCATTGTACTCATCTCAAATTTTGATTGCATGAGTTTCTTAAATTCATCACACAATTTTGTGTTTGTTGAACCAAAAATGATATCATCAACATATATTTGAACAAGTAAGACATGATTTCCAACATGTTTTATGAAAAGAGTTTTATCAATGGCACCTCTTGAAAAGTTATTTTTGAGTAAAAAGGTAGAAAGTGTGTCATACCAGGCTCTTGGAGCCTGTTTGAGCCCATAAAGAGCTTTGTCTAGTTTGTACACCCACTCAGGATGAGAAGGATCCTCAAACCCAGGTGGCTGACAAACATACACTTCCTCTTTTATCTTTCCATTAAAAAATGCACTCTTAACATCCATTTGATAAACTTTTATTTTGTTGGAAATGGCATAGGCCAGAAATAACCTGATGGCTTCAAGCCTTGCAACTGGAGCAAAGGTTTCATCATAGTCAATTCCTTCTTCTTGAGAGTAACCTTGTACTACCAGTCTTGCCTTGTTCTTTATTATAATACCAGCTTCATCTTGTTTGTTCCTGAAAACCCATCTTGTGCCAATTGGTTGCTTGTTTGGTGGTAAGGGACAGATTTCCCAAACCCGTTGCTTGTTGAATTGAAGCAATTCATCTTGCATTGCCTGCACCCAATTGTTGTCTTTGAGGGCTTCCTGGTACTTCTTTGGTTCCAACTGTGAAATAAATGCTGAGAAGAGACAAAAGTTGGAAAGCTGGTTTCTTGTAAGAACACCTGATGCAATATCACCCATGATTTGATCAAGTGGATGGTCTTTGTGTTCGATCAGTTGTTGTAAACCACTAACAGGTGTTGGTGGCTCATGTTCTTCAAACAAACTACTGAGGTCTATTACATCTGGTTCAGCAGTTTCAGTGTCTTCAGTAGTTGCAGGAGCTGAAGCAGATGTTTAAGTTTGTCCTTCAGTATTTGTTGAATCAGAAGTTTGTGAAACTTCTGATGGTTTTGAAGTTGACTTAATGACTGTTTGAGGAGTCCATGGTGCTGGATCCTCATCATCAAACCTTTGATCACCATAATAAGTAGGTTTGGATGAAGTGACAGTCTTTTCAGGTCCAAAATGGAAGCTGTCAAGGTCAAAAAGTTCAGCAGGATGTGCTGGAATGAGAGTGTGTTTTGACTCATTGAACTTGACATTCAGTGTTTCTTCTACTATCCTGGTTCTTGAGTTAAAGACCTTGTAGGCTTTTCTAGTTGAAGAATAACCAAGAAAGTAACCTGAGTCAACTTTGGCAGCAAACTTTGAAATAGATTCCTTAATGTTCAAGATGAAACATTGACACCCAAAAGCCCTGAAAAAGGAGATAAGGGGCTTCATGCCATGAAGAACTTCATAGGCAGTGTTTGAATGTCTCTTGACAATAAGAACTTTATTTTGAACATAACATGATGTGTTAACTGCTTCTGCCCAAAAGTATAATGGTAGGCCAGAATCAGCTAACATTGTTCTTGCTCCTTCTATTAAAGTTTTGTTCTTCCTTTCTACCACACCATTTTGTTCAGGAGTTCTGGGAACACTGAATTGTCTAATAATCCCTTTAGACAAACAGAATTCATCCAGAGTTTTGTTCCTGAACTCTGTCCCATTATCACTTCTAATGGTTTTGACAGGTAGAGAGTATTGCTTCTCTACTTGTAGAATGAAGAACTTGATGATTTCAGTAGCCTCATCCTTGGAAAATAAGAAGAAAACCCATGTAAATCTTGAGTAGTCATCAATGATGACTAAGCAGTACTTCTTCTTACCAAGGCTCATGATTTTTACAGGCCCAAATAAGTCCATATGGAGTAGTTGAAGACATGCAGTTGTTTTCGATTCTTCAAGAGACTTATAAGAGGACTTATGCTGTTTTCCCTTTAAACAGGATACACAGTGTTCATGACACTGGTATACTTTTAAGGGTAGACCTCTGACCAAGCCCATTTTTGTGACTTTATTTATGGTTTTAAAGTTCACATGGCCAAGTCTCCTGTGCCAGAGATCAGTTTCTGAAGTTGATGCCTTTGAGAAGAAACAGGCAGTGTTGTTCAGTACTTTGTCTTTTTCAATGTCCACTGCATAGACATTGCCACATCTTTTGGCTATTAACAAAGTATGATCTTCAATAATCTTCTCTATCAACTTCTGGCCTTCGGGTGATATGATCTTGCATGTTGTCTTTGTGAAAAAGGAAGAATATCCTTTATCACACATTTGTGACACACTCAGCAAGTTGTACTCAAGGTTTTCAACCAGATTGACCTTGTCAAACTGTATTTTGCCAGAGGAGACATTGCCATGTCCTAGCACATATCCCTTACCATTGTTCCCAAAGGATACAGATCCATCTCTTTGACTGATAAAATTGTTTATCAGGTATCTGCATCCTGTCATGTGCATTGAGCCTCCACTGTCTACATACCAAATGCTATTTAAGACTCTGGAAACTCTCTGCACAAAATAGCAAATCAGTTAGATTTAGGAACACAAGCCAGTTTGGCTTTGGGTTTGCTCTTGAGAACATTTACAGTTTGTTCTTGACCAAGTTGAGAAATCCATGTCTTTTTGGCAATGGATTTTTCATTAAGAACAATGGTGGTATCCTTTTGAGGACCACCATCAACTTTGGTCATCAGTAGTTGTACCAAGTTCATAAGATCTTTAATCTCAGCAGTTTGTGAAACTGCTGATGATTCAGGTCTAACTACTGAAAGAGAATTTTGAGAAAAAGGCCTTTGTTGAGATTTTGTCTTTTTCTGAGAAAAGGTGTTTGCTGGTTGTTGTTTCTTGGGAGAAAAAGTTTTTACAAAATCATTTTTGATTTGTTTTCCCACAACCAGTTGTTGATTTTTCTTGTTGAACTGAAAACCTTTTCTATATCTGCAAAATTCTGTCTTGTGGTTGAACAGACCACAGATTTCACATTCTTTTGTCTTTTCTTTCAAAGACAAGTTTCTGACTGTGTTGATTGGTTTTAGGTCATCAGTAGTTTTCAGGTTCTCAACTCCTGATGTAGTTGAAACTACTGTTGGCTTAAAGTCAGAATTTATCAGTACTTCTGAAGAACTTTCTTTGTGAGTTTTTAGAAAGTTCTCATGGAAAGATGTGCATTCTTCCTCTTCAGAAGTTTCACCTGAAACAATTTTTCTCCCATCTTCAGTAGTTTTGGGGGAAAATCTGTTGGTGTTTCAGTGTGATTGTACCCTATGCCAAACCTAACATTTGAAGCACTTTGTTTGTTTAGCAATAATTGGTACCCCTTACAAGATTCAACCCATTTTTCACATGTGACCTTGGTGTCAGCAAGCTCTTGTCTGACATTTCCTAGGTCAGTTATCATGATTTTAATTTGTGCTTGGGTTTCAATAGCAGTGTTAGTTAATTTAGAAACTTCTTTTGTTTTTGCAGAAAGTTTTCTTTCTAAATCACATTTCATCTGAGTGAATTTTCTCTCAGAGTCATTTGCTTTTCCTTGTAAGTGCACATTTGTCTCTCTTATGAGAGCAAAAGATTCTTTGCATGAATTTGAACACAGTTTTGTCAAAGATTCTTTTGATACCTGTGACAAGGCAGATTTTGAGGTGCATCCCTCAAATGCCATTAAGGCAAAGTTCTTTCTGCCATTGTCAGGCTCTCCCCAGTTGATGTCAAACATCTTGTTGTCTGCATCAGGATTGCACTCTGTGGTATCAAAAGGAAGACTGCTCCAGTCAACATACCCTGAAGTAAATAAACTTTGTTGAGAGGGTTGCTGTTGCTGTGGAGGTTGTTGAGCAGCTGGAAAGGGAGGGATTGATTGTTGGCCCTGCATCTGTTGAGCAGGCATCTGTACATATTGTACTTGTGGCACATATTGGTGTTGTGGAGCTTGTGCCTGTACAAAATGTGCACTCCCTTATGTTCCATTATTCCTGTTATAATTGGGGTTAAAATTGTTTCCAGACTGAGATTGGTTAAAGCCAGAGCTTCTACACTCTCTAGCAAAGTGTCCCAACTTTTGACACTTGTGACATCTAAGTTTAGATTTGTCAAAACCAATTTTTGTTGAACTGTTGAGTCCTGGAAACTTCCTTCCTGACCTTTTGTAAAATTTATTTGTTTTTAAACTTAACATGGCCAGTTGGTGCAAAATATCCATTTCTTCTAGGTCATCACTGTTGAAACTATTTAAATCATCCATGATAAAACACATGTTATCAGCAGTTTGACCAAAATCATTATTGTCATAACCTGGGAATGATCTTTCAGATGAGATCCCAGCAGTTATGTCAATATGGTCAAAAGATCCAAAACTATTTGAACAAGTTGGTGAGTCTTGTCCCAATAGTGCTGTACTACCTGGTAGATAGTCATCAGCAGTTTTGCCAGAACTTTGTAACTTTTTCTTTTGATCTATTTCTCTTTCAAAAGTAAGTAATCTCCCATGAAGTTTTGTAAGAGTGAGGGAGCTAAAGTCTGGTGAAGATCTTAAGACTATAGAGTATGTTTCCCATTTTTCAGGTAAAGACCTTAAAAATCTATGAAGCATAGATACAGTTGTGTAGGTCTGACCATTTAGTTTTAGCTCAGATATTAATGAGGAGAATCTTTCAAATTGTTGTGTTAAAGTTTCCCCATTAATGTGAGCAAAAGTTTCATATTGTTGAGCAAGGATTTCTCTGGTGTTGGCAATCACCTCTTCAGTTCCTCCAAACTGTTCTTTGAGGCAGTCCCAAAGCTCTTTGGCACTATCACAATGTAATAGGCCAGAGTAGATTTCATTTGGGAGTGCCATTGCCAACATAGAGAAAGCTTTAGCATCAAGCTCAAGTTTTAGGAAATCATCATCTGTATAGTCTTTTGGGTCTTTTGGAATCTCTTCTTTAGTTTCAAGATTAATGTTTACTGGTTTACGAGGACCATATATCACAGATTTCCAGCAACCTATGTTGGTCTGTGATAATGTATGTGCCATTCTCCTTTGCCAGATGTTATATTCATTTCTTACTAGCATAGCAGGTTTATTGGCAGAACCAGTATTATGAGGATCCATTTTAAAGAGTATTGATTTGTCAAATATCTCTTAAAGTGATGGATGTTGATAAAAGTGAGCTTATAATCCTTTATTGAATATCAATAAGAGCCTGTGTCTGATTCTCAATGTGTTAGATTGATATGTGATCAGATAAACCAGTGCTCTGATACCAATTGTTGGATCAGTATTGCTCTTTTATATGAACTTGCTAGTGAACACTTAGGTGTTTAGCAAGTTCTTGATCAGTGATAGCACAACGGAATGTTTATGAGTTTAAAGATACACTTATCAACAGGAGTTATTACTCCCCCTGGATTCAAGAACTAATAAATGATACGTATTTATTGAGAATCTAAGTATTGAATGAGAATGAAACACTTAGACAGATTCTCAATAAATATGAAATGGAAATAACAATAATATGTGTTGAAGGATTTCTGTATTAAAATCAATGTCTAAAACAGAGGGATGAACCCTTCTATTTATAGACTTTACAAATACATGAACCTTGCCAAAAAGCAAGTTCAGAAACAAGTTGCAACAAGTTGCAGCATTGGAACTTGTACATAAAGCAAAAGTAATACTAAAGTAATAAACTACTGATACAAAAAGGCGGTGGAAAAGATCTTCACATAAGTACTGATGAATGACAAACTACTGATGAGTAGTTTGTCTTCAGTAGTTCTTCAGTAGAAGTGTCTGGTTTGAACTTCAGAACTTCTGATGACTTTTCTTCTTCAACACTTGTGAATCTCTTCTTCAGCAGTTTGATCCTTCTTCTTCAGCAGTTCTATACTAAGAATATTTTGACAGAAGTGAATTAGACTAAGGTTTGCAAAAGTGGTTTCACCAATCCTTTTTGTCCTAACAGGTTTCTAACACAGGATGCTAACAAAACAGGCACGCTAGGGGTGACTCACTCTCGTGCAGACCACGGTCCCGAATACCTACCAAGCTAGACACACTGACACCTAATCTCCTCTCGGTCTCAAAGGTGGTAGAATGCTAAATTACCGAATAATTAATTAATTTGTTTCTAGGGTTTACTACGTCTAGCAACCACAAGATTTATCAAAAACATCAAGTCTAAGATAATCACAAAACCCTAGATCAAAAGATACAAAATCAATTAAACTAGAATTTAGCGAAACAAGTATTAATATTCAGATATCAAACACGCATATACAAAAGAAACCTTATTAGAAAACTCTTTACCAAAACATTATCCAAAACATAACATAAATCCAACCCGTAAACTATTATTCAATTGCCACCCATCATCAATACCTAGGTAGCACTAAAAGTTTAGCTACTCATAGTCATGGAAAAAGATAAAAACATAGGTTCAAAATAATATATAGTCATGATAATAATATATATAAACACGAAGTAAATAAATATAAAGCCAAAAATTATTATGGTCAAACCCGTAGCTTATATCTTGAACCCTAGCCTTCCTGTCTTTCACTTCCTCCTTCAAAACTTGCTAAGCTCTGCTTGCGGCGCTTCTTCTTCTGTTCGATGATAATGTGATGATCATCTTCTGTGCTTTGCGGCTGATCAATATTATAATATGTCATTTAGGACTTTGACTTTTCAAAACCTTTGGGCTCAACATTCTTTCTTTTTTTGTTTTATTTTTTTTGTACGTAAGTGTAAATGGACTTCAAGTCCATATTTCATTTATTATTATTATTATTATTATTATTATTATTATTATTATAATAGATCGTATTATACTCGGTGCTCTAGACTCGGGTGTTCTTGGCTCGACCAAAATTTCTCGTCTACGCTCCAACGTCCATGAACACCTGCTCTCAAGTGTTCGTGTCTCGATTAAAATTCTTTCTTTTTAAGCCCATTTTCTCCAAACACCTATAAAACAATAAAATACATAAATACATAATAAAAACGACACGAAACGAATACAAACTTGACCAAATAAAATACAAAATACATAGGAAACTAGATGTGTTTTGCAACACATCAAACATCCCCACACTTAAACCTTTTTCGTCCCTGAAAAAGACTGCAATGGAATCATAATTAGAATTCTTGGTTTCAAAAACTTTTAGGTTCATTAATTAAGATATAATTACGCATCAACCAAAACTGTCGGTATTGTTGTCCACCTAAACCCAACCACTAGCTAATCAGGCCCCAATCATGTAAAGCAATTAAGTTCATATTATTACAATCAATCTATGGGTCTCACACTCAAGATATCCAGCCTCACCTAATCCCACCTCAAGCTTTCGAAGCAAAGGTTAAACCATATAGATTTACCAACCACTGCAAACTAAACTCCCTAATGTATTAGAAATTAAATTTATGATGGATGATGGATGAAGTTTATGAGCTTAGACACATTTTTTTTTCATACCTAACCTAGAGGTTGTCTCAATCAGAGTCACCATCCCCAAGAGCGACGACATGAGCTTCGGTATTTTTTTTTTCAACTTGACCTCGAGGGAGTTTCGATCAGAGGCTTCAGTTTTTTTTTTTTTTTTTTTTTTTGGTCTAGCTCAATTGATTGACATGTGGATTTTGTTTTTTTTTTTTTGGCGCCACTTTTCACCGGATTTATTCTCATAAAAAGGATCAAGTGTGCCATTTAATTAATAATACATATGGGCTTTCAACCTACAGTGGTACCTCTAAATACTATCAGCGGTTTCAGTTCTACTGTTTCTCCTAAGATGAGAACCCACAAGATTTCATGATTTATTAAGGTATATTAAGAATAATCTTAGGACCTTTCAAAGCTAGCTGGGCCTACCGACACATCTTAAGCAAACACGCTTTCAATCTATTTATTTTCTCATATATATAATATTTTGAAAACCAAAAATCCCAATTTTACTATCATTTTCCATATAAAATGCACAAAAAATCAGGGACATTTTTTTTTTCAATTTTTCAAATTTTTTTTTTTGTATTTTTTTTTACTCAACCTACAACTAAGCAAAATAAAGACGAAGTCTCTCATCCCCACACTTAGAAAGGCACAATGTCCTCAATGTGCTCCAGGATACAACGTAAACTAAAAATAAAAATGCAAAAATAAAGTAGAAACAAACTAAATATATAACAACAAAATAAATGGAATGAACTCCCCTGGAATATGTGGTGATAACTCGAAGCAAGTGTTCCGTCCGTCCATCATCTACAGCCGTATAGCATTTCCTTCGCGGCCATAGTCAGAATCCTGCAAAAATAAACTAAAAAGAAAGTGAAAGTAAAATGACTCAATGACAAGTGAGATGCCTGTTTACAAAAAATAATTTTAAGATCGACCCCATCCGAATGGAGATTGAGTACGGCAGGGGAGATCCAACAATGAAAAGGCCATGGCAATCCCACAAGACTCGACCAAATGAAAATAAACAAAACTGACTCAATTAAATTAAAATACAAGACTTAGTTACACGAAATAGAATAAAATAAAAAAAACAAGGAAAACATACCTGGATCAGCACGGTGGTGGTCAGTGGCGGGTGATAATGATAATGGTGGAGGTTATGTGGCTTTTTTTTATGTTTTTTTTTTTTTGTAAAGTGAAAATAAAAACAACCTCAAACCTCGTATGGATGAAATATTCCCGCACTAAAGACAAGCTTAATATCCTGTAAAAATAAGACGAAACAAAAACGCAAAAATGCAAACATACAAAATAAACACATAAAAATAATAAATATATACAAACTCTACAGATTTGGGTTTTCACCTGTGTGATCCTATTCTTATCAAGCACTCTAACCTGGATCAACGAGGATATCTACACCATCCTCATGTAAATCAATCGTCCCACTTATGTTATCTCTCCCAAGGCACGTTCTTTTCCACCTAAATCTAGGATCACCAGAAAATATTCTTAAATGCGAGTGGTGAATCAGGATCCTATCCCCACACTTAGATTTATTCACTACCTCAAGGCTAGATTTAAATAGTGCCCATCTCTCCTCATCTATCTTGTGCTCACTCTCATACTCGTGGGATAGCAAAATATGAACTGGGGGCTCATCCATCACCTCCTCAGAACTCTCAACACCCTTAACTAACTCTAACCTATCGGGAGGCTCACCGCCTGCACAGCCCGGATCATGCTCCATAGGAACTACAATCTCTATCTCTACCTCATGTCTCTCTTCTGTTTGGTGCCGCCTATATAATAAGTCTGCTCCACAGATGTAGTCAATGCACCGGTCGACATGTGACATGAAAGTGCCAAGAAAGCACACAGATTCGACCTGACTACTCATACTCTCCCTAGACTTATTAACACCAAAAGTGATGGACTTGTCCCCTACACGCAGTGTAATTCGACCGTCCGAGACATCGATCAATGCCTTTGCGGTGCGTAAGAAGGGTCGTCATAATATCAACGGCACATGCTCGTCCTCCCGTATATCAAGTACGACAAAATCAACGGGAAACACGAAGCTCTCCACCCTTACTAGCAAATTCTCTAGAATGACCATAGGGTACTTCACAGATTTATCAGCCAACTGTAAGCACATCCTAGTTGGAATTAACTCCCCAAGATCTAATCTCTTAAACATGGAATAGGGCATGAGATTAATGCTAGCACCTAAATCAGCGAGGGCGTTCCTAACTGTCAAACTACCTATCTGACAAGGGATAGTGAAACTCCCAGGATCAGTCATCTTCTCGGGTAGTTTATTAAGAACGACAGCCGAACACTCCTCACTCAGAGTGACTTAGGAAAGCTCTTTCAACTTCTCTTTACGGGACAACATCTCCCTAAAGAACTTCCCATACTTAGGCATGTCTCTACAAACATCAATGAATGGGACACTAATCTTAGGTTCTTTAGACATATCAATGTAGTGCCTATGTTGCTCTAAGTTCTCACTCTTATTCAACCTACCTGGATAGGGCGGTACTGGTACATATGGGGCAGGTGGAACATAAACCTTTTTGGGCTCCTCGTTAGACTGTTTCTCCTTCAACCTACTTTTGGGCTGTGCGGTACTTGCTGGGTCTAGCCTAGTAGGGTGCACCTTGCCCGGAGACTTTACCCTAGTATCCTCATCGACACTCTCCTCCTCAACTACCTCACTCTCTCTCGACACCGGGTGATCAACTCCCGTGCTCTTCCCACTTTCGGTGAACACCGCGTTCACCTGAACATCTGTCGAATTCCTGGTCATCTTACCAACTAACTCTCCTATGACTTTCTCTAAACTCTGGAGCGTGGATCCCTGATTCCTAAATAATAGCTCAAATTCCTGATTTTTCTTTTGTTGCTCCTGATAACGGGTCTCACACTGCATCACTATGGTCGCTAGGAGCTTATTTGTCTTAGCCTGATTCTCCTCATTTTTCTTTATTAACTCGCTAATCTCAAACTTGGGATCTCCTATACTCTGCCATCCAGAGTTGTAACTTTGGACTTGATCTGAATTTTGGACATAGTTCAACTCCTCACTAGGACCTACGTGGCAATCTATTGTCTCATGATCCCCTCTACAAATCTCACACTTAGCACTAATCTTAACCTGAATATCCTTCATGACCTTAGCTAAGGATTCTACCTGGGCGGCTAGTGCAATGCTACTCTCAACAGAATGGATACCCTTAGGGGCAGCAGTAACGCCCCCAGAGCTAGGCTCGATGTAGGTGCTAGTGGCTAGGTCCTCTATCATCTCAAGGCATTTAGCAGCGGTTTTGGTTTTCATCATGTTACCGCCTGCTGTAGAGTCAAGAAATCTTTTTCGTCGCGTCAGAAACTCCAGTATAGAATTTCTCCACGACTCTCCAATCCTCAAGACCATGATGAGGGCACTTATTCAAAAGTGCCTTGAATCTGTCCCATGTCTCATAGAAGGACTCCCCCGACTGCTCAGTAAAGGCATAGATAAGATTTTTAAGACGAGCAGTTTTAGCAGGGGGAAAATACTTCTGCAGGAATTTCGTCTGAAGATCAGTCCAAGAGGTGATGGCTCCCTGTGGGAGGGAGTCTAACCAAGTAAGGGCCTGATCAGTAAGTGAGAACGGGAACAAACGCAGAAGAATGGAATCATCAGTGGCACCATTAAGCTGGAAGGTGCTACAGACTCTACTAAATCTAGTTAAATGGTCGTATGGGTCTTCATCACGCATGCCGTGAAACTGAACTGAATGAGATATGGTGTTGATCAGAGTGGGTTCAATGGTCCAGTTGTTCGACTCAATAGTGGGCAGTGTAATACTAGACCGGATATGAGTGGGTGTAATGCTGATGTGGTCAGCGACAGTCCTACGTGCAGCCATTTCTATGTGATCTATCTGGTGGGCAAAATGTTCTAGGACTGCAACGGGGTACTTCCTTTGCACACAGAGAAACTAAAACTATACTAGAATAAGAAAAACAAATAGCAAACTAAAACTATACTAGAGAAAGTAAAAAAAATATTTTTTTCTTTTTATAAAATTAAAAATAAAAATCTACCAAACTACGAAAGCAATAAAATAACTAGATCCCCGACTCGGGTCGTCCTCGAAAGCGCAATAGTGTCCCCGGCAACGGCGCCAAAAACTTGATTTGTGAAATGTGTAGTAAATAAATCGGTCAAGTTTTAAAAATGGAAAAACCTACAAAACCACACACTACCGGCAAGTGTACCGGTCGAAAGTAGTAAAGTAAATAAGTCCGAGTATCGAACCGTGGACACAGTAGTAGCGTCTCTCGGTACTAAACTTTCGTCGAGTCCTAGTCTAGTAAATTGAAGTGATAATGATTTAATTAATTACTAAAAAAAATTATAAAATTAAAGTAAATAAAATACGAGCAACTCAACAAGAAAACGAACAAGTAGAACTGGATGAGATCAGTAATGAGAAAATGGCTACCTAAGTAAGAATCAAGGTGACTGACTTATAGCTGCCGGGATTGGATAAATGATTTTGGCTACCGGGATCTTAAGATACACTAAGCTAGACCAACACTGGAACGCGAATCACTCTCCAACATGTCGCAATACTGAATCTAGGGAAGTGTGTAAACTCACCGGTCTCGGGTTCAGATCACCTCTCGGTCTCTCCAAACTATGCTAAGGTATCCTACATCTGAATGTCCTCTCGGCCCCCTCAGAAACAATACATCCGGGATGTGTAAGGGATGCAAGGGATAGTTATTCTAACAGGTTTCTAACACAGGATGCTAACAAAACAGACACGCTAGGAGTGACTCACTCTCGTGCAGACCACGGTCCCGAATACCTACCAAGCTAGACACACTGACACCTAATCTCCTCTCGGTCTCAAAGGTGGTAGAATGCTAAATTACCGAATAATTAATTAATTTGTTTCTAGGGTTTACTACGTCTAGCAACCACAAGATTTATCAAAAACACCAAGTCTAAGATAATCACAAAACCCTAGATCAAAAGATACAAAATCAATTAAACTAGAATTTAGCGAAACAAGTATTAATATTCAGATATCAAACACGCATATACAAAAGAAACCTTATTAGAAAACTCTTTACCAAAACATTATCCAAAACATAACATAAATCCAACCCGAAAACTATTATTCAATTGCCACCCATCATCAATACCTAGGTAGCACTAAAAGTTTAGCTACTCATAGTCATGGAAAAAGATAAAAACATAGGTTCAAAATAATATATAGTCATGATAATAATATTTATAAACACGAAGTAAATAAATATAAAGCCAAAAATTATTATGGTCGAACCCGTAGCTTAAATCTTGAACCCTAGCCCTCCTGTCTTTCACTTCCTCCTTCAAAACTTGCTAAGCTCTGCTTGCGGCGCTTCTTCTTCTGTTCGATGATAATGTGATGATCATATTCTGTGCTTTGCGGCTGATCAATATTATAATATGTCATTTAGGACTTTGACTTTTCAAAACCTTTGGGCTCAACATTCTTTCTTTTTTTGTTTTATTTTTTTTGTACGTAAGTGTAAATGGACTTCAAGTCCATATTTCATTTATTATTATTATTATTATTATTATTATTATTATTATTATTATAATAGATCGTATTATACACGGTGCTATAGACTCGGGTGTTCTTGGCTCGACCAAAAATTTTCGTCTACGCTCCAACGTCCATGAACACCTGCTCTCAAGTGTTGGTGTCTCGATTAAAATTCTTTCTTTTTAAGCCCATTTTCTCCAAACACCTATAAAACAATAAAATACATAAATACATAATAAAAACGACACTAAACGAATACAAACTTGACCAAATAAAATACAAAATACATAGGAAACTAGATGCGTTTTGCAACACATCAAATTATTTAATGGGAAAATAATTATACGGTAAAGTGAGTCGAGCCGGAGATAATGTTATTTCAAGTTAGTAAATATATATTGTAAATATATATTGAATAATAAGATTATGACGTGATGAAATCGGGCAATGATCAGAGTTCGCTGCGAAGAACCTAACTAATATTGAAATTAATGTTGACCGGTTATTACAACTATAAGTTATGTGAAACTTATAACGGGGGTAATCCATCACCAATAGACCAAGGACATGTGTTTTAATTAAACGAGGAATTGTACGTAAATAGTGGTGTTCGAAGTTGGGTGTAAAACTTGACGGTAAAACACACACTAAGGACCTAGTGTCTTATATGACTAGAACACTTGTAGGTGTTTGACTGTGGACTATAGCTATTCTTTATTGCTGCGTGCACATTGCTATTAAGGTGAGTTTCACGGCCCCATTTTACTATTTTTGTTTTGGAGGAATATATGTTTTGTTACTATGTTGTAAAATGTGGGAATATGTTAAGTGGCATGATGGGTACTCAGGTTTGTTATACACCACTCGGGGTGAGTGCTCACTATTAATTCAGGTGTGTGAAACCGAAGGAATATTTGGATAGTACCATTGGTGTCTGACAAGGCTCACCCTTGGTCGATATAGCGTCGATTATGTATATGCATATACAAGGGGTGCGCATATTTTAAACTAAGTTGTTATATTTCGAGAAACAACTAGCGGGGAATTGTGTGTCTTGGTTTGGTTATGGGATCAAGGGATTGCTCATCATTTTGTAGGAGCTAGCTACTCTTTACAATAACCACTGGTTGTGTTTATTTCTCACATGTTTGTTGTTGAAATGTTTTGTATTATCTATACTACTTTATAAAGGAGGAGTGATGACTAACATTGTAATTTCTACTTCCATACAACTTTTCAAGCAACATGTACAATATATTTAAGCAACAAATTTAAGGGCATTATAGGGATAATTGTACCAATTAAGACACTTAAAAGGGTAATTTAGACATTTCATTCACCCCCTCCTTCACAATATCAAAACACTTTTACAATAATACCCTTCTTTTACATCCCTACCCCTGCAATTACATTACCCAGTTATGATCTCTTTCAATGACACACTTCATCTTCCTAACCCACCATTTACTTCCCTTCCCCTCACACCTCCTGGTCCGTAAGAATCCATAACCGCCAAACCCCATACTCAACAGAAACAAAGATGTAACCCTCTTCCCACAAGTGAATGGTCGGAGCAATTAATGAGAATGAAACATGATTAATTGGAACCCATTGAATACTTGTAACCTACGATTCGATTTTCGTATTCACAATGTTCAGGTATCGATTTGTTTTCTTCTTTGTTGTTGATCGTGCTTATGAATCTGAAATCTTTGTGACCTGAATAAGCGTTTATGTTAGTAAATCATTTATTTTCTGTTTATTTCAACGAAACCCTAATTGTTGCATATGTGTTTTGCCCAGTTGATGTTATGTATTTGAACAGGAAGTTAGGTAGGGCTTCAACGATGGGTGAAGATGACGACGAGCCTCCTTTAGTCTACATGGTCTGTGATTAGAGTTCAAGGTTGATTTCAAAGGGGTTTATGAAATCAAACTTTACAGGTTAAAACTTTGACTGAACTGTGCATTTTTTGGTCTTTCGTACACTTGATTAAGTTTGAGATTATGACATGATACGAATGAAATTTTGTTGTAGTGAAGTTGTTAGAATTTGTTGATAATGATATGAATGAAAGTTGTTAAAATTTGATCGAATAAAACATAATAGCCTGGAGTGTTGGAACATTTGGAACTGTGCAATTGAATTTATTTTGTACCAAATATATGTAGTTTAAACTATATAGGACTCGATTCTTAACTTTGAGACGAGGCGATTTTGTATTTAACTTTTTTTCAATGACACTTCAGGTTGTTGGCATACATATATGCATTAACATGGATATCTTACTTGGGAAGCTTACATGAAAGTTATACCCCAAAGCGTAAGTTTTAATCTTTTTCGGAATATTTGTCTCTAATTAAAAAGCGCGTACTTTAATTTTCTACCCATCTGCTTCACAAATTTGCCCATATCCTCTTTCATGCCAAGAGTTGTCAAGAAGGAGCTACTGTTGGCAAAGGTATGGTATGTGATAATGTGTAACAAAATGTTAAGAATATTGTCATCTTCTATTTTAGCTGGATGATAATACATGTTACATATCACTGACTGGAAACATGGATGCTCTTGTACAGTCAATAACAGTTGCAATATAACTATTGATTTTTCTATCTAAATTGTAATAGATTAACTCTATGTATTCACATGATATTGATGAATAAGGAACCTTGTACTTATCTTCATGCTTTAAAATCCTTAGTTTCCATCTATTCAAGGTGATAAGAGATAGAGTAACACTTGCTTGTTAATAAGGTTTCATCCTTAATTGAGTCGTCACTTATTTGAATTGGTTCCATCTTTATCTTTTGATTTGAAACGATCCTATCCTCAACTATTTGAGATTACCACTAAAATATGGTCCAATACCTTGACATGGACCAGCCTAGGTCCCGGTTTCTGGTCCGATCGACCGATCCCGGTTTCAAAACATTGAATCATCTATACACGGTGTGAGCTTAACGATCATTTATTTGTTTTTATTATCCTTGGTTTCGTTTAAGGATATCTTTTTTCCTTTTGTATTAAATGTGATGTAGTGTTGGCAACGTAACATATCTTGAGTTATCAATTTGTCCAAGAACGCTTGGGTTCCCATCTTCTTTCTGCTTGATCTATTCTGTAGGTTGAAGAGGACCTTGACCTCTCTTGGTCAACATCTTTGAGTAGAGACTTTCACAATTCTATCAGGTATGTGTTTCCTTCTCATCACATCTTTGTACATGTTCGTATTAAAAAAAAAGTCTACACTTGCCAATATATTTAGACAGAAGAGAATTGGCTGAAACAGATCGTATAGCTTTAATTTAGGATCCAAGGCATTCACTTTGTGACATAATAAAAGTATATAGGACATAGATTTGAGGAGATGTGGTTATATGATAAGACAGAGGAAGAAAGATGTGTCACCTCATGTCACAATTAATAGTTTTAACTTTTAAGGAAAAAAATTAGATATTCAATATATTCTTAGCTTGTAAAGATCATTAGATGTATTCAACTTCAAGTCTTAACCAACTTAGGGGTAGTAATTTCTACAGCCAAACACTGAACATGTATTAATTAGTGTTTAGATGTTCTTTGATCAGATTTTGGGTTCAACATTAACACAAGTCGAAGTATAAAGCCAAAATTTTATTAGCCGAAAACTTTTGAGATTTTCCAACTTAAATTCAAATCTAATATCTATGTCTCGCGCTAAACATTCGAGAGATGGGTTATACATTCCCATATGCTCAAACTTGTAACTCACTAAAGCTGTTGATTTGCTCAAACCGAAGACATCACTCAAGTTGTAGCGGAGCTTAACATATTTGATAAAGATAAATAATGTGCTCAAGTTTGAAATTCAGTGGCCTCATTGCTTAAGATATTAAGACCGAGCTCTGGATACTTAAGTGGATTAGTATTCAGACTTCTTTTCACCATTGGCAAATCATGCTTATGTGTTCTAACAATTCTAAACAAAATTATTGTGATATACATTAGAGTCAATGAGGTAACAACTAACAAATATAGACATGGTCGTCTAAAAAAGCTTGTCTTGTTAGTTTATATCAATTCAGTTATAAATCAAGTATATGTGGTTTACTTGTATTAAATTGGTATATTTTGAGTGTTCTTATGTTAGATCCTCCACTGGTCTGTAATATCTACATCATCTACATCTTTAGTCTTTTTGTTACTGATCAAATGTGTTGAAAGTCAACACAAGTGTTTCTTTGTACATAAAACCTCCTAAAATCATCATCATCATACTCAGTTAATCCCACCAATAGCAAAAGCTAAGGTAGGGTCTGAGGAGTGTAAGATGTAGACAGCCTTACCTCTACCCCGTGAGAATAGAGAGACTGCTTCCAATGAGACCCCCTGGCTCGATAGTGGTTTTGTATCAAGCCTTGGACATAAGGCACATAATGCTTAGCGATCGAGACAAACCCGATTGGTTCATGTACCCCCTTGTCTTTTGGCTATCAACGCCACCACATGATGCATGATTAACCGTCAATCATTTTTAACGTTATCTTCACGAAATTAGTAAAATAACGTTAAAATTAGTGCAACTTTAATTTTGACTCCCGAGGGCCACACATATATATATTATATGCGCACGGCCGTAAGCGGGGCTTATAATACCTCCTAAAATATTCTATTAAAACTTTATATTATTATTAAAATGATATGGTTTTATACTAATACATATGACAGAGGTAATTCTTCTAAAAGGTTCAAAAATTTCAGCCAACTATTCTAGCTCATTAACCAACCTGATCGCCCCTCCAATTAAGCCAACTTTAATCTTTCTTAACTTCGCAACGACCGCGCTTTCAAGTTTTGTGTGCAAAATCTTCATGTAGGTACCCTTGTGGATCATGCTTCATTAGCATATACGGTAAGTTCCCCCTTCTCCACGTTAGCCGTTAGCGCCACATCCCCGTGCTCTTACACCTTCTCCTCCATCCCCCTCAAGGGGTATTTGCCTTCCCCTTCCCCTGTATACTCATACTCGTATGGTATGTTTTTCAGTTTTGGTGGGTATGTCATCAATAATACTATCATGTAAATCTGACTCATTTTTAATGTTGCATTTTGGCATGAATACAAGGTAATTGTTGGAGTTAACAAAGGTCCAAGTTGTGGCCATGTGCAAGTAGTTATTTTTATTTAATCAATCATGTTTTTGTTTTGTAATGAGTTATTAATATCTAATAAACTTCAATTGTTATAACTGGTATAGGTTTTTCTCAAGTGAGTGTTGAGCATGGGGCTAGACATGCCTTAATTATTGAGGGTACTATCTTTATCAATCTCCTTGAACTGACAATTTTTGCTTTTATTTGTTTTTATTGTAAAGTTTATTTAAATCCCGCGGCAACGCGCGGGTAAACCCACTAGTGGAAATAAAGCATATGAACTCACCAATATTTTATATATTGACGTCTTTTTAAACATATCTTTCAGGTAACTAAGTACTGAATAGATTTGTGGCTAGTACAGTGGAATATGGGATTTCGAACTTTTGTCGGGGGTTTCACCTATATTTACTATTGGGTTGGGACATAGACAGGAAACCCAATATTTGAACTTTTGTGTTAATGTTCTATGTAGGGCTGTAAACAAACCAAACGTTCGGTGAACCGTTCGTAAACCGTTCGGCGGGAAGTTCGTTTGTGTCCGTTTGTTTAATAAATGAACGAACACGAACAAAAAATTCCGTTTGATTAACTAAACAAACAAACACCAACAAATGTCTCGTTCGTTCGATTGTGTTCGTGAACGTTCGACAATGAGTTTGTTTATGTTCGTTTATTTATACCCGTTCATGTATGTTTGTTTATGTTCGATCACTAGTTAAAACTTAGGATAATTATGATCTTTTGAATTAGGAATATCATGTATTCATGCCTATGCCTAAGTAATATTAGATAATTATGTCTAAGTTAGTACAATTTGACTTATCGACATCGTTTAGTAGATGTACTTTGTCTAACGGTTAATATTAACAATGTCTTTTTAGTTAGTTGCATATTAAATGTTTCTTTTTGTTTGTTTGTGTTTAAGACACGTGTTCACGAATAGTTCGCAAACAACTTAATTTCTTAACAAACAAACACAAACATATAATTATGTTCACATGCCTATGCCTAAGTAATTTTAGATAATTATGTCTAAGTTAGTACAATTTGACTTATCGACATCGTTTAGTAGATGTACTTTGTCTAACGGTTAATATTAACAATGTTTTTTTAGTTAGTTGCATATTAAATGTTTCTTTTTGTTTGTTTGTGTTTAAGACACGTGTTCACGAACAGTTCGTAAACAACTTAATTTCTTAACAAACAAACACAAACATAGAATTATGTTCGTTAGTGTGTTCGTGAACGGTTCGTTTGTCCAAGAAACCTTAACAAACAAACACGAACAAAGCCTTGTTCGTGTTCGTTTGATTCGTTTACAGCCCTAGTTCTATGTAATATTTGAGAAAATGTACCTATTTTCAACATCTTAATGAAATGATATTTTCTAATCAAACATTGTTTGTGTTAATCTTGAATTTGATATGCTTTCGAGCGTTACGTCACATGTTTCAGCCATTGGTGTGGTGTGACACTTTTTACACGTAAGTTACTGAGTTTATAATTAAGGGGCTGATTTTTATCCTTGCCCCAGGCCCTAACGATTTTTGACATTTTTAGAGACGTTCACATTTAGGCATAATTTTTTAAATAATTTATTTATACCTAGCATGCAATTCATGCCGATCTTTTTGCTTTTAGAAAATTGTTCATATAATGAAGAAATTATAGTTTATATATAAACATAGTAGAATATAAAGCATGAAAAAAATAGAAGTACATTTTGAAATATCGACCTTGGTACCTTACCGAACTGGTATTGTACGTTCGCATAGCATAGTATCGATACCGACATTTAGCTAAAGCCAAAATCAAATATTGTACCATACTCCATACATGTTCGTTCGGTGCCAATATGGTACAGTCTTGATAAAAGTCTCTAACATGTACCATGCCACTAGTACCGTAACCAAAACTAAGCTAAATTCAAAACCGAATAACCTACCATATATGCGAGTACAATATGCGTATGGTGCCAGTATTCAGTACGAAAGTTCTCATCCCTGTTCTAAAATGGCATGACTAGAAAGCATTAATATTAACTAAAGTGTTTATTAACTCTGCAAATGGGATCGTTTGCATGTTTAGTACTAAGGTATATCAACACAACTATGTTGCATGCCTTCTAACCAAGCATTCATATAAGTGTGCATCCAAGCTACCCATTCACCATAGTTTAACCAAAAAAAAAAGTGCAAATGTAGCATTAGGCAATAACCACTTTCAACTTAAACACAATGCATCACATAGTAATTAAGTAAAATCGTTCAAGTGTTTCGGCAACCAGAGAACATCCCATGTGTACTCCTCATGTAGTCCTCGTAGTCCTTTGAAAATGTTGTCTTAAAATGACCAATCACCTTCAAAAACTAATATTATATAGATCGTCTCATTTAGAGGAAGTTTGGGATTGCGTTTGAAAACAAGTTATTGACTTCTTAAAAAGCCAATAACTCAATAATTGTTTGTGTTATCCAAAACCACTTTTAGTTTTGACTTTTTAATAAGGGTGGAAAATATGTTTTTGAGAAGTCAAAAATCCTAACTTTTGGGTGACATGTTTTAACTCATTTTGATAGGATTAACGATTTTTCGTGATTACTTCGTTGCATATTTGCATCTCATAAGAGCAAATCAACTAAAATCATTTCATATTTTCCTTGTTGGAATTCTGTACATGAAACTTTGAAAATAGTATACAAAACAAAATGACGAAAATATTAAATATTAATAAATAGACAATCTAGGCCTAAAGCATTAAAAACATATAATTGAAGGCCCAAAACATATAATTATGGGCCATAACTTTTTTTATAGGTTTTAAATGTGCTGAAACGAGTTATACACTTATGATATGAAAGGCTAATTCATCACAAGCCCTTTTCACCACAAAACTACAAAAGGGAATGAATTTCAAACAAGGAAAAACACCGGCGACAATTAACCAGAGATCAGAGGTCAAGGTTAGAGTGTGGTCGCTAACTAGGGTCGGCTCAAGAGAGAGTATTTTGAAGCGATTGCTTTAGGCCCTCAATTCAATAAGACCCTAAATTTTAAAAGAGTTTTTTTTTTCTTTTTTAATAAGGGTTATTCTATTTACACCCTACCTTTTTTTTTTTTTGAACAGCAAATTTCACTCCTTGTGAGACTTGAACTCATGACCCCCATAGGTGTTTCTAGAAGCTTTGCTTCTGCCATTGGGCCACCAACCCCAATGGCCTATTTACACCCTACCTATTTTCTTTTTTTTTTAACGGCCAACGAATCAATTCCGAGCACTCTCGGACACCCTTTTGGCGAATCAGGTATTCGAGAGTACCCGAGCCACCAATTGCCACCAATTCCCGGGAAATCCCGACTTGAAGGCACGACGGTGAATTAGTCGGTAAAACCGGTCGGGATCAGGACCCGAACCCAAGCCAATGGCCGGG
This sequence comes from Ambrosia x helenae, assembly GCA_030844895.1. NCBI lineage: Eukaryota > Viridiplantae > Streptophyta > Magnoliopsida > Asterales > Asteraceae > Ambrosia > Ambrosia x helenae. Next base: position 16,826,155 of record CM061233.1, read on the forward strand.
TCATCCCTCATTTCTCATCCACCAATGTCCTCCAAATGTAGCTAGTGGAAATTGAACCCAAGCCTCCCATAGAAAACTTTAGGCCCTCAACCAACTGGGCTACAAGTGTTGGACATATATATAGTTGACTAGTTTAGGCCAATAAAATTAATTATCTTTCTACTATTAATTATGTTTCACAAATAAAATTTGAGGAAACAATACTAATTACTTTGAGTTGACATTTACACTATATGCTAGAAGAATTATTTTTATATTTTCTTTTTTTTTATAAACGGCTAAAAAATCAAACCCGAGCAATCTTGAGGCAAACCTTTAGCTTAATAAAAATATGGTTTGCAATTTTTTTATTGTTACTGTTGTGCAAATAGTTTTAATTCTGCAATTATTGTTATCTTCATATTTTATGCTTCTTCCGTTTTAGGTTTTAGGTTTCCACAAAGGTTGAGCCGGCTCTGTCGCTAACGCACTAGAAGATTTATGCAAAACCAATGCATTGTCTTCCGTTAACTATATATAAACTTCAAGCAGAGTCGGAGCCTATAAGGTGGTGGCTGTGGATTCCTGTTGCTGAATGCAACATCCCGAAATTTAATCAATGTTTTTAATGTGTAAGAAATAAATATTTTGTATGAATTTAATATTTTTATACTAGCTTTTATCCCGGGAGCGTCCTGGGGTTAATAAATATAACAATTCTAATAATACTAATACTAATAGTAATAATTATTACTCTTGTAATTTTTTTTTTTAGAAAATTGTTATATTTTATTAAAACATCATCGCGAAAAATTACATTAAGATAGTGGGCAGGCGGGCAACAAGCTGCGCCGCCACCCCTTTCTGGACAGCAAACCCTAGCCTACTAAAAACGAACCCCTGCCCCCCCGGAGTCGAGACACTGCTATGAATAACCTGTTGGACTCTGGACAGGAAATGGATGGCTTCCGGTGCCAAGGAACCGAAGGTATCAAGCCAGGGGTACGAAAACGTGTTTGTTCTCCTCACAAGCTTTAGCATGCTTCTCAACTTTCTTCGTCTCTGCTTTCCGCACCGCTTGCCCTACTACAAAACCATTATCCCTTAAACCAACCAGGGGAGATACACCTGTTAGGTCGACACAAGCGTGTTTCCCCCCGGCCCACCCAAAGACAAGCAGGTCTGCTGGACGTAGGGTGGATCTCCCTTCTGCGGGGTCCAAGAGGAAATTCACCGGAGCCTCCTTCTTGGCTGAGATCCCAGCCCTTCTTAAAATGTCCCAAAGAACGTCTCGGACCCAGTCATACCTATATTTGAAACCAGGCAGCTCCTTACAGTGGACTGCGTGTTCCCCGTATTTGTCCAAGCATGCCTTACGGCAAATCGGACATACTTCATCTTCATGGTACATGGGGATCACCAAACGATATTTAAGAATTGCTCTATATTCAACCCTAGACATGGTTTGGCCCAAACCTTCAATTGGGATAACATTCAGGAAATCTTGGGCATGGGGGCTTTGCAAGCATTCAATCACTGCCTTTTGGTGGGGGACAGATCAAAAGTTTCACCCAGGCTCTGTACGATTTTCCCAAAAAGGGCATTCGCCAAATTTTTCTGAGGCTTTGGGAGGGCGGTGTCCTTGTTAGAAAAACCGCTAATATCAAAACCTGGGAGATAGTCATTTATCCTTTCGAGGGCCTGTACGTAGTCCAAGTCCATGTCGGCAACCCCGTTATTCCTTAAGATGTGGTCTTGGAGATTCCAAGACTGAGCTCGCGATGCCACAAAAGCATACACCCCAACATCCTTTGCTGAGAGGAGCCCTAATCCTCCCAAACGCATCGGCAAGGATGCCAGTCGCCACTGTAGGTCACCAAAGAACGGACCCCCACATACCACTATGTCTTCGACGGCTCCCCGCAGACCCTTGTCAAAACATGATACCGCTTCATCCGTCATGGCGTGTTGGCAGGTCCGCAAACCGAAAAGCAACTTAGCGACCCCCATACAAGATCTGAGTAAGAGGAGTTCACTCTGGGGATCCCTAAGGCAGGGCAAAAGTTTCATAAGATCAACCGCGCACGAGGCTCTCCGCCCTGCCAATCCCCGTATAAAGTAAGAGTCCCGACTAACAGCCCCTCCAAGGAGCTTCACCCCCTTTTCTGGCCTGCCAATCTCACTAGGGAAAAGCCCATCCCTAAGTTTCACCCCATTACAAGACGGCCAAAATGTCACACCACGCCAATGGCGGAAACACGTGGCGCAACGCTCGAAAGCATATCATAGTCAAGATTTACACTAACTATATTTAATTAGAAAAGACCAATTTATTAGAATGTCGAAAATGAGTATCTCGTTCCATTATTGCACAATGCATTACATAAAACGATAACATTAAGTTTTCAATGTGGGGTATTTCCGTTTATGTTCCAACCCGATGGTAACAAGGAATGAAACCCCGACCAATATCCGACATTCCGAATTCCACCGCACTAGCCCCATATCTATCCAGCACTTAGTTACCTGAAAGATATGTTTAAAAAGACGTCAATATATAAAATATTGGTGAGTTCACAGGTTTTAGTTACATAACAATAACATTTTCACAACCATCGACTCGACTCACTTTACCGTATAATTACTTTCCCATTAAGTAATTATACTAGGATCTTGTCGATCGATATTCCGTTTTTACAACATGTGCGAAACCTGCACAACTTGTGGCCTTTGTAAGGAGTAGCTAGCTCCTACAAACTATAATGATGAGCAATCCCTTGAGCCCCATAACCAAACCAAGACTGATAATAATGCCCCGCTCCAAGTCGTTACTCGGTTTTCCCACGACTTAAGTTCAGAATATATGCACCCCAGGCATAACCTAATGCATAATCGACGCTATCGATTAGGGGTGGGCCTTGTCAGGCACCAATAGTACTATCCAAATATTCTTTCGGTTTCATTTCCCTGAATTAATGATTACGGAAGAGAGGACTCAACCCCGAGTGGCGTTCACTGCTCAAGTACTCATCATACCACTTATCACATTTTATCCTTTGAAAACCTTTTCAACATGTGACAATTATTTGACCAACATATCTTTCCCCCAGTTAAAACAGTAAAATGGGGCCGTGAAACTCACCTGAACACTGTCTGGCTCACTAGGTAGATAGCATAGAGGGTCTCGCACCTACAAACGTCCTGGACGTATGAGTCACTATTCCTATAGTGCATGTGCCTTGGCAAGTTGTACACCCAACTCCCGACCACAAGTTATTCCAAATCCCGTTTAATTAAGCGCGTATCCTAGGTTTCGTTGGCGTTACATTACCCTTTGTGTTACAAGTTATATATTACTCTTGTTAATATTTCCTTAACTTGTATTTTATTATCATCGACTCGACTTCACTTAACATATAATTATTTTCCCATTTAAATAATTATACTTAAGATCGCATCGCTCGATATAATATATATTTCAATACCCGACCCGACTCACTTTGCCGCACATTTGTTTTCCCATTTAAACAAATATGCTAAGATCTTGTCGTTCGATTGTATATTCTTAACACCCGACTCAACTCACCATACCGTATATTTATTTTCCCCTTCAAATAAATATACTAAGATCTTGTTGGTACGGCATACACATATATATCTTTGTCTACTCGTCGCGGCTTTCCTTCCCACATATCTACTTTCCCATTAAGTAGATATACTAGAATTTTGCCGAGACGAGCGTACATATATATAAATGTGTAGTTTTTCTTGTTAAGTATATACGTTTGTTTAACGTCTTATTTGTTTATGTTATACTTTTCTCCCACGAATAATCCCCTTAACACTTAGGAAAGTGTTTGTTGGTTTTCACCCATGTATATATATATTTTCTCATCTTGCCGCAATGGCATTTTTCTCATGATTTGTCCGTGTACGGTTCGTTAACGCGTCTTAGTTCGATATCTTAACTCGATTAGTTAATTCTTCCAAGTCTTTCCCAACATGTGCTTTATAGAAATATTATCCACATTTCTAACCCATGTTACTTGGAAGGTTTGTATTTTAGCCCAACTTGTTAACTTAGATACAAAAATGCTTCCAATACTTTTATATTCCCATTTATATAAAAGTATTCATTTTTGTATAAGTTTCTCAAGTTTGATTAATATTTTTATAAAATCTCCATTTTATAAAAATTCTTATCTTAAAACCCTTTGTATTTTTATAACTTTCAAAAATACACTTTTATACAAAATACCCAAGTATTTCTACTAGTATTTACAAAAATCATCCTTAGACTTTATTACTTGCATTTTTGACACCAAACTTTCCATACTTGTATTTTTGGACTAATAGTTTCTAAAATGTCCATTTTAGTCCCTTAACTTACAAAAGTTGCATTTTTCCACTCTAACTTCCAAAGTTAGCATTTTTCACTCAAAATAGTTAACTTTGAAGATTCAACTTTTTATTGGTAAGTTATTTTTGTATCAAAACACTTATGTTAGTCTTATATTCCATATGGAAGACTAATTATATGTGTGTTTTATGTATTTCTTCAACATAGCCAAATTTCATTCACCTAAGTGAGCTAACTTTAATTTTTCATCTTCTTTATTTATGAACTTCCAACATGTTTCATCATTTATTATGTCTTAAATGATCATGTTAAGATGGTTAAAGCTACTTTTTAACACATTCAAGTTTATTCCACAAATCTTACTCAAACATCATCCTACTTAGTGTATGTGTAGATTTTATGCATTTTCATGAACACTACTTTATCATTAACACATCCATGATCCATTTACATATCTTTAATTATCCATTTTACTCATGTAAAACCCATTAAAGATTATGTTTCAAACCACACTTTAAACCCTTCATGTACAACTTGCTTCTAAGAACACATACATGAATATTATTAATCAAAACGAGGCTAAGAAACTTACTACTAGCACAAGGCTAGGGAAGGCAAAACCTTGGATTTTGAGAGGGGTTTAGTGTGTTCTTCCTTGTGGTTTAGCTCCAAGCTCTTGAAACACACAAAGGGGTTTTGGTGGATGGATGCTTAGGAGTAATTTGGAAGTGTTGAACTTGAAAGGAAGATGTGTGTGTGGGTGTTATGATCTACGGCCAAGGTGAAGGAAAAGAATAAGGTTTTTGCTTGAATGTTCATGTATGCACACTTGTATCTTTATAATATCCTTTCAATATCTCAAGAGATCACATGTATCTTTCATGGATTTGCAAGGATTGTGAAGTACCATGGAAATCTTTGGAAAATATTTTGGATGGGAAAAGTGGCCGTGGGTTTTTAACAAGAAAAAGAAGGTTTATAATCTTTCCAATATATCATGTACTCATGCTTATGATCTTAGTAGGATATGGGATCTTTTGGAAGCATGCATACATGTGTGTACTAGTGTATAATTAGATTGCATTTTGTCTTGGATTACTAGGGCCATATGGCCGAAAATTATCTCAAGAGGAGACAAGATTAGGCATGCTTTTGTACTTTGTAATCTTATGCTTTATCCTTGTCCATGCATGCTTTACATCCTATACTTGTAGGGTATTATTAAGACAACTTGCAAGCAAGGTAATAAGGCCTTTAGGCCGGCCACTTTTGTGGTTTGGGTGGGGTCCACAACTTCAAATATTTATCCAATATTTGTTAAGTTAAATCCCCCGTCGTTCGGGTGTCGTTCGGGTATTTTTCGGGTTTTAACCGCACGTTATTCGGACATTAAAAATACCTTTAATAACCCTTAAATATAGTCTAATTTATGCGTTGATTGGTTATTTAGGCCTTTGCCGGGTGAAATTATGAGTTATACGCGTATCGGGTGCGGTACGCGCATTTTATTCGTTACCGGGAGATTTGTACAAGACGTTTTCATTTATGGTTTTGGAGTTCCAAAACTCATTATATCTTATAAAAGTACCCTTTATTTTATATCCTGGGTGTCCGGGATCCGTTTCGTTTATTTAATTATTACCGGGTAATTGCCAACGTCCATACCGGATAGCTTATTCGCACATGATCCAATCATGTTTTACCATTAAACGTATGCATTCCTATGCACTATTTGGAAATTGCTATCTCCTAAGGCCTTGATAATTAAATCACACATAATTGCATTTAATTGCGTTAATCATATACTAATTAATCTGTACGGAATTTCCTGATTTTTGCCGGTTGTTACATTCTCCCCCCGTTAAGAGAATTCCGTCCCGGAATTCAATTCAAGTTACCCATCACAATAGTATCCTTGAACAGGGCGGGGTGTTTGCGCTTCATGAGATCTCCTGTTTTCCTAGTGAGCCCAGATTCATGCTTGGCTCACGCTCAGTGTTCTAACAAACACAATGTCATAGTTCGACTACGACTAAGCTCTTGGTCATCCCACCTTGACACATCTATCGGTTTCCCGAATTAGTAGAGCTTATCGTCAACCGGACTTCCGCCGGTCGAGGAGTTGACCAAAACTTCCTCAGGCCAGACTTGCGGGATTCATTAAGAGTCCCACCAAGCTCTTACGATAGTCCGAGCTTAATCATTACGAGACCAATTTCGATTGATATCTCCGTACCACCGAAGTATTAGGAACCTGGCCTACTACAAACTCTAAGCTTATTGACATCTCCTCGGAGTATGACTCTTAGTGAAAACCTATTATTAGACCGAAGTTCTTAAGGCCTACGCCTTGTCTGTATGACTTCTTAATAGGTTCGCATCTCATCCAAACAGTCTTTAATCTGCAAGATCTACTGGCCATCTCTTGAATAACCTAAACCAGGTTATGTATCTATCTCCGTCTGTCATTCGACGCACTGGAGATTTACACGTATGCCCTCCAAGGGCTTTGAGTAGTATACCCCGAACACTGGGATGCTAATTCCTATCACATAGGAAATTTTGGTGAGGAAGCTCGTGGATTCGATCTGCCACGAACATCAATCGTGTCAACACGGAACAATTCCGTCAAGTACATTCAATTTGTTCGAGAACGACAAGCCATACTCGTCTCAAATCGAGTATCCCATGCTTGTGTACAAAGTTTGTCGAACTTGAGGTAGAGTGACTACTACAATCCGATATAATGTAAGTCGGCAATTTGGTGCCTAGCCACGACTCTCCGAGAGTATAGGTAGCTATCCAAATGCCTCATCTCAGAGCTATAGGTGAGTAAGGAATGAGAGGGCTCCAAACAACAATCAATCATCGCTTGGGTCACATCTGACCCCGGGACACCTCGGGTGTCATGGTGATGTCAAACAGGTGATCTTACCGCACCACATAAAAGTCCCCTTGGACACCTCGGCGGGTATCCCATTTCATTTATCCTTCGGCTCGACTCACTTTACCGTATATTTACCTCCCCATTAAGATAAATATACTAGGTTCTTGTCGACCGAACAACCATATTCACAACGGGACTTTATTTCCGTAGAATCCTCTAGGTACTGAATTGTTGCTTTCCTCCTGAGTAATTGTGGTTAATGGTACTAGGACGCTTATTATGGACTGATGGAGGTCGAAAGTTTTTGCGTCGCTTTCACCCCTCAGTCCCCTTACATTAAGCAGTGTATACATGGCGCCCGGGCCGTACGATTTCACAATCCTTGAGTAGAACGAGTCGACTCATCACCAACGACAAGATGCTTCCAGCACATGGGTCTATACCGAAAAGAGTTATATGATACATCATAACTTGTTGTCGCAATGAACAACGTATAAGGTTTATTATGACATATCAACACGTTGGCCCCCATTGCGACAAGTACACACCAGTAGCTACCCAACCATGGGTATCCAGTACCGGTTCTGTTATATGTGCTTCATGGGCACTAGTGTTCTATCGTCAATAGCAACCTAGCAAATCAATTCCGAATAGTACAGGCCACATGCCCTTACATTGACCTTCAGATCTTATGCAGAGATCTGAGTGAAAGGAGTCCTGAAACCAAAACCCTCATTCATCGAAGGTTCCATCCTTTCGGAATCTTTTTATGTAAATGGTGAAATCGGGCCATAGATGCATGCATTTAGCATAGATTTCACATTTGGCTTGACGGCTTCATGCGCTCAAGTCGTTACTTAAACAAGCGAGCGACTGATATCGTGCCACAAGTAATAGTCTTGAGCCTTCCCATAAGGCATCCCATTCGATGCCTCAGTAGTCACACATATGGGCGGAATATGTAAGCCTTCAAGCTCGTCCTGATTAGTCCGGTGCCATATGCCCTGATCTGGCAGCTCACATTACTATGGTGCTTCTAACAGCGTCTATCAAGGATAAGGGGTTTTGCTCTAGTGTGAGCAATGCTACTTAAAGATGACTGGGAACACCACTATCGACTCAAGGTCGAAATTGTATTCCATTGTTCCAAGAATCCACGACACGACACCAAAGTAGGATAAACCTTCCATCAGTGGAATAACAACATTAATCGATGGGTCGAGACGATCAACCATCTCCACCCAGTAGTGTGGCACCTTTAGAGAGTAGATAATGCTGCACGCCCTTCTGGATTCAGGGTTCATAAAACCCCTTAATCATATACTAGGGACTTCACCAACGCACGCCCATGGGTGGGTCCACAACGGTATTCCCATAACCATCAGTATGGTACGTATGACTCCAAATGAATCCACTGGTGTGAGCAATAAATGAATTGAACCTTTCAACTCTTGCTAGTCCCAAAGGTATAGATCATAATATCGCTCATAAATTCTCGATACCTTCAGGTTCGAGACGTATTCGAAATCCCTTATCACAAAGGCAAGGCTCGCCTTGTCACGTGTAGATCACAGGGTTTCTTCCCGACATTGATTTGCATAACCGATCGCTGGGCGACCAAATTGCACGTAAAAGGTTAGGGCTGGGCATAGCGTCACTGGTGCCTCAGATTCTGAAGATGTACCGCTCACGAAATGCGTGAGCATATACAGGAGTCGGCACATGATTCGGTCACTTACTCAGACGACCACGAGATTCAGACTTTAGGGAAATACACCCGTAATCACTAAGGCTAGAGTGTCTAAGCACGACTTTCCGAAAGTCCGTTGAACACTGAAATCCTACATAATCAATGTCGGCACTACACAATCAAACAAATAGAACGATGACGGCACGAGGGGTTTAGGTGATGTCTCCATTCCGAGCGAAACAAGAGCGATGCAAACGACAAATCATCACGTCATCGAGGTAATCCAACAGCTGTAGCAATACGCCCTCTGAGCGACACGATAGTAGAAATAACATGGCAATGTCAGCAACATATCCACGAAGCACATCAACTAGGGGACACCGCCCGGGAGTGACACGACAACAGAGAAGTATGACGACAAGGCAACACCGCAATAGGAACCGTACGACACAGAGAAATACGACGGCAAGGCTACACTACTGCAGGAGCAGTAAACAACAGGAATGCATCATTGACAATGCAGCGTAACCGCCTGGATACGCAACTTAGCAAAATAATGCAACTGCAAGCATGCACAATGGCTGGGGGTAACACAGCAGCACGAATGCATGCGACAATATGACGCTCAACATGGAGAATCCACAGTCCACATCAACATAAAATTCTGTTCTGGTGAGCACGCATCCCCGTGCGCCTCAGGTCACTTGTGGAGGTGGAAATTTCATCGTACCCTCGGCCTTGAGCCTAACCTCCATAGGCTCAATGGTAGGACTTGGTTAGATTGGCTGGCGCATCAGTCGTCATAACATAAATGGGAATGACGGGTCCCACATACTTTAGCTGACTTCTCAAGCCGATATTGTTCATGAAGAGAACGACCATAGGCTTGTTATGAGTCACTCAACCAATGGCAACAGAAACATCGACAGTCTCCACTGAGGCCTGAGAACTATCGACAATGTTAGGCTTGCTAAGAGCCTAAGTAATGATAACTAGTAGTTCAATGAAAGCCTCTAAGAGAATGGGATTAATAACAACAAACTCCAAAAAGACACATAGATGGTCATAGCGGCCTGGAAAGGGTCATAGAGACGTCTTCGTTAATATCATTTACTTCTGCAGGAGCCTTAAATAGATCAACAATGTCAATCCGGGCAGAGTCATAGAACAACATCATCAAGTCCAACCTAAACTGTACGGACAACGACAACAATGAACTCAACAACAATTAAAGAAACGATGATATCTAGCTCGATAAGTGCTATCGAACCACTGACAACAACAACTCAGCGAGAGCTACACACTTAATAGCGTCAACAGGACTTGCTCGAGCCATAGGACAATAACAGGAGTAACAATGTCAGGCTCAACTGGAGCCTTAGACTCGTCGTAGCTATTATATGTGTGGTGACTGGTATCCATAGGACCTGGAAACCAACCTACATCTTTCCCGATACAAGGGTAGTGGTCACAACGAGCATAGTAAGTAGCGGTAGAAGAATCACGATTTATCGATACACCACGATAAAATGAGAGCGATACCGACTCTGGCAAACCAGCCGAGTCATTCTTCTCATTAGGGTCTCCTTACATGCTATCTAACACCGATAGTAATTAGCTGGAATGCCTCTCTGTCACCCAAGTGAGGCCGGTGGACTTTCTTCCTGATAGGCCACGCCGTGAGAGTATCGAAGTATGGCAAGAGATTAGACAGGTCACCGTGTCCACAACGAATGGACCTTGCATCCTTAGTTTATAAATCACCGTAACGAGGGAACGCAACATCTCAGTATCTATGGGGATTGATGGAAACACTTCGCATCAATTTTCACCCACAGAAATATCTAGTCTCGTCGTCGTGACAAAGGTGACGAATGTTATTGCAACAAAAGCAATGGAATTGTCGTCCCATGGGTATGTTTAATTTAACAAAATAACGTGACCATTTCCAGTAGTCCGTCATTTGATTTTCGAGGGGGATTTCAATGTCAGCAAAAAGCGTCTTGCAACGTTCTGACAATCACAGAACACTCCTACGATTACGATTCCCAAAGTGCGGTTCCACTTTCTAGGATTTGTGACGGATTCAGGCACAGTACATGTAACGAGCCTACTCTGGCGTTCCTCGACTGAAGCGAGACCACCAACAATCCTTGAAAAACAAACAGGAGGTAGATAGAGGAGTCTTATGATAACCTTTGCACCTCAGGAAGGTAGTATGACACAAGTACCAACATGCTGAGTCCATCACGACCCGTCTCTTCGAACACGATCCAGCGCTATTGCAAAGGTCGTTAATCCATACTAGAATACTCAATACTCCGAGTAGTGGCTTCCCACGAGTTAATCGTATGCACTTCCGAGTGAGTCCATTGCCAAACGCCGACTGGGGCTTGCTGTTCTACTACACGCCGTCATCCTAACACTGGCAAACGATGTCGCGGTCATGATTAGTGGCCGAAATCCTGACATCATCAAAGTTCAGTAAAGCACTATGACTTGCGGATGTGTGAGGTGACATGCCGATTTCACTATCTGTCCATGACTGTCTGGAAACAACCAATACTGTTGATTCAGACAAGGGCTATCGAGCCTTCAGGTTAACAAGGATCAAGCTTCCTAATCCCGTAACTTCGATTCTGTCTTCCTACTGGGGAAGAAAAAATATCCAACCCTTGAAGACAACCTGGGCATGCGTTAGGTCGATCATGACTTATTCATCATGATAACACCGCAGCACACGGCCACGAGTCTCATATTTAATCCACGCAGGGTCCCGTTCTCTAGACGCACTAGCAGGGACGCACCCTAAGTCTTCACTGGGTTCCAAGTTTAGCATTCCTCGCATCGTTCCAGGCATTTCACTCCTATGCAAGGAAGTTTTCGTCTTCCGTCTCTATCCGATGCGAAGATTTACGTCAGATTGCTCAAATGAGTAGACGTTCGAGCTCTTCCGTGCTCGTACCTTGAAGGTGATGTTGAAGAAAGCTCAGTAGGTTTGCTAGGATCGAGATCAAGGAACATCGGCGAGACCTCTCATTTAACCCATTGATCAATCAAAACTAAGACTGAATCTAAAGGACAAGAACAACTAAGACAAGGAGTGATCACCAATCCCGGCCCTAGCGCCCACCAAGGTTACCGTGCACCCCAAACTATTATTACGTGTGCACCCGTAATGATAATTTGTGTCGCCAGGTAATCTTGTTGCCCGCTAGTTCCGAGCTTCATGATCCAAAACCGAGAGTTCATACAACAAAGTCTTGATCTAGTTTCGCCTCTAAATCATAAACAACGTGGCGACATCCAATAACGCGATAGAGATTAGTCCTTCCGATCATCCCGTCTACAGGCAGGCAAGTAAGCTCATCGTAGACCACAGCATTCTTCCCGCTTGCTGGTACCGGTGATCGATGCAAGAGCGCGGACTATTGTGAAGCGTGACACAACAACCTTACTGGCAAAATATCCGTACTACGTATATGTATTAACTTAATCTTAGAAAACCGGATTCCTATGCAACATAAACATCTTATCCGCATTTTCTAATACTTCATATATTGACACACATGGCTAGTCGGTCGGAATTTCCCCTTGTACAATCCATGTACAATTTCTTTCTTTTCTAAAAATATTTTGTTGTGTTTTATTTTTGAAAACTTTGTTTTCGAGCCAAAACCGGTTATAGTCTAGATTTTTCAAAAATGCTAGTTCGCTACAACCTTGGCTCTGATACCACTTCTGTCACACCACGCCAATGGCGGAAACACGTGGCGCAACGCTCGAAAGCATATCATAGTCAAGATTTACACTAACTATATTTAATTAGAAAAGATCAATTTATTAGAATGTCGAAAATGAGTATCTCGTTCCATTATTGCACAATGCATTACATAAAACGATAACATTAAGTTTTCAATGTGGGGTATTTCCGTTTATGTTCCAACCCGATGGTAACAAGGAATGAAACCCCGACCAATATCCGACATTCCGAATTCCACCGCACTAGCCCCATATCTATCCAGCACTTAGTTACCTGAAAGATATGTTTAAAAAGACGTCAATATATAAAATATTGGTGAGTTCACAGGTTTTAGTTACATAACAATAACATTTTCACAACCATCGACTCGACTCACTTTACCGTATAATTACTTTCCCATTAAGTAATTATACTAGGATCTTGTCGATCGATATTCCGTTTTTACAACATGTGCGAAACCTGCACAACTTGTGGCCTTTGTAAGGAGTAGCTAGCTCCTACAAACTATAATGATGAGCAATCCCTTGAGCCCCATAACCAAACCAAGACTGATAATAATGCCCCGCTCCAAGTCGTTACTCGGTTTTCCCACGACTTAAGTTCAGAATATATGCACCCCAGGCATAACCTAATGCATAATCGACGCTATCGATTAGGGGTGGGCCTTGTCAGGCACCAATAGTACTATCCAAATATTCTTTCGGTTTCATTTCCCTGAATTAATGATTACGGAAGAGAGGACTCAACCCCGAGTGGCGTTCACTGCTCAAGTACTCATCATACCACTTATCACATTTTATCCTTTGAAAACCTTTTCAACATGTGACAATTATTTGACCAACATATCTTTCCCCCAGTTAAAACAGTAAAATGGGGCCGTGAAACTCACCTGAACACTGTCTGGCTCACTAGGTAGATAGCATAGAGGGTCTCGCACCTACAAACGTCCTGGACGTATGAGTCACTATTCCTATAGTGCATGTGCCTTGGCAAGTTGTACACCCAACTCCCGACCACAAGTTATTCCAAATCCCGTTTAATTAAGCGCGTATCCTAGGTTTCGTTGGCGTTACATTACCCTTTGTGTTACAAGTTATATATTACTCTTGTTAATATTTCCTTAACTTGTATTTTATTATCATCGACTCGACTTCACTTAACATATAATTATTTTCCCATTTAAATAATTATACTTAAGATCGCATCGCTCGATATAATATATATTTCAATACCCGACCCGACTCACTTTGCCGCACATTTGTTTTCCCATTTAAACAAATATGCTAAGATCTTGTCGTTCGATTGTATATTCTTAACACCCGACTCAACTCACCATACCGTATATTTATTTTCCCCTTCAAATAAATATACTAAGATCTTGTTGGTACGGCATACACATATATATCTTTGTCTACTCGTCGCGGCTTTCCTTCCCACATATCTACTTTCCCATTAAGTAGATATACTAGAATTTTGCCGAGACGAGCGTACATATATATAAATGTGTAGTTTTTCTTGTTAAGTATATACGTTTGTTTAACGTCTTATTTGTTTATGTTATACTTTTCTCCCACGAATAATCCCCTTAACACTTAGGAAAGTGTTTGTTGGTTTTCACCCATGTATATATATATTTTCTCATCTTGCCGCAATGGCATTTTTCTCATGATTTGTCCGTGTACGGTTCGTTAACGCGTCTTAGTTCGATATCTTAACTCGATTAGTTAATTCTTCCAAGTCTTTCCCAACATGTGCTTTATAGAAATATTATCCACATTTCTAACCCATGTTACTTGGAAGGTTTGTATTTTAGCCCAACTTGTTAACTTAGATACAAAAATGCTTCCAATACTTTTATATTCCCATTTATATAAAAGTATTCATTTTTGTATAAGTTTCTCAAGTTTGATTAATATTTTTATAAAATCTCCATTTTATAAAAATTCTTATCTTAAAACCCTTTGTATTTTTATAACTTTCAAAAATACACTTTTATACAAAATACCCAAGTATTTCTACTAGTATTTACAAAAATCATCCTTAGACTTTATTACTTGCATTTTTGACACCAAACTTTCCATACTTGTATTTTTGGACTAATAGTTTCTAAAATGTCCATTTTAGTCCCTTAACTTACAAAAGTTGCATTTTTCCACTCTAACTTCCAAAGTTAGCATTTTTCACTCAAAATAGTTAACTTTGAAGATTCAACTTTTTATTGGTAAGTTATTTTTGTATCAAAACACTTATGTTAGTCTTATATTCCATATGGAAGACTAATTATATGTGTGTTTTATGTATTTCTTCAACATAGCCAAATTTCATTCACCTAAGTGAGCTAACTTTAATTTTTCATCTTCTTTATTTATGAACTTCCAACATGTTTCATCATTTATTATGTCTTAAATGATCATGTTAAGATGGTTAAAGCTACTTTTTAACACATTCAAGTTTATTCCACAAATCTTACTCAAACATCATCCTACTTAGTGTATGTGTAGATTTTATGCATTTTCATGAACACTACTTTATCATTAACACATCCATGATCCATTTACATATCTTTAATTATCCATTTTACTCATGTAAAACCCATTAAAGATTATGTTTCAAACCACACTTTAAACCCTTCATGTACAACTTGCTTCTAAGAACACATACATGAATATTATTAATCAAAACGAGGCTAAGAAACTTACTACTAGCACAAGGCTAGGGAAGGCAAAACCTTGGATTTTGAGAGGGGTTTAGTGTGTTCTTCCTTGTGGTTTAGCTCCAAGCTCTTGAAACACACAAAGGGGTTTTGGTGGATGGATGCTTAGGAGTAATTTGGAAGTGTTGAACTTGAAAGGAAGATGTGTGTGTGGGTGTTATGATCTACGGCCAAGGTGAAGGAAAAGAATAAGGTTTTTGCTTGAATGTTCATGTATGCACACTTGTATCTTTATAATATCCTTTCAATATCTCAAGAGATCACATGTATCTTTCATGGATTTGCAAGGATTGTGAAGTACCATGGAAATCTTTGGAAAATATTTTGGATGGGAAAAGTGGCCGTGGGTTTTTAACAAGAAAAAGAAGGTTTATAATCTTTCCAATATATCATGTACTCATGCTTATGATCTTAGTAGGATATGGGATCTTTTGGAAGCATGCATACATGTGTGTACTAGTGTATAATTAGATTGCATTTTGTCTTGGATTACTAGGGCCATATGGCCGAAAATTATCTCAAGAGGAGACAAGATTAGGCATGCTTTTGTACTTTGTAATCTTATGCTTTATCCTTGTCCATGCATGCTTTACATCCTATACTTGTAGGGTATTATTAAGACAACTTGCAAGCAAGGTAATAAGGCCTTTAGGCCGGCCACTTTTGTGGTTGGGTGGGGTCCACAACTTCAAATATTTATCCAATATTTGTTAAGTTAAATCCCCCGTCGTTCGGGTGTCGTTCGGGTATTTTTCGGGTTTTAACCGCACGTTATTCGGACATTAAAAATACCTTTAATAACCCTTAAATATAGTCTAATTTATGCGTTGATTGGTTATTTAGGCCTTTGCCGGGTGAAATTATGAGTTATACGCGTATCGGGTGCGGTACGCGCATTTTATTCGTTACCGGGAGATTTGTACAAGACGTTTTCATTTATGGTTTTGGAGTTCCAAAACTCATTATATCTTATAAAAGTACCCTTTATTTTATATCCTGGGTGTCCGGGATCCGTTTCGTTTATTTAATTATTACCGGGTAATTGCCAACGTCCATACCGGATAGCTTATTCGCACATGATCCAATCATGTTTTACCATTAAACGTATGCATTCCTATGCACTATTTGGAAATTGCTATCTCCTAAGGCCTTGATAATTAAATCACACATAATTGCATTTAATTGCGTTAATCATATACTAATTAATCTGTACGGAATTTCCTGATTTTTGCCGGTTGTTACACAAAAAACCTCAGTTTTCTTAATATTCAGTTGAAGCCCCAGGGATGGCCCCTCCTTCTGGATGATGTCTAAGGCATTCGCAACATCGGTGGCATCACCAATAATCGTCCCATCATCAAGGTACCACGCATGAAATGGGAGGTTACAATTTTCTTGCACCCGGAGAACCATAGGGTGTAATGCCAAGGCGAAAAAGAGGGGACCTAAAGGGTCCCCCTGCTGAACCCCCGTAATGGCCCCTATACAATCATTACCAACATACAACCTAGCTGGCTGGGCATATAGGAACTGGACCCACAAATAGATAGATGGGCAATGCTGAAGAACTTCGCGAAGTAGGGCAGTGCAGTCGATCATGTTGAACGCGTTTGAAAAATCCACAGTAAGCATAGCCAAAGAACCGTCTTCATGGAAGGAGTTAAGGAACCTGTTCGCACTGTGGAGCACCGCCTCTGCTCCATTAGGAGTCCCCACCCCAAATTGGAAGTCCCCTAGGTACTTAGCCATTTCCTTACCAACCTTCCTCATAGCCACTTTAGATACCAGTCTACGCCAAATGGCCCCTATTGCAATAGGTCGGATCCCGTTATCAGGTTTCAGAAGGGGGGTAAGGGGGCCGAAGCAATAAATTTAGCTAGTACCCTGGGACACAACCCCTAGCAAAAAGTTGACGACTTCAGTAATAGCTGAGAGCAAACCTGTGGAAGCCACAGACCCCTCTCCGCTAAGAGCGTCCAATAGATGCTAGGCCCTCAAATCGTCCCTCCCGCAGGAGGTCCCTTTAGGGAAAGATCGGAGGCATCGAAGCACACAGTCCTCATCCACAACAAGCGTGGGCATGATTTCGGAGTTAGAAGGCAAGGACGGAGGAGGCAACACCGGATGTTTATCAATGAGGGCTTTCATGGTGGAATCCCCAAAAGGAGCAACCCCACTAGAACATAACACCTTGACAGCAGCTGTGAAATGACCATCCTTTACTTTCCGAAGGCACTGTTTGACATTGGGGCTCTTTTCAGTAGCCTCACCCCTGCTTCTTGCCTGATAAAAGAAACACCCCCCACACAATCGAAGAGAGAAGGAACCAAATCTGCAAACCCAGAGTCGTCTTTCCACAAAGAAAGTGATTGCAGGATGCTACTACACTGCAATGATTTCCTATTCCCAGACCTTCGCTCCTGCCTAGTGGACGGTTTGACCACCCGTATGGTACACCGCGGCAATAAAAGCAGCTTGACCCAACTTTCTACGGATCCTGGTGAAGCTACGACTTTGCGTAAAGCACCTGTCAGGGCCTGGACAAACGCCAATCGACAGCTTGGGGGATGCTCTTGACCGTTTGAATGGGCAGTGAAAAAACCTTTTCTAAGAGGGATATATCCCCAACAACACCTCCTGAAGGGCCAGGTTCCATGTCCACAGTCACGTGATGAGGTTTCTGGATCCCAATAATGAAATCTTCCACACCTCCCGTAACCACAGAGAAGGAGATGACGTCATCCGCACTGTGAATGCATTTTTTTGCTGAGAGCATGCATCACCATGCACCTCCCACATAACCATTTAGCCCCATCCCTAAGGGCGCCCCCAATATCCATAAAAAGGTCCAAGTTTTGGGAGATTGCATCTTGCAAAGACGCCCTCCTTTTTTCTGTCTTGAAATGCAAACTCTGCATGTGCTCAAGAAGGCGTAGGAACCCTGTAGACCCCGGCTTACCATCTTTACACTCATGAAAATGCTTAAAGGGGCATATTCTCAAACCACTACTCGAGCCAGGGCCAAAACCTCCTCGTTTAACCTTCTGATCCCTTTTATTAGGAGCCATATGCACGCAAACACCCAACCCAATAACAGGCAAGAAAAATAAGAAACCCCTACTCGAGACGAGTTGGGTGAAAATAACACGGGCCTAAACCACGCCCCCGCAAGAACAAAGGAGTTTGGAGGGGCAACCAAAAATTGCTCACCTCCTACCCGTCAACGGCAACTGCCCTTTTTTACGTCATTATGCCATGTCTGACGACGTGAATGAAGAGGCATACGAGAGGGAAGCTTTTTATATTGATTATTATTATTATTATTATTATTATTATTATTATTATTATTATTAGTATTATTATTATTATTATAATAAGGAAAACAAAAGACACTAAATAACTTGTGAGACCTTAATAAAAGGAATGCAGTGAGCTCAAAACCCAATTTCCTACTTCAAAAGGAGATTTAAAAAGGGCTCGAAGGAATTTAGAAAAAAAAAAGGTCAAAGTAAATAAGGGAAGCAGAAGGAAAGTACAAAAGGGTCGAAGGAACAAATAGATTTACGAATCAGAAATAATAATAAACTACCGGTCGAATGAGAAGGGTCTTGTAATTAAATAAATAAAAAATTAACCTTGCTATAAGCTGACATCATGTGTTGCAGTGTTGCGCGATTTTTTCTCATAGCTTCTCTTGATGAAGTATACCTATGCATCTTTAAAAGAGTAAAATTCCAATGAAAGCATGGCGATTGGGCTGAATTTCAACATCGTAGATAAGAACATGGTTTAAAAGAAAAAACATTATTAGTGAATAACCTGAACACTGTGTTTTTTTCCTATATGAACGAAACCCCACAAAAAATAGTCGTTTTTTTCTCCGTTTTTTATATAGCACTATGCTATTCGTTGGAAAGATAATAAAAACACTCGTTAATTTGGTGTAATTTTTTTCTTTAAAACATCTCGTATATAAAAGATATTAAAGTTTAAAAATTATGGAAGGAAACATAAGAGAGAAAAATTTAAATTTGTTTTTAAATTCTTTTTTTCTAAAATAACTCAATTTAAATTTAGTAGATTAGGTTTTATATTATTATTTATTTATTTTTATTTGCCACATGGCATGACACATGACACACTCAAGGAGGAGAATGCCTCCTTAAATGCCATGTCATTAAAATGGCTTTCTTAGGCCTTCATTGAATGACAACTCATCAATCTTCAATTCTTTTATTATAAGTTACAGATTAGAAGGAAGGTTCTTGTATTAATGGGTTTTATCTTACAAATATTTCTTAACGTGAGAAGTGAAATTTTTTTTTTTACATATCGTTAAATATGTATTTTATTACCGAAATCTAAAAAAACTAGCGTGGATTAATTATTGTTGTAGAGTAATTACTCTAGTGTAAACTACTGTAATTACTCTAATGACGTAATTATACTAACAAATTTTTTATTTTTTTTATATTATTCATCTAAAAAGCATGTTTAAGTAGATGGGAAAAAAAAATTCTCTCTTCACTTATGATACTTAATAGGTTAAGTTTATTTGTATTTCATGTTTACTTTTTATATTATAATACTATATTAATGCCCGCGTGGACACGCGGTTCAACAAATAACAATACTTTGGAGGCGTAAAACTTATTAAAAAAATATAGTTCAAATATTTTATTAAAATTTAAAAGTAAGGAATACACATGTTATTCAAATATCACTAAATATTTCCTTATACACCACATTCTTTGTTTTAGTTTTGACACTCCCATCACTATCTAGTATCAGTACTTTCACCTCTGCCCTGCTCTTAACTATTGACAATGCGACATAAAGTTGCCCATATAAAGTTGGACGTAAAGTTAGATAACGGTGTTCGTTCCTCATAACCTTAAAAATAAAATAATCTATTAGTCAGAAGAACTAACACAATAATAGAAACAAAAAACATTGTAAATAAAACCAAACAATTACCATTTGAAATATCAGATAACGTTTTTTCGTCCCATTTCAGCCAAAAAAGGGCAAATTCTACATAAGATTATATGTTTGGCAACATGTTTATATATGTGGCAAAGAAAATGAAATAATTGTATTGCAATTGAAGTTTGTTATAATAACATTGTTAGAATAATTCGTTGTCATAAAAAATGAAAATGGTGTTTTGTGAATGCCTTGTTACAACTTAAATAAAAATGATTTCAAATGGCAGCAATGATAAAATAGTGGAACAATAATCTTTTACTATAATAAAATTGAATTTGAATTATATTAGTTCGTATATACTTTTGAATGACTAGTAGGAAGCCCGCGCGTTGCCGTGGGAGCGATAATATAAAATGTGATATTCTATATTTAGTTTTATCAATTCTCTCGTGTATCGTGTCCATGAGGATTTATGTACCCTAACTGAGCCTTAAAAATATGCTAAAACTATGTGGAATGCATATACATGTGTTGGTAACTATAAATACTCCAAATCATTATGTCCACCATTCAAATTATAAGTTTTTTAATCAATTCAGAATCGAATTCCATGTTTAAATAAGTTTGAAATTAGGAGTGGATGTTAGTGGTCGATTGAGGGTGCCCCGCCCCACTCTCATTTTCTTTGCTCAATAGTGTAAGTTTACGTGTCATTGGCCTAAATTTTTATATGCAATATTATGTCCAACCCCTTCCGTTTTAAGGGTCGTCCCTGACTGTCGTTGCGATAAGGATCCGGTGTGTGTGCAAAACACTTAGAACCATGTAGCAAACTAACCATGCTTCTATTCAAATTCTCACTTCTAAATGAGAATTAATTTCCATATGTTTCAATATTTATTTTAAAAACACATAACATAGATGAATAACCCATTAAAAGCTCAATTTAAGATTCATGTTATTAACTAATACAGGAAATTAGTTCAAAAATCAATAATCAAAGTTGTAGACTCTAATTATACAGCACACCTAAATGATTGTAACCTTTGATATAGTTATTTTAAAAAGCATAACATGCATGAATAACAAATTAAAAGCTCAATTTCTAGTCTAAGTTAAGACTAAAAGATTGATGTTACCAATTAAAACAAAACATGAAATATGTTAATAAATCATTAATCAAATTTGTTAGTTGTAGTTATACAACACAACTAAATGGGCGAACCAATCCTTATGATTGAAGATTTAAGCATTTATATAGTCTTAACCAGACATAGCATAGATCAATAACCGACAAAAAAAATTAACAGCAAAAAAAAACATATCAATTCATGTGTTTGCTACAAATTTAGATGTTTTTTTCTACAACAACAACAAAGCTTGCCTCCAACTGGAACTCCTCTTACTCGGTCCAGGCGAATTCTTTAGACCACTCACCTGAAAAATAGCACTGAATTTGTATTATAAAAGCAAAGAAACACAACAAGAAAAATCAATAACATATAATTATAAAATAGAAATCCAACCTTAGCAGCATCAACAGATTGTCAATCGAAGAGAAGAACCAGCAAGATGTGAACATCTGGGTGTGATGGGTATGGAAGAACTTATAGTTTCAAGAAGATGGAGTTATGGAACTCGAAGAGACGATTTCGAATTTCCGAATTAAATTTTTGGTTAAAGTGAATTTGTTCTTTATAACAATGTTATGTGTAACACCCCAACCGATGGCGGAAACATCGAGGTGTCACGTAAGAATGATTGTTCAGTAGCTCATGGTAATACATATTCTTAAATAATCCTTTATTCCATTACAAAATTGAATTACATTAAAGTCTACATCAAATAATCAAACAAAGCTTAAAACTTCAAATATCTCCTCATGCTAGCTCTAGACTTCAAGCATCAGTATTTCCTGTTGAGTTTGGAAAAAATGGGGGGGGGGTCAACTAGAAGTTGGTGAGAATACATAAGCCATGTCAAGCAATTAAGTTTAAGAATAAAAGTTGAGCAATTCATATGTCTATCGTAAGTTTAAGTCTACATGAATAAACATGAAGTGTTGAATGCACATAATCAAACCTCCGACTAGTTTAGGTCCATCCCGTCATCCACGGTTCACCTTAATATCATGTTGGAACGATAACAATCACCCGCGCTCCCCATAAAAGATGGTCAACGAATCTAGGTGGGATTGTCAATCCAATAGAACTATTATTGAGTATCGCCGACTTGGCCATAGCTAATGATTATGTATGTTGAAGCGTAAGTCTAACTGTTGTTGTTGTCTAAATCATGAGGCATTAAAGTTTACAACTAGACATGAATGTAGAATTGCTTAAGTATAATGTTGCAAGTATAAAGAATTGCATAAACATGGTTACGTAAACTCACATTCGCTAAGCTGAATTATCCTCTAAGCGTTGTGAATGTATGTGAGGCGAATCCCAAAGACTCAACAACGTAGCTAGTCCAATTTGAAGAAATAAGAAATCCGAAAAAAAGAAAGAATATCATGCTTCCAATTCGCCAATTACAAGAACTTATAATCAAAGCTTCAATTGTAGAAGTAATAGAATATAGAAGAAAAGTATGAGGGAAAGTTTAATCGGATTGAAACAATCGATTTAGAGGTGGCAAGTGTAATGGTTCATAGGTGGGTTTTTATACTAGTTTTGGATTCAATTAGCCATTAAAATTGGTCAACACCATAAAGTAAGGTTTTATGATGAATTGACTATTTGACTAGGACTTTGACTGTTTGACTAAGACTTTGACTAGGACTTTGACCAGGACTTTGACTATTTGACTCAAGGCTTTATTTTGAAATGAATTTATGTCACACCCTCAAATTACCACTTGCGGGGTTTTACCGCGAGGCGCATGACAAACCAGGATCCAAGTCAACGATCACAATAAACAACTCTATATGAAAAGCGTAAAACCATACACAACGATTTTATAAGCGGAAGCATTTAAGAAGTATTTAAACAGCTATGCTATGATCCAAAGTATTCAAAACACTTTTTATTACAAAACGTGCAACTATGCCTAGACGCCAATGCAGACCCGTGCGCCTAGTTCCATTTGTTGCTACCTTAGCGACCTGAGAAAAACATGCCAAAAAGATGTCAACATATAATGCTGGTGAGTTCACAGGTTTGTTCAATATGTTACCAAAACGTTACCATGTACATACTATATCAATGTTACCAAGTACGCTAGCTAGGCGTATGTTTTATTACTACTACGATTGGAAACCATTACTAGACACGTTTAGCAATGTTTAGAATGTTTAAGCAGCCCGAATGTTCAGCATGATACCAATGTTCCTGTTCGAGACAATATGCACCCGCCCGGCCCTCCAAGCCGACGAGTGGGGCAGGTCACGCCCAATAGATCTATCCACATTTCCCCCGTTGTGCATTCCCGCACATTCATGGTTTCCCCCGGGACTTCCAAAGATCGTATAGCAATACAAATTAAAACCATAGTATGACATATGTTACCAAAACAGTTTAGCGCATGTTTTCTCCCCCAAAAGTTAAAGCAGTAAAAGTGGGGCCGTGAACTCACCTTAAATAGCGTTCTTCGATTACAAGTAAAGATGTTTAGCCCTTGATAATCCCTCTACCGGAGATCTATCAAAATGTTCACATAAGTGTTCCGACTAATAACCATAAGGTTATCTAGTCCCCGATTGTCCAGATCGTAACCAAGTATGTTTTAAAACGTGTTTAAATGTTTAACCGACACACTAGACCGACCCGACATCCCGTTGGTGACCCATTACCCTAACTAATCAAGTACACATCGATTACACACAAGGTTCAAGCATAAAACACTTAGTTTGTATCAAAAATCTCATTTCTGCATCAGAACGGTCAAACCAGTCAGTTTTAAGTCTCCTTCGCCCGTTTTCAGTCTCCTTCGCCCGTTTTACATTTCGTTCGACCGTTTGATGCCTCCTTCGCCCGTTTTACTTCGTTCGCCCAACAAAAACCCAGGTTCGACCCTGGATTCCCTCCTTCGCACCTTCGATCGGTCGAAGGAGGCCAGGTTCGCGCCTTTTGTGCAAATTTTCCTAAAAACGCTTCAAACACATTCAAAACGACTCGAAACATCATCAAACACAGCAGTCAAGCATGGATAACTTATTCCTACAAAACCCCACCGATTTCCCCCGATAATACGTCCGTTTCAGCCCTTTCCCAAAATGGTAAAGATTATGGAAACATCACTTTCATGCATGAATAATTTACCCAATTTGGAAACTTTTGAAATCGATTCATATTCAACTTGAAATGCTCAGTTTGTCGAGTGTTCGATCTTTTCTTATCAATTCTATTGATCATAAATATCATGCATCAAGTCTAGATTCTTTAAAACCCCCAAATACCCATAATATTATCATATCCAATCCTAACCCTAAACAACAATAATCTAGTATCAATAGCAATCCTATATCATGTTTCTATCATAGATATAGCAGCAAATCATTGAACAACACATAACACCACATAATACACAATTTACATATGTTATTCACCATGAAAACCTATGTTAAATGATAATGTTTTGATTTAGAAAGATGTTTAAAAGGTTTTTAATCATAAAAACACCCTTAGAACAGATCCGGACAATTAGGGTTAGATGAAAACGAATTAAAATGCTTTTAAAAAGGTTTAGTATTAAGAACACACCTTGGATTCTTGTTTAGATGTTGTAGATAGGTTAGATTATGAAAAAGAAGAGCAAAAACTCCTTCCTTAGTGATTAAGATTGTTTGAGAGCGTTTTGGGACGGTTAGGGTTTGTGAAATGATGAAAAATGACAAAGTTTGGTATTTATACTACTTCTCCTTCGCCCCATTCCAATGGTCGAAGGTGGTCTCCTTCGACACTTCCACAGGGTCGAATGAGCCCTGTCCTGGTCGAAAGGAATTCTTTCAATTTCACTCCCCAGGTTCGCCCATTTACAAAGGGTCGAACCAGGCACAATGTTCTCCTTCGACCACTCGAAGTGGTCGAACCAGAACTCCTTTTGAACTCCGGTCCACGATTCGAGTTCCAACGGACTTTGACGATGCGGATTTTACTCCGACGAAGGCTACGAATCTTGTAGTCGAGAATCTCGACAGGTTCCTCCACAATGCGAAGACGATCATCAACCTTGATCTCCTCTAGTGGTACAATGAGAGATTCATCAGCCAAACACTTCTTCAAGTTAGACACATGGAAGATGTTGTGCACACTACCGAGCTCCGCCGGTAAGTCAAGTCTGTATGCCACCGGTCCAATCCGATCCAGGATTGCGAATGGTCCGACATAACGAGGGTTAAGCTCGCCACGCTTTCCAAAGCGTATGACGCCCTTCCATGGTGAAACTTTCAGAAGTACCCTGTCCCCAACCTGGAACTCTAAAGGTTTTCGACGGCGATCGGCATAACTCTTCTGACGATCCCGAGCAGCAGCCAAACGCTGACGAATCTGCACGATTTTCTCCGAAGTTTCGTACACCAGTTCCGGACCAGTGAGCTGGCTCTCGCCCACCTCGGCCCAACAAAGTGGTGATCGACATTTCCGTCCGTAAAGAGCCTCGAACGGAGATGCCTTGATACTAGAGTGATAGCTGTTGTTGTAGGAGAACTCCACTAACGGCAGGTGGATCTCCCAACTTTTGCCAAAATTGATAACACATGCCCGAAGCATGTCTTCCAAGGTTTGAATCGTCCGCTCACTCTGTCCATCAGTTTGCGGATGATAAGCCGTACTCATATCCAATTGAGTACCCAAAGCCTTGTGCAGAGCCTTCCAGAAACGCGAAGCGAAACGAGAATCACGATCAGAGATAATAGAAACAGGCACCCCGTGCCGAGCAACCACCTCCTTAAGGTAAAGTCGAGCCAACCGCTCGTGCCCATCGGTTTCCTTAATAGGTATAAAACGTGCCGATTTTGTCAACCGGTCAACAATCACCCAGATCATATCAAAACCACTAGGCGATCTTGGCAGTTTGGTGACAAAATCCATCGTGATTCGCTCCCACTTCCATTCCGGAACCTCTGGTTGTTGCAGGAGACCAGACGGCCTCTGATACTCCACCTTGACTTTAGCACAAGTCAAACATTTGCTGACGTAAGAAGCTATATCAGCTTTCATGTTTGGCCACCAATAAAGTATCTTCAAATCCTTATACATCTTATCGGAGCCAGGGTGAATAGAATACCGGGATTTGTGAGCTTCATCCAAAACAAGCTCGCGCAATCCCCCGAACAATGGGACCCAAACACGCCCCGCAAAATAGTGTAAACCATCGGTCCTGAGCTCAAGATGCTTGTCGGCACTGTGCATAGTTTCAGCCTTAAGGTTTTCCTCCTTCAAGGCCTCCAATTGTGCAGAACGAATTCGGTCAGGCAACGACGAATGAATGGTGAGCTGTAAGGCTCGAACACGACGAGGATTCGCAGATTCCTTCCTGCTCAAGGCGTCCGCCACAACGTTCGCCTTGCCAGGATGGTATTTGATGGCACAGTCATAATCGTTCAGGAGTTCTACCCAGCGACGCTGCCGCATGTTCAACACCTTCTGGTCGAAAATATGCTGAAGACTCTTGTGACCGGTGTATACTTCACACTTGGTACCGTACAAGTAATGTCTCCAGATTTTCAACGCAAAGACTACCGCACCCAGTTCCAAGTCATGAGTAGTGTAGTTCTTCTCATGAACCTTGAGTTGACGAGAAGCATAAGCAATAACCTTCCCGTGTTGCATCAACACACAACCGAGGCCACGAATAGAAGCGTCACAGTACACAACGAAGTCATCCGTACCCTTTGGTAAGGATAAGATAGGTGCAGAACAAAGTTTAAGCTTCAGCATCTGAAATGCTGATTCTTGTGGTTCATCCCAGTCGAACTTTTGGTCCTTCTGTGTAAGAGCAGTGAGGGGTTGAGCGATCTTCGAAAATCCCTCAATGAAGCGACGATAGTAACCCGCAAGACCTAGGAATTGCCGCACCTCAGATGGCGTCTTTGGTGCTTCCCAGTCTTTAATAGCTTCGATCTTAGCCGGATCGACATGAATTCCCAGTTCATTCACCACATGTCCTAGGAATTGAACTTCACGTAACCAAAAATCACACTTTGAGAACTTAGCATACAACTGCTCCTGTCTCAATAGTTCCAAGACCAACCGCAGATGTTCCTCATGATCCGCCTTGTTCTTGGAATAAATCAAAATATCGTCAATGAACACGATGACGAACTTATCAAGGTAAGGTTTGCAAACGCGGTTCATTAAATCCATGAACACTGCCGGTGCGTTAGTGAGACCAAAAGGCATGACCAAGAACTCAAAATGGCCATAACGAGTGCGAAAAGCAGTCTTCTGAATGTCAGCTTCCCTGACGCGCAACTAGTGATAACCGGACCGTAAATCAATCTTCGAATAGTAGCTGGAGCCCTGAAGCTGGTCAAAGAGATCATCAATGCGAGGAAGAGGATAACGATTCTTGATGGTCACTTTGTTCAGCTCACGATAATCAATACACATGCGAAGACTTCCGTCCTTCTTCTTCACAAACAAAATAGGAGCTCCCCACGGGGAAGAACTCGGTCGGATGAAACCCTTTTCCAAGAGTTCCTGTAACTGGCTGGACAACTCTTGCATCTCGGGAGGTGCAGGACGATATGGAGCTCGGGCAATAGGAGCTGCGCTCGGAGTAAGATCAATACCAAACTCAACCTGACGATGGGGAGGAAGACCAGGTAAATCATCAGGAAACACATCAGGAAAATCACGAACCACCGGAATATCCTCGATCTTCTTCTCATCGCCAGTAGAAACGTTAACAAGCGCCAGAATGGCCGAACAGCCCTTTCGAAGGTACTTACGGGCTTTCATGCTAGAAATGATACTCAGCGGAGCACCGATTTTCTCGCCACGAACCGAAAGGATCTCTCCATCAGGGAGAGGGATCCGAATAACCTTGTCAAAACAAACGATCTCCGCGCGATACAACGATAACCAATCCATGCCGACCACGACATCAAAACTACCCAGGGGTACCGGCATAAGGTCAACGGGGAAAGAGAAACCCGACAGTTCCAAGCGACATTCCCTAAGGGTGTGTGTCGCTTCGATTTTCTTACCATCAGCCAATTCTATTAAGTACTTAGCCTCTAAAGGTGTGGGTACTATATCTAGCAATCGACTAACATCCAAAGATACGAAACTCTTATCGGCACCAGAATCAAATAAGACAGAAACATAGCGATCATTAAGAAGGAACGTACCGGTAACTGTGTCTGGATCCTGCCTAGCCTCCGCAGATCCAATGACGAAAGCACGTGCAGTCCTGCCTCCGCCGCCGTTGTTCCCGTTACCGTTCCCGCCCCTCCCATTATCGCCCTGCTTCAGTTTAGGACATTCACGCTTGAAGTGTCCCGCATCACCACAGTTATAACACCCCTGCCTCCCCTAAGTCCCCTGAGCAGCAGGAGCAGGAGTAGCCGCAGGAGTCTGAGTTGGGGTGAGTGCCACCTTGCAATCCTTAGCATGGTGCCCCAACTGATGGCACAGATGACAACGAGCCCTATCACAACCCCCAGAATGGTGAAAACCACACTTGTTGCACTTGGGATGCTTCCCAATATACCCACCCGTCTTCTGCCCAGAAGAAGACCCAGATGAATCAAACCTCCTTGTCGGCTGAGCTGGCACCACACTCTTCCCCACACTATCCCACTTCCTCTTGTTCCCTTCAGTAGCCTTCACAGCAGCACCCTTAGGAGGCAAAACGCCTTCTGCCACCTTCAGGTTAGTCATCTGATGAGCTGATCGGACAACTTCAGCAATAGTGGGAAGATTCCCAGCAGCCACCAACCCAGCAATCTCCGGCACTAGCCCAGACACATAGTGATCAATCCTCCGGTACTCGGGTGTGTGCAAGTCAGGGCACAACACCGCCAGCTCATTCCTCCTCACAGTGTATTCTTCGATCTCAGACCCAACCATCTTGTAGCTCCAGACCTCATGCTCTAACTTCTGTATCTCCTCTCTCGGACAGTACTCACCTCTCCACAGCTGCACAAACTCCGCCCAAGGCATGGCAATAGCCTCCCCCAATCCCATGTTCTGTGTAGTAGCATTCCACCACGACAGTGCAGGCCCCTCAAATGTCGCAGTAGCATACTTCACCCGGTCCCCAGCAGGACAGTTACACATAACGAACACAGACTCAACCTTCTCCAGCCATCGGAGCAGTCCCACCACTCCCTCAGTTCCAGCGAAGTTATGGGGCTGACAGTCTCGAAACTTCTTATAAGAGCACTGAGGTGGGGGTGGATTGGCACCAACACCTGAAACACGGTAGACGAATAAAACACAAACGAAAGGACACGAAACCCAAAAATGAGGCAAGGTCGACAGAAATCAACTCACCACCCATGGCATTAATCCCAGCCTGGAAATTTGCCATAGCCATGTTCACTTGCTACTGTAGCAAGTTGTTCAGTTCAGCTTGGGTCATGTTGATGTTTCCACGACCACCGCCTCCAACACGACCACCACCGCCAGCACGGCCACCGCCGCCACCACGACGTCCACCACCGCGAGCACCAGACATGATCTAACAAATCAAGAAATCGAGGGATTCAGATTCACTTCCAGTGTCAACCACTAGAAATTTACAAGAGTTAACCTAGGGACAAATCCAGGACTATACATCCAAACTCGAAGTCCATCGGGATTTTCATGCATTCCAGTTTATTATTTCGTGTGCACCCGAAATGATAAACTGCTCTACATGGTCCTCCAGATGTACCCCTAATCTAGACTCCAGTCACCGAATATTGTCGCCTAATAATGTGTGACGATAGGTGCAAGTGTAAGAAGGCATGTGTGTGCTAGAACCAACAAATCAACCCCTCCTTCTCCAATCCCGAAGAAGAAGACAAGAGTAGGTAAGAACCCAAGTAAAAGCGGATGATGTAATGGAGAAGCATGATGATGATGTAAGGACACCCCGACAACGCTAGTACGTATCCCACTAATAGACTCAAGTATGTGACCGTCTAGTGTGTGCGACTCGGCTATAGACCAGACTCTACATGCAGTCCTAGTTCACTATAACCATTGGCTCTAATACCAATCTGTCACACCCTCAAATTACCACTTGCGGGGTTTTACCGTGAGGCGCATGACAAACCAGGATCCAAGTCAACGATCACAATAAACAACTCTATATGAAAAGCGTAAAACCATACACAACGATTTTATAAGCGGAAGCATTTAAGAAGTATTTAAACAGCTATGCTATGATCCAAAGTATTCAAAACACTTTTTATTACAAAACGTGCAACTATGCCTAGACGCAAATGCAGACCCGTGCGCCTAGTTCCATTTGTTGCTACCTTAGCGACCTGAGAAAAACATGCCAAAAAGATGTCAACATATAATGCTGGTGAGTTCACAGGTTTGTTCAATATGTTACCAAAACGTTACCATGTACATACTATATCAATGTTACCAAGTACGCTAGCTAGGCGTATGTTTTATTACTACTACGATTGGAAACCATTACTAGACACGTTTAGCAATGTTTAGCATGTTTAAGCAGCCCGAATGTTCAGCATGATACCAATGTTCCTGTTCGAGACAATATGCACCCGCCCGGCCCTCCAAGCCGACGAGTGGGGCAGGTCACGCCCAATAGATCTATCCACATTTCCCCCGTTGTGCATTCCCGCACATTCATGGTTTCCCCCGGGACTTCCAAAGATCGTATAGCAATACAAAGTTAAAACCATAGTATGACATATGTTACCAAAACAGTTTAGCGCATGTTTTCTCCCCCAAAAGTTAAAGCAGTAAAAGTGGGGTCGTGAACTCACCTTAAATAGCGTTCTTCGATTACAAGTAAAGATGTTTAGCCCTTGATAATCCCTCTACCGGAGATCTATCAAAATGTTCACATAAGTGTTCCGACTAATAACCATAAGGTTATCTAGTCCCCGATTGTCCAGATCGTAACCAAGTATGTTTTAAAACGTGTTTAAATGTTTAACCGACACACTAGACCGACCCGACATCCCGTTGGTGACCCATTACCCTAACTAATCAAGTACACATCGATTACACACAAGGTTCAAGCATAAAACACTTAGTTTGTATCAAAAATCTCATTTCTGCATCAGAACGGTCAAACCAGTCAGTTTTAAGTCTCCTTCGCCCGTTTTCAGTCTCCTTCGCCCGTTTTACATTTCGTTCGACCGTTTGATGCCTCCTTCGCCCGTTTTACTTCGTTCGCCCAACAAAAACCCAGGTTCGACCCTGGATTCCCTCCTTCGCACCTTCGATCGGTCGAAGGAGGCCAGGTTCGCCCCTGTTGTGCAAATTTTCCTAAAAACGCTTCAAACACATTCAAAACGACTCGAAACATCATCAAACACAGCAGTCAAGCATGGATAACTTATTCCTACAAAACCCCACCGATTTCCCCCGATAATACGTCCGTTTCAGCCCTTTCCCAAAATGGTAAAGATTATGGAAACATCACTTTCATGCATGAATAATTTACCCAATTTGGAAACTTTTGAAATCGATTCATATTCAACTTGAAATGCTCAGTTTGTCGAGTGTTCGATCTTTTCTTATCAATTCTATTGATCATAAATATCATGCATCAAGTCTAGATTCTTTAAAACCCCAAATACCCATAATATTATCATATCCAATCCTAACCCTAAACAACAATAATCTAGTATCAATAGCAATCCTATATCATGTTTCTATCATAGATATAGCAGCAAATCATTGAACAACACATAACACCACATAATACACAATTTACATATGTTATTCACCATGAAAACCTATGTTAAATGATAATGTTTTGATTTAGAAAGATGTTTAAAAGGTTTTTAATCATAAAAACACCCTTAGAACAGATCCGGACAATTAGGGTTAGATGAAAACGAATTAAAATGCTTTTAAAAAGGTTTAGTATTAAGAACACACCTTGGATTCTTGTTTAGATGTTGTAGATAGGTTAGATTATGAAAAAGAAGAGCAAAAACTCCTTCCTTAGTGATTAAGATTGTTTGAGAGCGTTTTGGGACGGTTAGGGTTTGTGAAATGATGAAAAATGACAAAGTTTGGTATTTATACTACTTCTCCTTCACCCCATTTCAATGGTCGAAGGTGGTCTCCTTCGACACTTCCACAGGGTCGAATGAGCCCTGTCCTGGTCGAAAGGAATTCTTTCAATTTCACTCCCCAGGTTCGCCCATTTACAAAGGGTCGAACCAGGCACAATGTTCTCCTTCGACCACTCGAAGTGGTCGAACCAGAACTCCTTTTTAACTAGTTTTCCAGTTTGTTGTGTTTAACGCATTCCAACAAATCTTAACACATAAGCATGCATCCTTAGTCTACATTTAACATATTTAAGCATAGATAATTGTTTACACATAATTTAAACACATCTATGTATATAATCCACCACACGATCCATAATCTACACATATACTTAATTAGTTCATGTAATGTCACCAACAACGGAACCCGGTACTAGTGTATTACCAAAACGACTCCCAATGATCCTCCAGATCATTGCACCCTGGACAATCCTAACTTGACCCGACTCAACTAACCCAGTTAAGTCTGTTTATAAACGTTTCTCGCTAAGGTAGACTTAGATGTTACTAATATGTTTAAGCCAAACATGCCGGGTGTCACAATTTATATCTTCCTTGTTTGAGATTATAAATGTAATTGGAAAAAAATGATTAGCTTTAAATAAGAAATAAAAAAAATCATTAGTTTGAATTAGAAAATAAAAAACACTGTCTTATAAAATGACGATTTTATAAATAGAATTAGGATAGGACATATGTCATGATTGAAGATTTTTTTTTTAAGTACAATGATAAAAGGAACTTAGAAAAATAGAGTGCACGGATAAAGATAAGGATACTTAGAAATAAATTAGACTTTATATCATGGATCGGAAAATACTTTAATGCAAAATAAATGGGAAAATTCGTGAGGTTACATTATGCGAATGATGATTGGAATGTGAACTAATCACCTTTTGTGTAGTTAATATTGTATTCATTATGATAAACCACCAAGGAAGATGAATGTTAGTATGAATTGAATTGACTAAGGTGACCTTAAAGTGTCTTAAAAGTTTGATGAATTTCTAACTTTAATCCCTCTAAATTGGCTTTAAGTGTATTGTAAATTATGCTTAAATATTTGTATACAATACAAAATTACAATGGTGTACATCTTTGGACATAATATTTATCAAACTCTTTGAAAGGCACTCAAATTCTATTTACAATGTATACAACTTCCTAATAATCGAATATTCTATATTGGACACTATATAAAGGTAAAACTTGGACCAAAAACAAATTGTATGCAAGGCAACCAAATCTTGAATCGGCCTGTTTCAACCAAACAAACTATATTAAAGCAGCAGTGAAATAAAACGACGGGAAGATATTACCGATCCAATCTCGATCTCCAAGAACATTTTCAGTTTAGCGTTGTGATTCTTATTGGAAACTTCCCTCAATTACCCAACCTGCAGTTCCAATAACAGTTTTGAGTTCAGCTTGTTAATAAAACCAATAGCAAAATGATAGATATTGATCTCAACTTTATAGATAAAACACATTAACATTTATAAAAGATATTAGCAATTAAAGAAAAAAAAATTCCGATTGGGTTTCCTACAAAGCTGTTGAAGGTCGATTAGGACGATGTGTGTGATTCTGCCTCGTTGGCCATAAAAGAAGTGTTGGAATTGAATAGGCACACCAATTCTTTAGCAACCTCATCATGTACACCATAAATATTTGAAGAATAAAAGTGAGTGTATGTTTCCAACAACTAAAGGTATATTATTAACAATGTATAAGGAAAAAAATTACAAATCGACAGTAAAACAAATCGAGCAATGAAAAATACCTCGAATTGGTTAAATGACGTTTCTTTCTGTATGCGAAATCTATGAACTTTGTCATGGTTTGCATCATGAGTAACCTAGACATGTCAAGTAATGATATTAGTAAGATGAGTTTCTTGAAAAGTAAAACAAGTGTAGAAGACAAGAAAGCAATGACTATAAATTAGTATTCAAGAGTAAGGAAATGGGTTTTATTGGGTGTTATGAATGTAGGTTACATCTTGAGAGACATATAAAGTGTGTGTTACACACATATACAATGTGCATAATATGTTACACATGAGGGGCAAAAAAGGTTGGAAATGACAAAAATATAGAGATTTGTAAAGAGGTTTTTCATATGTCATCTTAAAATTGAGAGGAAATTACTTTCATGGACATGCTTCCTCCTTAATAATGTAATCTAGATGTGGAGTAAGAGCGGTTATATTTGTAATTGTCAAAACAAAAGGTAGGTAAGAAGTTGCTTGAAAATAGAAGATTAGTGAAATGAATGTAAAATCAATCGACTATTTCTAGTGATACTTAACTAATTATCAGACTCTAAAATTACTTTTAAAAAATCTAAATTCCGTTTAAAATATATGAAAAATGAATAGTTATAAACATATCTAAGTCCAACATTTCTGATCCACATTGTTGGAGCTATAGTATTATTATTATCCGCTTATTTCTTTTATTATTATTTTTTTTCCAATATTTTAGGTATGCTCAGAATTGATATAAAAGATAATGAAATTGTAGGGTACATGAGTAACGAAAATAAAAATGGCTCAAAAGGAAGCCCAAGGCTTCGCAGAGAAAAGGTATAAGAGGTCCTGGGAGTGTGATACCTAATTGTACTGCTGGTTGTGTTTGTGCATTGCTTTCAATTTATGCAATTTGTGTTTATTAATATTATTTATCAAAATATTATGTAAAAGAGCATGATCGAAACATGTAAAGATGGTGCAAAATATTAAAGTTCGACAACAATTGAAAAGAAAACGAAAACAAAAAAAAATACTATCGAAAGAAAAAACCCTAAATTGTAAAAAGATCAGCTACCAGAAAATGTACGAAACATTGGAGATTTGAAAGAAACAATAGCATACCTTCAACTTGTACCGAAAAACCGTCAAGTGAGCATAACAGAGGCACGTAGAATTCCCTTCAGGGTTTGATTGCGGTGATTCGTTTGTTTTAACAAACTTTTAAAACAGTAGGTGCATTTGATTGAGGGATTTGTGGTTTTAATAGGATAATATATAGCAATTAATATGATCAATTAATGTATTAATTGGAGAGTTGACAAAACTTATGTAAGTATTTTGAATCTTATTAAATGTGTAATTAAAAAAATAATTAGTATTTTTAATTTCTTACTATTATTAACCAAAATTCAAGATTCAATATTTCAGTGATTAACAATATAAGCTAAACTAATATTAGCATAATGTAGAGCAATTAATAGGATAAATTAATGTATTAATTGGAGAGTTGACACAACTTATGTATGGACTTTGAAACTTATTAAATGTACAAATAAAAGGATAATTAGTATGCGTAATTTCTTACCATTATTAATAAACAGAGTTACGATCCGGTACAAACCATATTAATTGTAAAAACTGTGAGAACATATCTGAGCCATCTAAAGTTTTAATCAACGGATGGTATTAATTACACATCAACCCTTGCTATTAGTCATGTTAATTAGTAGTTGTAAGGTTATTTTAGTAATTATGTTTACTATATTAAATTAAAGGATTAAAACTTTTTTTGAACGGAATAAAAGGATTAAAACTGATATTGATTTTCAACAAATCCCTAATGTCGCATGGGTTTCATCAACAGCCCTGTTCACAGAATCGAAAATCATCTCACGTATTTGTTCAAGCCATGATAATGCACTTGTGTTTACTTGATTTCTTTTTTCCTTTGCTTGATTTCCTTTTCTTTTCACTTGTGTTTTAATTTTCTTTTTTTCGTTTCTCGTCACCCCCTTGTTTCAACCATCAAGGAAGCGAGATCGTGTTTGTTAATCTATCGAAAAGGATGGAAACTTGTGGACACTAGGCAAGTCGTTCTGTTACACGCGAGTTTTTCATCATTCAATTGCTTCTGCTTTGTATGCAACGATGTGCTAGAATTATTTTTGTATTTTTAATCGTCTAATCGTTTTATTTTGTGCTTGTATGCTTGATTACACGTGAGTTTAATCATTCATTTTTTTTATTTTCTATTCATCTTCTATAATTTTTTTTATTGTGATTATGGGTTTTGATAATGCTAGCACAATAAGAGTGATCAACACACATAGATGATATTTACACTATATGTTGATTGCTAGCGACGATTACAAACATAATAATAATTTTATGATATCAGCACAAATCTAATGATATCAATACTATATGATAATAATAGGTGTTGGTTATAAACACAATGATGCTAGCACAATCAGAATGATAGCAACACAAATAAAATGATATTAGTACTATATATATTAGTACTATATATATTTTAATTTGAAATTCAAAATTTGATATTTAATTGATTACCAATACAAGGTAAACTAATATTAGGATAATATAGAGCAATTAATAGGATCAACTAATGTATTAATTGGAGAGTTGACACAAGTCATTTAGAACCTTTGAATCTTATTAAATGTATAATTAAAAGGATAACGTTATTACCTGGCTGTTTCCTTTATGCAATATCATTTATTGATTTTTATTTAAAAAAGGAAAAAAAAAAGAAATATTATAGATGTGCCATGTGCCCTAATGAGAGGATGAATAAAATTGAAGTTTGATTAATCTATTGACAAGTGACACAAATGGGTTTTGTTTATTAGACTGTCCCTTGTGGCCCGCGACCGAGCTGTTGCGAGCCATCAACTTTGCCACGTGGATCCCGTGAACCACAACACAAGTGAGTGAACGATGGCGCGAGCAAGCCTAGGCTACCCGACTCGCGTGGGCTAGCGAGCAAAAATATGACCGTTGTGCTATTTTTAACCGTTAGCAGCAGGGTTTATTGAAGGTTTGTGTTTGTTTAGGAAGTGAAGAAGAAGATGGCGGCGGGTTTTTTTTTTCCGGTGAGGAGCACAGAAGGATAAAGGAAGATGGGGTATAGAAGAAGAAGATAGACTTTTTTTTTATCTATTATTTTGTTTATTTTATATCTTTTTTAACTTTTTCTTTTTACTTTATTATATTCTTTTTTATTTTATATTCTTTTTTACTTGTTTATGAACTATTATTTTTTTATAAATTTTTAATTTATGTAATAAAATGTTTTTTTTTTTTATATTTTAAGACTGAATTACAAGTTTTGTCCTTTAGGTATATACCTGATTGCAAAGAATGTCCTTTAACTTCAAAATTGATTGGTTTTGTCCTTTATCTTTTAAAATCTTGTACGT
Source organism: Ambrosia x helenae (assembly GCA_030844895.1). Lineage (NCBI taxonomy): Eukaryota > Viridiplantae > Streptophyta > Magnoliopsida > Asterales > Asteraceae > Ambrosia > Ambrosia x helenae. The sequence goes on from CM061233.1 coordinate 16,863,868, forward strand.
TATGTTCTTTATGGCTAACTCAGTTAGTTTTCTCAGTTAAATCATGTCACATGACCTGCATATGAGGGTATTATAGTAAAATCACCCACCCCTCTTATGTTCTTCCCTAAATATGCACAGATTATAAACCCTAAACTAGATTGCCACCATCACAACCACTCACCACCACCACCAACCCACAATCACTACCAACCCCTCAGCACCTGAAACCTCTTGACTGAAACCTATACATCCATCCCGAAACCCGTGCCAATATGAGAGCTTGTTTCCCTTGTTATTATCTGTTAACATCGTTAAGTAACCGCAGAGTGTGGCACTTTGGGGAATCAAAGGCACGGTTACTTCTGATATTGAAGTTTCAACACAAGAGTTACTCTCAGGGACAAAATAGAAGCAAGCGCAGAGTGTGGCACTTTGGGGAATCAAAGGATGTGAATGATATGATGTACTAGGATGGATTACCTTATCCCTCTTGGGAAGTTTTCTCAAGACTACGGTGTAGTTTTAAAGTTGATAGTTTTAGTCTAGGTGAATAAATATAGATTTAGCCTTTCTATAAAAAAACTAGGTTTAGAGCACCGCGTTAACACGCGGCAAATACCCGAGTTAAATGAAAATGAATATAAGATGATATTAACTGAGAATTTATAAAATACATACAAGCATGTGTTGTATAATAGTACTTAAATCTCTAACATGACAAACAAACGTATAAGATGTAGTAGATTTAATGTGTAAAGTATCTGTTTATATATTGTTTTGCAAACACTATAAATTATTATAATATAATCACATATGAACTTTTCTTATAAATGTTTAAAATATGCATATACTCAATAATTGTATAGAGCATGCATTAAAGTTCAACATTCACTAATCCACTACGCAATTATGCTAAAATTCATTAGGTAAGCAAAAAAATTATTTTAATTTCAGATCAAATTACACGGTGATTGAAAACTACCTTCGATAAAGATTTAAAAAAAGATAGAAAGGATTTGTTGAGTTAATGTATTTTACAAAATATGGAAAATACCTTGATCGTAAAATAATAGAGAAGATTAAGGAGGAGAATCAGCCGAATGTTGTGATTAATGTTGATGATTTGAAGAATTTTAAAGTAAACTAAAGTATTTCCATTATGCACTTTGATATATTTGGTAAAGTTTTTATCGAGATTAAAAAGGGATTAATAATAGGAGTTGATTTGTACAGTATATTTTACTAAAATACAACTATACATTTAAGTAATCGTATAACATCATTAAATTTTATGACTTTATACAAACTTAATTAACGAATATGTATTCACCTCCAATAAAAGATAAATGACAATTGTAATGAACATAAACATATTTCACAAACTACATTACACTAAAAAAGAAAATATATTGCTTGAATACATAATACTCATTCATAAATTTGCAAATACTTCTTGGTATACAACATTTGAAGTTTCGTTCTTAACATTACCTTCTTTATCAAGTATTAGTATCTTCAGACCATCTCTACTCGTTACCCTTGACAGTGCAACATACAGCTGTCCACGTAAAAAAAACGGGATCTTTCAAGTACAAACCAACTTTGGATAGAGACTGTCCTTGGCTCTTGTTTATTGTCATTGCAAAACACATCGACTTGAATAGATATAAACATAATAGATTTTGAAAAAACCTTATGTATATATATGTAATCATATACATATTCATATGTGATGATTCACGACCTTCATTTAAACAAAAATACACATACACATCACACAATCTATATGTATATATTTATTCACATATATGTTACTAAAAGAAAACATAAATTATATAATTACAAACAAATATTTTAATCAAATATACATCTAAACAAAATGATACACGATTTTGATCATGCATCAAAGTTTCAAATTCACTAATTCACTACGCAATTAGACTACAATTCATTAGGTAAGCAAGAAATTTATTTTAATTTTATATCAAATTAAACATACACATGTTTATGTATTTTGATGTGTTGGCTAAATATTTTTTTCTATATAGCGTAAGATTTAGAAAATCAACACACTAGTGTATGTATGAAACTTAATTAACTTAAGTATAAATGAGTTATTTGTTTGTTTCAATAAAACATACATATACAACTACAACCCAAATACACATTATGGGCTGTAAAACATGGACACCCAAAACTCTTGCTAAAACTTATTTGGGCTTCGGTTAGGGCTAGGGCTAGCACACTTCTATGTAAAAATTTTAAAAATTAACGTTGTTAGTTTATAATTAAAAGTATCAATATTAACATAAAAAAATTTAACCGTCACTTTGTAAACTGCATGAAAATACATGACTTTTCATCTGATCAAGCATTTAATATTCAAACAGAATATTAATGATTATTAGCCTTGAAACACGGTTTTGTCAATTCAGATCTAGATACGCGGTTTGATGTTGATGCACTATTATGTGGACGTCACTGTCGAATAGACTAGGGTTGAGTCATGTATTGTGTTACATGAGATTGTGGTGATCCATAAGGGCATTTTATGGATCTGATGCATTTGTAAATATAGACCATAATCATAAGCTAGATTCGACCATTCGAAAGGGTCGAATGTGGAAAAGTTCCACATTCGAATTCCTTAAATGGGCGAAGGTGGCTTTATGAATATGGACTATAAATAGCAATCTCATGTTTGGTTTTCATTTGTAGATTTGAGTTTATGTTTTGAATGCTCTCAAGGGGGAGGTCATGCCCGACCTCCCCCGGCCTCGAGATAGATGTTTATCCTACTGATGACAGTGTCTGTAACAATTTCTGAATTAATACGAATCTGTGATGACTTTGTTATTGTATATTTCTGTCTCGTCTCGAATCTCCCGTCTGAAACCGAGTTGTTTTCGCTTAATCGATCCATGAATTCGGTTTTTAACCGGATTCTCAACTGGTATCAGAGCTATGGTACCGATTTGAACGATCTAACAGTCGTTTGAATCAATCACAACTCGTTTTCATGATTTTAGACGTTAAAATTCAGTTTTTGATTGAAAGGTTGAAACCCTAGAAACCCTAGATTCTTAATTGAACACAAAATCATGTGATTTCACCATGTTTTTGTGAATTTGAGGGTTAGGTTTTCATTTCCGCACCTTTCTGTACAAGTTTCATCATCAAATTCGAACAATCAGAGTGTTTATGGGCTGATTTGCAGAAAATATTGAAGAAGAACACGTTTTCTGCAAACGTCGAATGTGCAGCAGATTAGAACTTACGAGTGGTCGAACGTGGCTTGTAAACGGTCGAACGTAGGTTTTGAAGGTCGAATCTGCTAATTTGAATTGATAAGAACGGTCGAACCTGGAAGTTTTCCACATTCGACCTCACGACTGGTCGAATGTGGAATATTAATTTTAGTCAGGTTTAAATGAACTTGGTTCGACCCAATCATGGTACCTTCGACCAAACACAGGGGTCAAATGTAGGTTTATTTCCACTTTCGCCCCCTCGACATATAGAATGAAAAATTAATATTTTAAGGGGTAAAAAAATTTCGAATGGTAATTTTTGAAGATTTTTGGGAGAATGGTGATGATGTTTACATAAATTGTTGAAGAAATGATGATGATGAAACGTTTTATTGTGGGGTAGTCATGAGAATCAACATTATGATAATCAGATTCAAATGACTATTATGGGCCAGAAAATAGACAGATTTTATTCCGCAAGATGAAGAACAGTCAACCCAGTTCGAGTGTGTTTTAAGGAACTTGTTCAAACAAAGTTGTTATGTACAAGCATATCAAGACTGAGATCTCAATGTTCCGAAAGTAATGAGGGATCCCAGTAGGAGTCATGTGGCACGTAGATTCAACGAAAGTTTCAAGGTTACAGTCCTGAAGAATTTCAAGAGCTGTTGGTGGTTATTGTTGGCCCTATAGAAAACTTCAGTTTCTGAAGCATTTCAAGTCCACAATTGTACCGGTAGTTCCTGCTGAAAACTTCTGATTGCTTGATTCACTCGTCTACGGCTAGTATTCTGTCGAACAGATGAAGTTACTCAAGAACATTTAAAGAGAAGAATGTGTTAATGCAATCACAGTCAGCACAGATGAAGAATTTCATAGAAGTACAAGTGTCCGAGTGGATTGTTTTGCACATAGTCACATTTGAGATGTTTAATTGGGTACTGACAGTTAGACTTCTCCAGTTGGTGTGAAGGGTGATGCAACGGTTAAGTGCAGATATGAGACGTGAATTAGTGGTAGTACCTACGTGTTACGTTGAATATCTGACCGGGTCAGTATGGATTCCTTCTAGCAGGGGTCTTATCAGGTTAGTTGGATTGCGCGTGATGTACTTGGTCAAGATGACATTCCTGGGTACTGATGCTACGAGACTGCAGTGCATTACGTTGTCAACTTCACATTGGCGTAACTAGGTGATCTGGTTGTAATTTAGCGGCTCGTTGAATTCGCAAATGATATACGTGGTCTAGCTAACTTCCTGCGTATTGATGCTGAGGGTCCGTAGTGCATTACTTGGTCGGTTCATGAAGAATATTGTATTTCTACTCAATGCAATAGTGCATGTATTGAGGGGGAGACCTGTGATTTTGACTGTTGATGTGCAAGAGATTTGTGGATTCTCCAGCAACGTCCAAGGGGGAGATTGTTGATGCACTATTATGTGGACGTCACTGTCGAATAGAATAGGGTTGAGTCATGTATTGTGTTACATGAGATTGTGGTAATCCATAAGGGCATTTTATGGATCTGATGCATTTGTAAATATAGACCATAATCATAAGCTAGATTCGACCATTCAAAAGGGTCGAATGTGGAAAAGTTCCACATTCGACCTCCTTAAATGGGCGAAGGTGGCTTTATGATTATGGACTATAAATAGCAATCTCATGTTTGGTTTTCATTTGTAGATTTGAGTTTATGTTTTGAATGCTCTCAAGGGGGAGGTCATGCCCGACCTCCCCCGGCCTCGAGATAGATGTTTATCCTACCGATGACAGTGCATTACTTGGTCGGTTCACGAAGAATATTGTATTTCTACTCAATGCAATAGTGCATGTATTGAGGGGGAGACCTGTGATTTTGACTGTTGATGTGCAAGAGATTTGTGGATTCGCCAGCAACGTCCAAGGGGGAGATTGTTGATGCACTATTATGTGGACGTCACTGTCGAATAGACTAGGGTTGAGTCATGTATTGTGTTACATGAGATTATGGTGATCCATAAGGGCATTTTATGGATCTGATGCATTTGTAAATATAGACCATAATCATAAGCAAGATTCGACCATTCGAAAGGGTCGAATGTGGAAAAGTTCCACATTCGACCTCCTTAAATGGGCGAAGGTGGCTTTATGATTATGGACTATAAATAGCAATCTCATGTTTGGTTTTCATTTGTAGATTTGAGTTTATGTTTTGAATGCTCTCAAGGGGAGATCATGCCCGACCTCCCCCGGCCTCGAGATAGATTTTTATCCTACTGATGACAGTGTCTATAACTTTTCCACATTCGATCCTTTCGAATGGTCGAATCTAGCTTATGATTATGGTCTATATTTACAAATGCATCAGATCCATAAAATGCCCTTATGGATCACCACAATCTCATGTAACACAATACATGACTCAACCCTAGTCTATTCGACAGTGACGTCCACATAATAGTGCATCAACATTTGATTATATATATATAATCATAATCACAAAAAAATAAATCACAAATCAAATAAACACCAAAACAAACACACACAATTTCTATAAGGAAAAAGAGATTAAAGATGAAAATGGTTGTGTATTGGCGTTTCTGCAGGTTCAATCAAAAATATTTCGTCATAATGAGCGACAACACACGTATATTTTTTGATTCATGAAACGCAATCATGCAAATGGGGGAAGATTTCCAAATACAAATATATGAGTTTGGAAGAACAATCGGTTTGCCATGCTATGAAGAAAGTAGACTTATAAATAAGTTGGATAAAAAGTTTGGAGTAGATGAGTTTGATGAAGTAATGGAGGAGTTTCATGTGAATAGTTGGATTTTTGTTGAAAAGTTGAATATTGCAAGTGTGCAGTTCAACGACGGCGGATATCGGTTGTTGACACGATATGAATTTGAGAACTCCAATGACATACAGTTACTGGAGGAACTCAATAAAATAAGAATGCTCAACGAAAAAAGAAGCACAACGATGCTGGATTTGGAACAAATGATCCGTCTCAGAATTATGCAGTTGAAGGAGGAGGCAACAATGGTGAAGTGGAAGAGTCAACGGATTCTGAGATGGATGAGGATGAGGAAAATTATTAAGTTTATTATGTTATGCTAAGTATGTTTTATAAGTATTTTCTAACATATTTTGTTTCATATGTTTTGAATATATTATGTTAATGCAATTTACTAACAACTTTAGTAAAAGTTGTAATTTTCTTATACTATGAAGTTCGTAACTATAATGAATAATTGTTGGTGATCTATTTGTTTAGTTATTAGATTAGTATTTTGCATTGTTTTGATTTGAATTTTGATTAAGCTTGTTTTATACCTATATAGTGAATGTTTACATAATTTTTTATTAGAATGTTAAAGATCTGTTAATTAAAGTGTTATTAATGAAATTTTAAAATTATGTGTATTGATAGAAAGAATATGTAAAATGGATAATGTAAATTAGGAGTTGATTTGTACAATATATTTTACTAAAATATTAATATACAGTTGAGTAATCAAATAACATTTTTAAATTTTATGAGTTTATACAAACTTAATTAACGAATATGTATTCCTTTGCATTTAAACCGAAAATAATCGAATATGATAATCGTAATAAAGATAAATGACAATTGTAATGAACATAAACATATTTCACCAAGAACATTACACTATAAAAGAGAAAGTCTATAGCTGTTTTTTTGTTGAAAAGTATAATATAGCAAGTTTGCGGTTTTAACAACAATGATTATAAATTTAAAGAAACTATATAAAATTTTAAACTCCAATTACATAGAGTTAATGTAGGAACTTGATCAAATACGAATGTTCAACGAAAAAAGAAGTACAACTCCAATAAATTTGGAACAAATGATCAACCTAAGAATCATGTGGTTTATGGAAGAGGCGGCAATGGTGGAAATGGATGATCAACCTGAGAATCATGTGGTTTATGTATTAGAATTTTGCATTGTTTTGATTTGAAATAATATTGATGTTTTTTTACCTATATAGTGAATGTTTATATAATTGTTGATTAACTACTAATATTGTAATGGATAATGTAAAATTGAAACAAAATTTTAAAGTTACTTGATTTTTCAAATGTTTATCACCGATCTATAGATAAATGCTTTAACTAATCCGTTAATTTTGAACATTTGTGTTTCTATATAATATAAGCAAGGGATAGTTAATAACAACATTCAACTAATACTTTAACTTTACATGTTAACTATTCAGTAACACCACTTGATGAATACTTTAAAACAATACAATAGTAGATGTCCTACATTTCATTAAGAAAGCTAAGTAGTTTTAATTTACATAACTAACATAAGCCAAAATGATATTGTTTTAAACATGACCAATACAAAAAAAAAAAAAAAAAAAAAAAAAAAAAAAAAAAAAACAACATACTAAATTACCAATAAAGATTGATATGTAGTTAACCTATAAGAAGTCATCATCTAGAAAACTAAACTTAGAACTATTGTTCACGAATCATAGATAGATAATCATATACACATTCAAATGTGATGATTCACAAATCTTCATTTAAAAAACAAATACAAATACACAAAACACAATTTATATGTATATGTGTGTTGACATATCCATTAAAAATAGAAAAAATAAATTACATAATTAGATACAAATTATGGCCTAATATTCATGTTTATGCTTTTATTGTGAGAAGACATACAATGTATACACACACATATCATCAAGATACATGGACACAATAACACAACAATATTATCATCAAAACACAATTATAACAAAGTGATACTCGATTATGACTAAACATTATACTTGGACAACTATACTACACTAATTCTCAACGAAATTAGCTTAGAATTCATTAGCTGCGAAAACATTTTCTTTTATTTGTATATCAAAATACAGATAAATATGTTTATTTCTTTTTATGTGTTGGCTAAAAATGTATTATATGTATCATAAGATTTAAAAAAATCAACACACTAAAACATAAGTATACAAATTTAACCCAAAATAACATTCTGGCCTACAAAACATGGAAACCCAAATGAGTTGGGTAAACTTATTTGGGCTTGGGCTACAACAACACGTATTTGTAATAGAAATAACAATTAACATGTTTATTGTGTAATTAAAAATGTAAATATTTTCAACACTAAGAAATTACAACCGTCACTTGTAAACTGCATGTCTTTTCATCTGATCAAGTAATTAATACTAACCAATATTAATGATTATTAGTGTTGAAAATATATGTTCTCACTTCCGATGTAAGACCCGCAAAACCGGTGTCAAACAGTTGGGTTAAAATTCTTAAATATGCAAAAACATGAGTAAAATTTTCTTTTAAAAGAGTATGTATACGCAGCGGAAAATCATTTAGAATAAAATTCTACAAAACACATGACAAATATTTATCCAATTGTAAATCAAATTTAAAATTTATCATGTGTAAACAAAAGTTGTCTTCCACTAGAAATGCCTTCAATTGCCAGGTAGCTTCTCGCATCGCCAAGCAGTCATCCATCCATCTCACTTAACCTGAAATCAATCTAACGTGTATGCAAAAGTCAGCTACGCTGAGTGAGTTCAAGTTTTATAAATTTATATAAACAAGTAATTTGTCAAAATAAGAATTAACAAAATACCTCAACCTTAGAGTTAACAATAAGCGCAATCCGCTAATTTGTTTTTCCCCAAGCAAAACAAAAATCAAAGTCTAGGATAGGCATACTCTGCTTAATTACCTCAAGACTTCACTTACCAAATATATAATAAGCGCATCCCACTTAACAACACAAAGAACAATCCATTCTATTTAAGCAAACTAAAGCTAGAGATTAAAGAGGGCATTTTCCACTTCTGTCATAGCTCAGTTTATAAAAAAAACCCATAATATAAACTATGTAAAAATCCTGACTCAAAACCAAGACCAGAGATCAAAGCAGGCATGTCCCACTTCCGGCATAACTCAGTTCGACATACCAGGTAGCCATCAAACATAGTCTATTATATTTAATAACAGGTATAACATAAACTAAGCAACAAGCATGACACAAAACCAATGCGATAGATCGGAGCAAGCATATCCCACTTCCATCATAGCCCAGTTTATAAGGTCATGTAGTCACCAAATACAGTTTACAAAAATATATAAATATATAATCCATATATCCTAAACAGGTAGCAAGTCAAAACAATACCCGATCTAACAAGTAAGGTTTCGAATACGTGGCCAAGACATTAAGCGCATTCCGCTTATTAACTAAAAACTCAAGCCACGCTCTAATCAAGACAACAGTCTATTCATATACACGTATACTCAAACCATATAATAACACATTAGGCATAAACTATGTGACAACCATAGTAAAAACTATACCATAAATCAGAGCAGGCCTATCTCACTTCGAATAACACATAAAACAAACTATGTGACAACCATGACAAAAACTATGCCATAAATCAGAGTAGGCCTATCCCACTTCTACTAACACATATAACTCAAACCATATAATGACACATTAGGCACATTCCACCCATTTACGTTTCATGCCAAAATAATATATATAAGTAAATATGGATTTTAATCATACACAAAAATATTTATAACTCATAAAATATTTTGTTAGTTTAGCATGCACGTCAGCCCAAAAATATTTAGAAAAATAATAACTAAAACAGTGGGCACAAGAACTCACTGGTTGTCAAGCTTCCAATCCACGACATAAGAACTCTCGAACCGTGTCATTAGGTGAAACCTCATGAGCCCTTAATTTAGATGAAGCCAAGCCATTTAAACCCGTGAACCCGCACTGGGTTCCCATACGTGTCCGCCACCATCCATAATGCAAAAAAGCTCAATAAAATTTTTGCCGCCATGCAACATACCCACAGGCCACATCCATGCATCAAAATTGTTTCATGGAAACCACCATAATTATTTAAATCATCATCGTCACCATTACCTCATCATAGAAACCCGAGGATGATTTAATTTTATTTAGTGCACACCCACACTTATGGCCATATGGCCACCTACGTAAATCATCACCATCCCATTTAAGTCTAAGACCTAAGCCATGAATGAAAGTCTTGATTCATGTGACTTTATGTTTAGCAGCATTACATAACCTTAAAAAAAAAACTCAACTCCACATCAGAAAATTAAACACGGTTTCTACACCTTAAGCAACTCAAACAAATAACTTTGCTCAATCCGGTAACTGGGTTCCCTTCACAGCCGGCCGCCATCGTAACTATCAAACATCCTGCAACAACCACCACCACAACCTTCGTCACAGCCACCACAACCCATCTACCCACCGGTATCCACCGCCATAGCCATAACCGAACCGAACCAAAACCATCCCGAGACCATGCGTAAACATCTATACGAACAGATTACAAGTTTACACTGATCACGATGAGTCGCAAGTCGTGCATCGGAACCACCGTGATCCACCATTGTGTCGACTTCCTCGTTTTCCCTCCCGTCTTCCATCTTTCACTTCCTCGATTGTAACAATGGACTTGTAAGAGATTGACGAGGATCTACGAATGATGCTTCGACCACGAATGGCGTTCACTTGCACACCGACGGTTGTCTGGAATATTTTGTAGCGGTAGGATCACTTCGGTTCAACGACTATACGTTTTCATCCAAAAACAAAAATTATACAAAGAGGTAGGGGTTGCTCACAGTGGAACGGTGTCGTGCAAGGTGGTGTTGTGTTGGTTTGGATTGTCACTAGAAATATCGATCTTCACCGATAACTTGTTGGCAAAGTTATGTAGCATATAATGGGTAGAGAGGGGGAGATGATAGGTACCGGCTTCGATCAATGAAGCGATTTAAAAATCCATTGATGGCCGCTAACCATTTGAACGATGATAATGGCTAGAATGTCGGGCCAATTATGGAATCACATTTAACAATAATTTTTATTTCTTTATGGTGATATTAATTCTAAATTAACATCACATTTAATACATATTTATGATTCCGGCTATTAACACGTTGAGGTAAATATTACTCAGTGCACAAGAAATAGCAATAAAAATTTCTTGCCAAAAAGAAATCATTTAGCGCAAATTTTGGGATGTTACAAGTCTACCCTCCTTATAGTAGGATTCGTCCTCGAATCCTCTTGGATTAGGAACCACCAAATGTGATGTTTTAAGGATAACATGTTAAGAAAATAATAACTACAGGTGCGGATGAATATCCTTCTACAGTTATTCCATTCCACTTACTTCTACACAAGACAAAACATTCATATGATCATTTTAGGCTACAACTCAGAACAGAAAAGTAACAATAGACCACCAACAACGTTGATCAAGTGCGATCGGTTGTCTATGCCACTACAATGTTCTAAACGTTTCCCAACATGTCACACTAGGGTTCTACCTTTCACGTATTGAACATAGAAATTCATAGAATAACATCCACACATACTTCAAAGAATAAATACAATATGATGCATTGAGGAAACAACCCCACCTAATATATTGTGCATTTAATCCCTAAACGTCAATTACTACCTCCAAATGTAAAGGCATGCCTCCTACATATCACCTCATGCCATTAAGCATTTAGAAGGAAAATATATAGACATATTTTAAAATTAAAGGATTACCTCTTGGCGTGCAGCTACCCGTAGTGGCATTTCTAGTTTCGGTCCCGTTCTCAGTTTAAGTCGAAGCATCGAGGATGCCTAGATCTCTTAAACTATTGCTCTGATACCAACTTGTAAGACCCGCAAAACCGGTGTCAAACAGTTGGGTTAAAATTCTTAAATATGCAAAAACATGAGTAAAATTTTCTTTTAAAAGAGTATGTATACGCAGCGGAAAATCATTTAGAATAAAATTCTACAAAACACATGACAAATACTTATCCAATTGTAAATCAAATTTAAAATTTATCATGTGTAAACAAAAGTTGTCTTCCACTAGAAATGCCTTCAATTGCCAGGTAGCTTCTCGCATCGCCAAGCAGTCATCCATCCATCTCTCTTAACCTGAAATCAATCTAACGTGTATGCAAAAGTCAGCTACGCTGAGTGAGTTCAAGTTTTATAAATTTATATAAACAAGTATTATGTCAAAATAAGAATTAACAAAATACCTCAACCTCAGAGTTAACAATAAGCGCAATCCGCTAATTTGTTTTTCCCCCAAGCAAAACAAAAATCAAAGTCTAGGATAGGCATACTCTGCTTAATTACCTCAAGACTTCACTTACCAAATATATAATAAGCGCATCCCACTTAACAACACAAAGAACAATCCAGTCTATTTAAGCAAACTAAAGCTAGAGATTAAAGAGGGCATTTCCCACTTCTGTCATAGCTCAGTTTATAAAAAAAACCCATAATATAAACTATGTAAAAATCCTGACTCAAAACCAAGACCAGAGATCAAAGCAGGCATGTCCCACTTCCGGCATAACTCAGTTCGACATACCAGGTAGCCATCAAACATAGTCTATTATATTTAATAACAGGTATAACATAAACTAAGCAACAAGCATGACACAAAACCAATGCGATAGATCGGAGCAAGCATATCCCACTTCCATCATAGCCCAGTTTATAAGGTCATGTAGTCACCAAATACAGTTTACAAAAATATATAAATATATAATCCATATATCCTAAACAGGTAGCAAGTCAAAACAATACCCGATCTAACAAGTAAGGTTTCGAATACGTGGCCAAGACATTAACCGCATTCCGCTTATTAACTAAAAACTCAAGCCACGCTCTAATCAAGACAACAGTCTATTCATATACACGTATACTCAAACCATATAATAACACATTAGGCATAAACTATGTGACAACCATAGTAAAAACTATACCATAAATCAGAGCAGGCCTATCCCACTTCGAATAACACATAAAACAAACTATGTGACAACCATGACAAAAACTATGCCATATATCAGAGTAGGCCTATCCCACTTCTACTAACACATATAACTCAAACCATATAATGACACATTAGGCACATTCCACCCATTTACGTTTCATGCCAAAATAATATATATATATATATATATATATAAGTAAATATGGATTTTAATCATACACAAAAATATTTATAACTCATAAAATATTTTGTTAGTTTAGCATGCACGCCAGCCCAAAAATATTTAGAAAAATAATAACTAAAACAGTGGGCACAAGAACTCACTGGTTGTCAAGTTTCCAATCCACGACATAAGAACTCTCGAACCGTGTCATTAGGTGAAACCTCATGAGCCCTTAATTTAGATGAAGCCAAGCTGTGACACCCGGCAAACTCAGGTTAGTAACGTTGACTAAACTAGTAAGTCTACCTTAGCGAGTCATGCATATTACGTCCTTAACGGGGTCAGTCGAGTCGGTATGATGATTCTGGGAATCATCGGGAGTCGTTATGATGATCCGCGGGATCATCGGGAGTCGGTCCATAACTATGGGTACAAGGATCGGCGATTCGTGGAATCGCCGGGTTTAATGCACACACGAGTCTCGAGTCCCGGGAATTGGTGAACGGATGTAAACGTGTTAGTTATCATGCATTATATGTTTGGAATCATTATGCGACTTATCGGTATGTGAATACGTGTTTATATATGTTAAAATAGTGTTTAACGCGCCAAAAACCCATTCCAGCACCTTATAGGCGATTAGGAGCCTGGGGGGACTCCTAATCGCGTGAACAGGGGCGAGTAGGAGACCATAGGGGCGAGTAGGGGCTCTACTCGCCTGTATATAGGCGAGTAGGAGTCCTACTCGCCTGAAACCCTCTGCTACTCGCCTATACTGCTGCACACGGGTCAAAACACCTATAAATAGAACCCTTAACTCCCTAAACACCATTTGTGCAACCCTAACTGACCCTAAGCCTCCCACACACCTTGAAACACCTCTGGAGCTTGCTTTGCTTCAAAACACACCATCACCAAGCTTATACACCCTTCTTTGATAAAATCCAAGGTGTGTTCTTCATCCTACACCTTTGTAAAGTTGTTGTTTTGGTTCCCCAAAAGTCCAGACCTTGTTTTGCTAAGATTGTGTCTTTAAAAACCTTTCAAAAGAGTTCTAAAACAAGTCCATACCATGATACTTGCTATATGTGAAGTATTTGTGCATATGATGATTGTTGGTGATTATAACATGAATGTTTCCATGAATTTGTTGTACTTCTGATATGTAGGTGGTGTTAGGATGATTATCTATGAGTTTAAGCCCTTGATATGATGTTTAGGTGCAAGTATGCATTTTGACCCATTTGGGTAATTCTTGAAGAATAGGATGTATGATGTGATTCATTGCTTGTTTGTGGTTAGAAATCATGTTAGGATGATGATATAACATAGAGATGATGAATTGCAACTTGTAGGAGATGAAATCTGATTGTTTCCATTTAAGGAAAGATAAGGTTGGTTGGTGAAACCTAGTACTTTGCCATTTTTGGAAATAATCGCACCGAGCCCGTTAGAGCAGAGGTAAATTGGGGGTTTTTGCTTGAAAAGGGTTGGTTAATAGTTTAGTTTTGATATTGGGTGTTTTTACATGTTTCGGATCTGATTTGGAGGGTTTAACGCGCGAAAACGCGCAACAGCAAGGCATCAGGCGAATAGGGCCCTACTCGCCTGAAGCTTCATGCGAGTAGGAGCCTACTCGCCTATAGCTTCATGCGAATAGGCCCTACTCGCCTATATCCTCCCTCCTACTCACTAGTTGACTTTTTCTAATCGCATGAAGGTTTCCTAATCGCGTGTACTGCTGTCGTAAACGCGTTTTGACATCCCGGAACATGATTTGACACCTAGGAACATGATAGGAACCCCGGGATACACCCAATGACTTAGTAAGACGTGTTCGGACCTGATTATGCGTTAATCGGACATTATGCTAGACTAGGTGAATTATTGCGCGTATTAAGTGTTTAATTGCATATGTTGCATGATGTCTTGTATTTATCTAACACGTGGAATGTCGGGTCACCAATGGGATGTCGGGTCTTGTCTGGCACGGTTGGTTTAACAGTTAAAGGTGTTTTCAAACGTTTACGGTCACTGTCTGGACATTCGGGGACTAGTTAGCCTGCGGGTTATTAGTCCAATACTTATACACATCTTATGATAGGTCGCCGCTATTTGGGGCAATCATAACATAATTACTTAACTGTTTTCAAGAAACGCAATCCAAGGTGAGTTTCACAGCCCCACTTTTACTGTCTTGCTTTCGGGGGGAGAAACATGCTTTGTACGAACTATTTAAAGGTCATGTTATACTATGGGCACTTTATGTTACTATACGGATTTTATGGAAAGTCCCAGGGGGAAACCATGAATGTGCTGGAACGCACAACGGGGGAAATGTGGATAGATCTATTGGGCCTCACAAGCCCCACTCGACGGCAGGGCCGGGCGGGTGCATGTTGTCTCTACCTATCGGGTTACCGAGGCATCGGTAGCCCAGTCGTCTGGGCTGGTATCATCTTTTGGTTCATGTTTAGTAATGGGTTCCCAACCGTAGTAGTAAAAACACTTAACGTCTAGCTAACGTTCTTATGACATAGTATTAACGGAAATGATCTTTGTGAACTTGTGACAACACTTTTATAAAGGAAAACCTGTGAACTCACCAGCATTATATGTTGACATTTTTGGCATGTTTTCTCAGGTCGCTAAGGTAGCAGTCAATGGGATAGGCGCACGGAGTCATGCACAGCGTCTATTATTCTGAAGCATATTAAACAATGTCTTTGTAAACAATGATATGTCTTTTGGTTGTAAACAAGAATGCTTCCGCTGCTGGTTTACAGCTCAAAGCATGATATTTTAGTTTTAAATATAATTATGAATGCATGTTTGTTGTATGTTTATTGTGATCGTTGACTGAGATCCTGGTGTGTCACGCGCCTCGCGGTAAAACCCCGCACGTGAAATTTGAGGGTGTGACAGATTGGTATCAGAGCCAACGGTTATAGTGAACTAGGACTGCATGTAGAGTCTAGTCTATAACTGAGTCGCACACACTAGACGGTCACGATTAGTCGAGTCTTAGCAAGTGGGTAACAATATGACTTGTCGGGGGTGTCGGTGTCATCATCTACTACGCTACATAATCTACTTACTCTTTATCATCCTATTTCTTGACTCATCCTTACTATGATCCGACGGCGAACGATATACTATTGAACTTTCTTGACGGCAGTGTACATTGGGGTAGCTTCGGCGTACTCATGAGATCTGTCCAGGGATTTGGACATCTCCCCTCTATGCCCTAATGAACATGCCCGTTCTTATGCATACTATCTTGTACTTATACATATGATAATACCATGATTGGGCGCTAGTGCTCGGTGACCTGAACTTCAAACTTAAAGCGCGCCTGGAGGACCATGTGGAACAGTTTATCATGTCGGGTGCACACGAGATCATAAACTGTGATGCATGGGATCCCTGGCGGACTTTGGGCTTGAACGGATGGACCCGAGCTAGGCTCGGTCTAGTTTCTTGAAATTCCTAATGGGTTATACCACGGGCAAACCTAAATCTTTTGTTTCATGTTGTGACAGAAGATGTCGGGAGCTCGTGGAGGTCGCAGAGGCGGCCGTGCTGGCGGTCGTGCTGGCGGCCGTGGTGGCGGCGGTGGCCGCGGAAATATTAATATGACCCAAGCTGAGTTGGATAACTTGATGCAGCAGCACGTGAATATTGCTCTGGCTGCATTCCAAGCCGCTCATAATGCTATGGGTGGTACGTCGATTCTCACCTATCCTATTTTGTTCTAGGGTACTGTACCTTTTTCTTGATTCTCACCTGCGTGTCTGTTCCAGGTGGTGCTGTCAATCCTCCTCCATCCCAGTGTTCCTACAAAAAGTTTATGGATTGTAAGCCCCACAACTTTAGTGGCACTGAAGGGGCAGTGGGACTGCTCCGCTGGTTGGAGAAAATTGAATCTGTTTTCTCGATGTGCAACTGCCCGGAAGGCGACCGGGTGAAATATGCTTCTGCGACCCTGGAGGGTCAAGCTTTGACTTGGTGGAACTCCACCACCCAGACTATGGGTATTGGGGAAGCTCACGCTATGCCCTGGGCGGAGTTCATTCAGTTGCTGAAAAATGAGTACTGCCCGAGGGATGAAATCCAGAAGCTTGAGCATGAGGTCTGGAATCATAAGATGGTGGGTTCTGAGATTGAAGCTTACACTGCTAGGCACAATGAGTTGGCGGTGTTGTGCCCCGATCTGCACGCACCCGAATACCGAAGGATTGAGCATTATGTTGCTGGGTTAGTACCGGAGATTGCCGGGTTAGTTGCTGCGGGTAACCTCGCTGTTTATTCTGAGGTGGTTCGGTTGGCCCACAGGCTGACCAACATGAAGGTGGCTGAAGGGGTCTTGCCTCCTCGAGGCGCTGCTGTGAAGACTTCTGATGGTAATAAGCGGAAGTGGGAAGCTGTGGGGAAAGGCTCGAGCTCGGCTCAGCCTCAACAGGTAAAGAAGTCTGATACTGGGGGATCGTCGTCTGAGCAAAAACCGGGGGGTTATACTGGGAAGCTGCCGAAATGTGACCGGTGTGGATTTCACCACAACGGTCGTTGCGAGGACCGGAACCGTTGCCACAGGTGCCATAAGCTTGGGCACCAGGCAAAGGATTGCAGGGTTAACCTTCAGGGTAACCGGAACCCTCCTGCTACACCTACTCCGGCTCCTCCTGTTGCTGCTCCCCAGGGAAATCAGGGCAAACAGGGGTGCTACAATTGTGGTGAACTTGGTCACTACAAGCGGGAATGCCCAAAGTTGAAGCAGGGCGAGGCTGGGAAGAATGGGTCGGGTAATGGAAACAATGGGGGCGGAGGCAGGAATGCTCGCGCCTTCGTGATTGGTTCGAGCGGTGCTCGACAAGATCCTGACACTGTTACTGGTACGTTTCTTCTCGATAATCGCTATGCTACGGTTTTATTCGATTCTGGTGCCGATAAGAGTTTTATATCTCTTGGGTTTAGTCAATTGCTTGATAGAGTACCTACACCTTTAGGGGCTAAGTACTTGATAGAATTGGCTGATGGTAAGAAAGTCGAGGCGACGCACGTCCTTAGGGAGTGTCACCTTGAGTTGTCGGGTTATTCCTTCCCTATTGATCTTATGCCGGTGTCCTTGGGTAGTTTCGATGTTGTCGTGGGTATGGATTGGTTGTCGCTGTATCATGCTGAGATCGTTTGTTTTGACAAAGTCATTCGACTTCCTATCCCTGATGGAGAAATTCTGATGGTGCACGGTGAGAAGAGCGGGGTCCCATTGAGTATCATTTCGTGTATGAAAGCCTATAAGTATCTTCGGAAGGGGTATTCTGCCATTCTGGCACTTGTTTCGGTTTCGTCTGATGAAGAGAAGAAGATTGAAGATATTCCTGTCGTCCGTGACTTTCCCGATGTATTTCCCGAAGACTTACCTGGTCTTCCGCCTTATCGCCAGGTCGAATTTGGTATTGAACTCGCTCCAGGTGCGGCCCCTATTGCTCGTGCCCCTTATCGTCTTGCACCTCCCGAGATGCAGGAGTTATCGAACCAGTTGCAGGAGCTGTTAGAGAAGGGTTTCATTCGACCTAGTTCGTCCCCGTGGGGAGCCCCTATTTTGTTTGTCAAGAAGAAGGACGGAAGCCTACGGATGTGTATCGACTACCGGGAATTGAATAAGGTTACCATCAAGAATCGCTATCCTCTTCCTCGCATCGATGACTTGTTTGACCAGCTTCAGGGTTCTAGTTTCTATTCGAAGATTGATTTGAGGTCGGGGTACCATCAGTTGAGGGTTCAAGAAGCTGACATTCCGAAGACCGCCTTTCGAACTCGCTATGGCCATTTTGAATTCCTGGTCATGCCTTTTGGTCTCACCAATGCACCTGCCATCTTTATGGATCTGATGAACCGTGTTTGTAAGCCTTATCTTGATAAGTTCGTGATTGTCTTCATTGATGATATTCTAGTCTATACCAAGAACGAGGTGGACCACCAGGAACACTTGCGTCTTGTTTTGGAACTCCTGAGGCGGGAACAGTTGTACGCCAAGTTTTCTAAGTGTAGCTTCTGGTTGCGTGAAGTCCAATTCCTTGGTCATGTTGTTAATGAGAAAGGAATTCACGTTGACCCAGCGAAGATTGAAGCCATTAAAGACTGGGAAGCACCAAAGACGCCATCTGAGGTGCGGCAATTCCTAGGACTTGCAGGTTATTACCGTCGTTTTATCGAGGGATTTTCGAAGATCGCTCAACCCCTCACCTCGCTTACCCAGAAGGACAGAAAGTTCGACTGGGGTGATTCGCAGGAGTCGGCCTTCCAGATGTTAAAGGCTAAACTCTGTTCTGCTCCTATTTTGTCCTTGCCTGAGGGCACGGACGATTTTGTGGTTTATTGTGACGCTTCTATCCGGGGTCTCAGTTGTGTACTGATGCAGCGCGAGAAGGTCATCGCCTATGCTTCTCGTCAGCTCAAAGTTCATGAGAAAAACTACCCCACCCATGATCTGGAATTGGGTGCGGTGGTCTTTGCTTTAAAGATTTGGAGGCATTACTTGTACGGTACCAAATGCACTATTTACACCGATCACAAGAGCCTCCAGCATATCTTTGATCAGAAGGTGTTGAATATAAGACAGCGTCGCTGGGTCGAGCTTCTTAATGATTACGAGTGTGCTATTAAAATACCATCCTGGCAAGGCGAATGTAGTCGCAGACGCCTTGAGCAGGAAGGAAACGGCTAAACCTCGTCGTGTTCGAGCTCTTCAGCTCACTATCCATTCCGGCTTACCCGATCGAATCCGTTCAGCGCAGCAAGAAGCTTTGAAGGAGGAAAACCTTAAAGCTGAAACCATGCATGGTGCTGATAGCCACCTTGAACTCAGGTCCGATGGGTTACACTATTTCGCTGAACGTATTTGGGTTCCTTTATTTGGGGGCTTGCGGGAGCTCGTTCTTGATGAAGCTCACAAGTCCCGGTACTCTATTCACCCTGGCTCCGATAAGATGTATCAAGACCTAAAGATACTTTATTGGTGGCCGAACATGAAGGCGGACGTGGCTTTGTACGTGAGCAAGTGCTTGACCTGTGCCAAGGTCAAGGTCGAATATCAGAAGCCATCCGGCCTTCTGCAACAGCCTGAAATTCCTGAGTGGAAGTGGGAGCGGATTACGATGGACTTTGTGACCAAACTCCCGAAATCGCCCAGTGGTTGTAACATGATCTGGGTAATTGTTGATAGGTTGACAAAGTCTGCACACTTCCTCGCTATCAAAGATACTGATGGTCTCGAGCGTTTGGCACGGTTATATCTCAAGGAAGTGGTCTCTCGGCACGGGGTGCCTGTCTCTATTATTTCTGATCGTGATCCTCGGTTCGCCTCTAACTTCTGGAAATCTTTGCATAAGGCTCTGGGTACTCAATTAGACATGAGCACAGCATATCATCCGCAAACTGACGGCCAAAGTGAGCGGACGATCCAAACGCTAGAAGACATGCTTCGGGCATGTGTGATCGATTTCGGCAAGGGGTGGGAGAGTCATCTACCGTTGGTGGAATTCTCCTACAACAACAGTTACCATTCTAGCATCAAGGCAGCTCCGTTCGAGGCTCTTTACGGACGGAAATGCCGGTCTCCTCTATGTTGGGCCGAGGTGGGTGAGAGTCAACTCACCGGCCCGGAACTTGTGTACGAGACTTCCGAAAAGATCGTACAAATCCGTAACCGCTTGGCAGCAGCTCGGGATCGTCAAAAGAGCTATGCCGATCGTCGTCGCAAGCCTTTGGAGTTTGAGGTTGGCGACAGGGTTTTGTTGAAGGTATCTCCGTGGAAGGGCGTTATACGTTTTGGGAAGCGGGGAAAATTGAATCCTCGGTATGTGGGACCGTTCGCAATTCTGGAACGGATTGGACCGGTAGCATACAGGCTTGATCTGCCAACTGAGCTCAGTAATGTTCATAATGTCTTCCATGTTTTTAATTTGAAGAAGTGTTTGGCGGATGAATCTTTGGTTGTCCCTCTCGAAGAGATCAAGGTGGATGATCGTCTGCGTATCGTGGAGGAACCAGTTGAAATTCTTGACTATAAAATCCGTAGCCTTCGCCGGAGTAAAATCCGCATTGTTAAAGTCCGTTGGAACTCTGATCGTGGACCGGAGTTCACGTGGGAACGGGAAGATCAAATGAAGGCTAAGTATCCCCATTTATTTCCTAAACGCGCGTTCGAATCAAGGCATGTCTCTGCTGAAGCTGAATGAATCTCGGGTCGAGATTCCTTTCAACAGGGGGATGATGTGGCAACCGGAAAATTTTTCTTCTCTTTCGTCTCTTCCTTTTGGGCCTTGAGCAATTTTCGGGACGAAAATTCTTTCAACAGGGGGATGATGTGACACCCGGCAAACTCAGGTTAGTAACGTTGACTAAACTAGTAAGTCTACCTTAGCGAGTCATGCATATTACGTCCTTAACGGGGTCAGTCGAGTCGGTATGATGATTCTGGGAATCATCGGGAGTCGTTATGATGATCCGCGGGATCATCGGGAGTCGGTCCATAACTATGGGTACAAGGATCGGCGATTCGTGGAATCGCCGGGTTTAATGCACACATGAGTCTCGAGTCCCGGGAATTGGTGAACGGATGTAAACGTGTTAGTTATCATGCATTATATGTTTGGAATCATTATGCGACTTATCGGTATGTGAATACGTGTTTATATATGTTAAAATAGTGTTTAACGCGCCAAAAACCCATTCCAGCACCTTATAGGCGATTTGGAGCCTGGGGGGACTCCTAATCGCGTGAACAGGAGCGAGTAGGAGACCATAGGGGCGAGTAGGGCTCTACTCGCCTGTATATAGGCGAGTAGGAGTCCTACTCGCCTGAAACCCTCTGCTACTCGCCTATACTGCTACACACGGGTCAAAACACCTATAAATAGAACCCTTAACTCCCTAAACACCATTTGTGCAACCCTAACTGACCCTAAGCCTCCCACACACCTTGAAACACCTCTGGAGCTTGCTTTGCTTCAAAACACACCATCACCAAGCTTATACACCCTTCTTTGATAAAATCCAAGGTGTGTTCTTCATCCTATACCTTTGTAAAGTTGTTGTTTTGGTTCCCCAAAAGTCCAGACCTTGTTTTGCTAAGATTGTGTCTTTAAAAACCTTTCAAAAGAGTTCTAAAACAAGTCCACACCATGATACTTGCTATATGTGAAGTATTTGTGCATATGATGATTGTTGGTGATTATAACATGAATGTTTCCATGAATTTGTTGTACTTCTGATATGTAGGTGGTGTTAGGATGATTATCTATGAGTTTAAGCCCTTGATATGATGTTTAGGTGCAAGTATGCATTTTGACCCATTTGGGTAATTCTTGAAGAATAGGATGTATGATGTGATTCATTGCTTGTTTGTGGTTAGAAATCATGTTAGGATGCTGATATAACATAGAGATGATGAATTGCAACTTGTAGGAGATGAAATCTGATTGTTTCCATTTAAGGAAAGATAAGGTTGGTTGGTGAAATCTAGTACTTTGCCATTTTTGGAAATAATCGCACCGAGCCCGTTAGAGCAGAGGTAAATTGGGGGTTTTTGCTTGAAAAGGGTTGGTTAATAGTTTAGTTTTGATATTGGGTGTTTTTACATGTTTCGGATCTGATTTGGAGGGTTTAACGCGCGAAAACGCGCAACAGCAAGGCATCAGGCGAATAGGGCCCTACTCGCCTGAAGCTTCATGCGAGTAGGAGCCTACTTGCCTATAGCTTCATGCGAATAGGCCCTACTCGCCTATATCCTCCCTCCTACTCACTAGTTGACTTTTCCTAATCGCATGAAGGTTTCCTAATCGCGTGTACTGCTGTCGTAAACGCGTTTTGACATCCCGGAACATGATTTGACACCTAGGAACATGATAGGAACCCCGGGATACACCCAATGACTTAGTAAGACGTGTTCGGACCTGATTATGCGTTAATCGGACATTATGCTAGACTAGGTGAATTATTGCGCGTATTAAGTGTTTAATTGCATATGTTGCATGATGTCTTGTATTTATCTAACACGTGGAATATCGGGTCACCAATGGGATGTCGGGTCTTGTCTGGCACGGTCGGTTTAACAGTTAAAGGTGTTTTCAAACGTTTACGGTCACGGTCTGGACATTCGGGGACTAGTTAGCCTGCGGGTTATTAGTCCAATACTTATACACATCTTATGATAGGTCGCCGCTATTTGGGGCAATCATAACATAATTACTTAACTGTTTTCAAGAAACGCAATCCAAGGTGAGTTTCACAGCCCACTTTTACTGTCTTGCTTTCGGGGGAGAAACATGCTTTGTACGAACTATTTAAAGGTCATGTTATACTATGGGCACTTTATGTTACTATACGGCTTTTATGGAAAGTCCCAGGGGGAAACCATGAATGTGCTGGAACGCACAACGGGGGAAATGTGGATAGATCTATTGGGCCTCACAAGCCCCACTCGACGGCAGGGCCGGGCGGGTGCATGTTGTCTCTACCTATCGGGTTACCGAGGCATCGGTAGCCCAGTCGTCTGGGCTGGTATCATCTTTTGGTTCATGTTTAGTAATGGGTTCCCAACCGTAGTAGTAAAAACACTTAACGTCTAGCTAACGTTCTTATGACATAGTATTAACGGAAATGATCTTTGTGAACTTGTGACAACACTTTTATAAAGGAAAACCTGTGAACTCACCAGCATTATATGTTGACATTTTTGGCATGTTTTCTCAGGTCGCTAAGGTAGCAGTCAATGGGATAGGCGCACGGAGTCATGCACAGCGTCTATTATTTTGAAGCATATTAAACAATGTCTTTGTAAACAATGATATGTCTTTTGGTTGTAAACAAGAATGCTTCCGCTGCTGGTTTACAGCTCAAAGCATGATATTTTGGTTTTAAATATAATTATGAATGCATGTTTGTTGTATGTTTATTGTGATCGTTGACTGAGATCCTGGTGTGTCACGCGCCTCGCGGTAAAACCCCGCACGTGGAATTTGAGGGTGTGACACAAGCCATTTAAACCCGCGAACCCGCACTGGGTTCCCATACGTGTCCGCCACCATCCATAATGCAAAAAGCTCAATAAAATTTTTGCCGCCATGCAACATACCCACAGGCCACATCCATGCATCAAAATTGTTTCATGGAAACCACCATAATTATTTAAATCATCATCGTCACCATTACCTCATCATAGAAACCCGAGGATGATTTAATTTTATTTAGTGCACACCCACACTTATGGCCATATGGCCACCTACGTAAATCATCACCATCCCATTTAAGTCTAAGACCTAAGCCATGAATGAAAGTCTTGATTCATGTGACTTTATGTTTAGCAGCATTACATAACCTTAAAAAAAAAAACTCAACTCCACATCAGAAAATTAAACACGGTTTCTACACCTTAAGCAACTCAAACAAATAACTTTGCTCAATCCGGTAACTGGGTTCCCTTCACAGCCAGCCGCCATCGTAACTATCAAACATCCTGCAACAACCACCACCACAACCTTCGTCACAGCCACCACAACCCATCTACCCCACCGATATCCACCGCCATAGCCATAACCAAACCGAACCAAAACCATCCCGAGACCATGCGTAAACATATATACGAACAGATTACAAGTTTACACCGATCACGATGAGTCGCAAGTCGTGCATCGGAACCACCGTGATCCACCATTGTGTCGACTTCCTCGTTTTCCCTCCCGTCTTCCATCTTTCACTTCCTCGATTGTAACAATGGACTTGTAAGAGATTGACGAGGATCGACGAATGATGCTTCGACCACGAATGGCGTTCACTTGCACACCGACGGTTGTCTGGAATATTTTGTAGCGGTAGGATCACTTCGGTTCAACGACTATACGTTTTCATCCAAAAACAAAAAATTATACAAAGAGGTAGGGGTTGCTCACAGTGGAACGATGTCGTGCAAGGTGGTGTTGTGTTGGTTTGGATTATCACTAGAAATATCGATCTTCACCGGTAACTTGTTGGCAAAGTTATGTAGCATATAATGGGTAGAGAGGGGGAGATGATAGGTACCGGCTTCGATCAATGAAGCGATTTAAAAATCCATTGATGGCCGCTAACCATTTGAACGATGATAATGGCTAGAATGTCGGGCCAATTATGGAATCACATTTAACAATAATTTTTATTTCTTTATGGTGATATTAATTCTAAATTAACATCACATTTAATACATATTTATGATTCCGGCTATTAACACGTTGAGGTAAATATTACTCAGTGCACAAGAAATAGCAATAAAAATTTCTTGCCAAAAAGAAATCATTTAGCGCAAATTTTGGGATGTTACATCCGATGTTTACACACGGTTTGATAATAACAATATAAATAATCATAATCATAATAAATTAATCACAAACAAATAAACATAACAACAAACAAACACAAATTCTAACAAAAAAAAGAGATTAGAAGATGGAAATTGTTGTGCATTGGCAGTTCTGCAGGTTCAACCGTAGATATTTGGTTACCATGAACGACAATTCAACTTTAGTTTTTGGATCAAGAAAGGCTATGATGGAAATAGATGAAGACTTTCAACGACAAATATATGATTTTGGTATAACAATAGGGTTGTCGTGTTATGAAGAGAGTAGATTAATAAGTAAGTTAGATGAAAAGTTTGGAGAAGATGAGTTTGATGAACTTATGGAGGTTTTTCATGTCAATAGTTGGTTTTTTGTGGAAAAGTATAATATAGCAAGTGTTCAGTTTAACAATGGTGAATATCGGTTAATCAGTAGAGATGACATTGAAAATTCCAATGACATAGAGTTTTTGGAAGAACTCGATCAAGTCCGAATGTTTAACAGCAGAAGAAGCACAGCCATGCTCAATTTGGAACAAATGATACGTCTAAGAATTACATGGCTGAGGCAACAGGCAGCAATGGTGGAACCAGAGGAGCCATCGGATTCTGAGGTGGATGATGATGCATAAGGTTATTAAGTATGTTAAGTTTGCTTATGCTAATTATATGTTATAAGTATGAAGCTTTTATTTTCGAATGTTAAATATAAACTTAAAATAGTTTGTGTTTCCTATGTTTTGAATATTTTATGATGCATTTTACTAACAACTTTAGTAATTGGAAATAATATAATGTGTCAATCAGGTTAAACTTCAGAAAAACATAATTGGAAATTATGTAAAATTTATTTGTAATTCCAAAAACTCTCTTAAATGTAGAACAACTGTAGTTGAGTTGAAGTCGCCATAAGTTGTCTACCTTGATTTTTCCTTGCCATTCATCTGGTACACAGGAACCAGTTTACGGGTACTTTTATACTTTACGTATGTCATTGAACTTGCACCAGTAGGAAAAGCAGAACATTGTCCTTCATTGACCTGTATCATAAAATTAAGACATATATTAATCCGTATTTAAAAATATTTACTCTAAAAAACGATAAATTAGTATACAAAACAAATCTATAAATATAATAAATTACCTCATCAACTGATTGAAACTTCAGCTTAATCTCCGACATAATAAAATTATCATCAGTAACATTAGATATCGGTTAAACTTCATCGAGTGTTTCCAAATTGTCTTTTGTTACAGATATCTTAAATGCAAACTCTCTATCACGTAGATACATTAGCTCATCTGGAAACTTAACAGTGTAGGCACTCTGTAAAAAAGATATATTGGATCTTTAGTTTTGTTAAAAAAAAACGTAATAGATAAAAATTAGACAACATCAATAGTAAAACATCATTGATGCATAAATAAGTATAGGAATACCTTGTTTTCTAAAAGCAAAGTCTCAGCAGATATTGGAATCATTTTTGATGCCTCATTTTGAAACAAATTGAGTTTTTGTCACACCCTCAAAATCCACTTGCGGAGTTTTACCGCGAGGCGCATGACAAACCAGGATCCAAACCAACGATCACAATAAACAAGTCTAACATGAACATAATGCAATTTCAAAACAATGTTTAAAATCCTCGTTTACAGCGGAAGCTTATTCAAAACAATTATTCAATATTAAACCAATGTTCAACGTTTGTAAAACCATGCAACTCTAACTAGACGCCGTGCAGACGCGTGCGCCCTAGTTCCACTGTGCTACCTTAACGACCTGAGAAAACATGTAAAAGTTTACGTCAGCACAAAAATGCTGGTGAGTTTACAGGTTTTGTATCCAAGTACCAAGTCCACCTGTCCATACTATAATAAATCGAAAACCAGTATACGCTAGCTAGGCGTACGTTTTGTTACTACCACGATTGGAAAACCATTACTAACGCGAATACCAAAAGTATGCCCGATGTATGTTGCTGTTGTTCCTGTTGTTCCTGTTTGAGACAATATGCACCCGCCGACCCTCCAAGTCGACGAGCGGGGTTGGTCACTCCCAATAGCGCTATTCACATTTCCCCGTTGTGCAAACCCGCACATTCATGGTTCCCCCCGGGACTTCCAAAGATCGTGTAGTACACAATAGAAACCCATAGTATGACAGTAGTTACCAAATATAGTTTTAACACATGTTTTCTCCCCCGAAAGTATAAAACCAGTTTAAAAGAGGGGCCGTAAACTCACCTTAACGTGCAAGCAAAGAATCCGAACAGCAAGCAATATATGCTACCGACACCCTAATAACAGTGTCGCTTAGTGAGTATAGGCGTAATATCATTACCCATATAACTCGTTTGTCCAAGGCGTTTTAAATGTTCAAAAAGTGTGTATGCGACGCCTAGTGATTCTACATGCAATAGTAAACCCTACGGACCCGTTGGTGAATACATTGGTTACAATTAGTTTCTACATTCCGTATGTGTCTTAGACAAGTGTACTTCAGTTACATGTCAATTCCATACCACCTAAGACCTCAATTAATCACAGAAGCACATAATACACAATCTGTGTTTTCAGGACAGATTGTGCGCCATCAAAACTAATTTATTTAAAATAGAAAACCAGTGAGTTAACCTCCCAAATTTTTACTGAATTTACTTTGGGATTCACTCGACAATACCTATTTTTGTTTTGTCTTAATTCCAAACACAAAAATTATGAAAATTCGTACAACACAGCTAGGTCCAGAAATTCTCCTCAACAGGTCAGTTTAGTAGGAAAATTCTTAAAAATTGTGTATTCATCCAAACGAGATGAATCCACTTGGAAAAGCTCTATTTTTCCAGTATTGACCTACTGTAAAAATTTCATAATCTAATTCCTTGTAAATCTCAAGTTATGACCATTTAAAGTTAACCCAATTTACAAATCCGAAAATCTGATATGACCCCTAATCAATTAAAATTCCAAAAACGACTCAAACGACGTCCAAATTCGATGGTTTTGCCCATTATGAAAAGCTAAGACCATGTACGTTACAATCATGCAAAGAATCGATCAAATCAATTGTTTTCAAGCCACGAAACAGACCCTACAAGTCGACTTTCAGAATCTGTCCAGATTCTGATCGTACAATATCATCAATTATATCAAACCCTAGTTGCATATTATCAATCAATAATACCTAAATATCATCATACAACTTTCCTAATACCTATTCCCATCAGATCCTATTATCAAACATGTCAAGATCAAAGCTTTTAGGATCAAAACGCCAATAACTTGCGCAACAAGCATCCTATGATGTTACTACGCGTTTATTAATAGATTTAATCCGTTTAATCTTCAAAAAGATTCATGCTTTAATGTTTTATAAACTCATTCAGACCTGGACAAACTTATTATATGATTTTTATTAATGAAAACACAAGATAAAGCATAAGAAATCGTAAGATATACCCTTAGCTCTCTCAATCGATCAATCGCGCGCCCTGGAGCCTCCCAATTGATGATCTTAAGCCTTAGCAGGTGTTTTTGGAGTGAAATATTCGTGTGGGGCAGTAAGGGGGCGATTAGGGTTGAGTATGAGGGCTGCATGGGAGTTAAAGATGTTTAAATACGAGTTTGAGGCGGTTTAAACCCGTCAGTGCCCTTCGAGCGGCCGCTCGGAGCCTGTGAGCGGCCGCTCACAGGTCCGGGTGGCGCGCTTTTGCCTCGTTTCGCCTCCCGACGCGTTATCCTTCGACGTTTTCGTTGTTTCGAACCGTAACAAGTGTAACCCCATGCGTTAAGACCCTAATCAACCTCACGCTCCACTTTTAATAATTTTTATTAACGTGTTCGGTTTAGGTTCACATAATCACGTATGGTTTTCACATAAGTTTGTCAGATATCACCGAGACACATAAGTTTGATATTCACCAACGTCCGAGGTTCACTAATCATGAAATCACATGTTAACTCACACAAGGAGTCAGAACCCGACCCACACAAGGAGTCAAAGCATCTCATAACCCGAGATAATGCTCGTATGTCCTATCTAGCTATCTAGATAGCCCTCGTTAAGTATAATATACGCGTGACTCGCTAAGGTAGACTTTAATCTAGACCATGTTGTTAACCAGAATTTGCCGGGTGTCACAGTTTTACATCTCCAGTAATATCTTTAACTGTAATTTGAATGTGAAACCTGTAAACATTTAAATAATTAATATTTTTAAATAAAACTTAGTAATAAATTATTTTTTTTAGTTACATGATATAATATTTAATAAATTGAGTAGAATTAATTGTATAAGTATTACCTTGGAACAGGTATGACATCCTTTTCACTACAACTTTCATTTATACAGGTACAGATTTCTCGTTCTTCAAAACCTCTACCCATACCAGTTGGCTCATACAAAACATATTCTATATTTACCTTATCATCACACTTTGGACAAGCCATATAAAACCACCCAAAATTCTTGTGTATTTCAATAACAGTTCCTAAAATAAAGAGATGTTTAACCTGCATAGATTAAATAAACATTAGTAAGTTGTTATTATCTATACATATAATAAAATTATGAAAGTTTATGAGAACTTTATGTTTATTACCTCTAAAATCTCCCAGATATCACCTATGTTACAGTAAGGATTGTTAACCAAAAAATCATTCTCTGTAACAGAAAAAACTTGAAGACCAGCAAAGGATGCACTTGATAGTGTATCATAGGTAGGACATTGAATTAACCTTGCACTTTTTTAATAGCAGCTAGTTAAATACAATGTTTAAAAAAAATAAATTTTAAGTATTATTTGAAATGAAAAAAAACAATAAAGGCAACCTTCTTTTATAAACATTGATGAATTCAGTTGGTTCATTAATAAAAAGCCTTGAAATCCCAAGATAGGTTGAAACATAGGGAGTATCTACATAAATAACATTTGAATATAAATATCATTATAATAAATACATACTTATATAATATTTCAATATCTAATATAAGTAGATTGAAAACGAAAAAATAAGTTATAAATTTGTAGTAATAACTAACCATTGAAATATGACGCCAATCCAAATTGCAAAATCACAACCAAGGGTTCACAATTGCTATGGTTATGTAAATATGTACTCATCTGACTGGCAAATTTATCCCATAATTTCAAACAAATAACACGTCCCCTAAACATAAGTGTAAAATTACATATGAAAAATATAGTTAACAACAAAATGTATAAGTTATGCCCAAAACATAATAATTATAGTCCGAATTAAGATATAACAATTTCAACTTACTTTGAATCTTCAATCTCCAAAAGCATACGATTTTTTGGTTTGAAAGAATCCTTTATTTTACTATCATCGTAATTCTTTACAGTCTTAACGTAACCAATGACATCTGTAAAAAGTTATTGAAACTAATATTATTAGTTCTATAAATAGGTATAATTATAAAATTAAATATTTAATCTGATGTATACATATATAAAAAGAAAAAATACCTATCGAATAATTTGTAAACACATCCTTTTCTATTATGGAATCAAAAGGTAAAAATCGAAAACCATATGCATCACCAATAAAATCAAAACAGGTTAAAAGTTGAGTAAGCTGAGTGAAAAAGATTTTCTTTCCATGTAAGCCAATGTTCATATTTAAAAGACTCATATCTACACGAACATATTTAATTATGTAAGCATGCTTATCATGTAAATAAATTTCAAACATGTCAACAAATTTACTACGAATAAGAGCTTGAACTCTATCACCCTGCAAAAAAAAACGGTATATGTTATTGTTAAAGTTAAAGAAAGTAAACTGTATACGACAATTTATAAGTTATATATAGAATATATAAGTATTACGTTTTCATCCATTAACACCATTTCAATGGAATAATCCTTATTAGTATCATTTTTTGATTGTTCACGCCAAATTGTTAAGACTCTCGCCTTAATAATAATATCCTCTTGACCATATCGAAGTTGGTCAAACAATGTTATCGTTTCCCCCTACATAAGCATTTGTAAATAACCTGTAAAACAAATTTAAATATAAATTAAATGTTTTACAAACATAAAAAATCTATACATCTAATAATATTATTCTATTAAGTTTGATATTTTACTAATGCAAAAAAAAAAAAAAACGATGAACTACACAGATTGAAAAATATAAAAACATATTAAATATTGTTTTGTATAATAAACTAATAGGAAAAAGAAATGTGAAACAGATAATTCGTGTTAATTCATAAAAGTTAATAACAAACTAAAAATCAAAAAATATAAAAATAAAAATCTATAATATAGAAACCGATAACTCAAATGCCTGGAAGGAGAAAACTTAAGATTGTAGTTAAAATGAATAATGGTTTGTTCAATTCATATAGGAGAAGAATTCAAATTTATTTATAGTATGTATTAACAATTAAATATAATATCGTTATTATTCATAGTATGTATTTATAGTAATAAATAAAAATTATTTTGGAAATAGAAAATTAACATTAAATTGAATGAAACTGTAATAATTATAATTGTTTAAATTATTCTGTTTACAAAAATAAATATTTAGACGTTTATTTAACAAAGTATATCTTTTAAAATACAACAATTAAAAACAACGTAAAAGTCCTGCATGAAAAGTTAATCACGATAGAAATATTATTAGAGTATTATAATAATTATATAAAAAACAGAATAATAAAAATTAACGTAGATTTTAAACTTTATAAATATATAAATAAAAAATATGAAATTATAGTAACACTAATAATTGTCTAATGTAATTGTTTATTTTAACTGTGTATATAATATTATACATATTTTTGTTTTAATAATATAATTTAACCAAATATAATGATGATAGTATATATTTGAATTATAAGCAATATATAATTTAACCAAATCGTAAATATGTTAACATAAATAGTTTTTATTATAAGTTTCTTTATTCTTTATTTATGGAACAAATCAAATAAAGGCATTGATTTTTTAAATTAGTGTAAGCAACCCTTCTAAATAATTAAAACATAACATAAGTTAAATGACAAACTAGTACAAATATTATAAACGCACATACAGTTTGTACTTTAGAAAATGAAAATAATCTATAAACACAAACAAAACAAATGTTTTAACATTGTGATTTTAAACATCAAACAAAAATCCTAAAAAAACAATAACAAAATAAAGTTGTTGAATCCACATAGTCAATCAAAATAAAAAACAAACAGTTAAAGGTGTGAAAAAATTAGGACATGTAAGTTGTACATATTATTGAACAAACAAACGATCTTAGTTTAAAAATTTATGTTATTAACAACAAAAAACCAAAGAAGAGTTAATATTTGAGTGATCGAGTATACCTTGTAGATTGTTATCGGTAAGATTAGAAGAGTAAAGACAGAGAGCTTAGGTTGAGAGAGAAAATGATCAAATATAAGGGTTATTTTTGTTATGAGAAAATCTAAGGAAAGAGGAGATATGTGTAATGATGAAAACGATTGCATTGATAACAATCCCAATGAACGGTTTTGTTAAAAAAAATTCAAATCTGCATGTCAAAAATTGGGAAAAAACATTTTTATTATGTATTTTAATAAATTTAAAGTAATAATATATAATAGTAAAGATAAATAATTGGTAACAATAGATAATAATGATGTAATTGCAACAAATTAAACAATGGAACGATATATCATGGAACAAATACAATATTATTCATATACAAACCAAGTATGTATGTGTAAATGTATCTTTTATGTTTTGCATTCTACTTGGGGACTTGAAATGTGTATCAATCAATATTCTAACCTACTTATCTTAAAAAACGATAGTCAGAACGTACCATAAGTATTCAATGAATTGTAGTTCTACATAAGGTTAACCATGTATAAGTAACCATCAAAAAAAGGTTTATGTAATAAATTAAGAGTGTGACACCCGGCATATTTGGATTAAACATTTTAGTAACATCTAAGTCTACCTTAGCGGGAAACGTTTATAAACGGACTTAACTAGGTTAGTTGAGTCGGGTCAAGTTAGGATTGTCCAGGGTTCAATGAACTGAAGGATCATTGGGAGTCACTTTGGGAATACACTAGTACCGGGTCCCGTGGTTGGTGAAATTACATAAACTAATTAAGTGCATGTGTAGATTATTGGTCGTGTGGTGGATTATATACATAGATGTGTTTAAATGATGTGTAGATGATTATTCGTGCTTAAATATGTTAAACATAGACTAAGGTTGCATGCTCATATGTTAAGGTGCGTTAAAATGCGTTAAACACAACAAACTGGAAAACTAGAAAAACATAGGTCCTGGTTCGACCACTTCGAGTGGTCGAAGGTGGAATTGTGTATTGGTTCGACCCTTTGAAAAGGGGCGAACCTGGGATATGGAATTGGAAGAATTTCATTCGACCAAGTCAGGGTTCATTCGACCCTATGAAAGGGTCGAAGGAGGCTACCTTCGACCATTGACAGGGGGCGAAGGTGGAATAGTATAAATACCAAACTTTGTCATTTTTCACCATTTCACAAACCCTAACCGTCTCAAAACACTCTCAAACGATTTTAATCACTAAGGAAGGAGTTTTTGCTTTTCTTTTTCATAATCTAACCTATCAACAACATCTAAACAAGAATCCAAGGTGTGTTCCTAATCCTAAATCTTTTTAAGGCATTTTAATCCGTTTTTATCTAACCCTAAATGTCCAGATCTGTTCTAAAGAAGATTTTATCAATAAAAACCTTTTAAACATCTTTCTAAACCTAAACCCTATCATTAAACATAGGTTTTGTATCAATAAACATATGTTAATTATGTGTTATGTGATGTTATGTGTTGTTTAATGATTTGTTGCTGTTCTAATGCTAGAAACATGATCTAAGGTTGCTATTGATGTTGGTTTACTGTTGTTTAGGGTTACAATTAGATAGATGGTGATATTATGGGGATTTTATGAAATCTAGGGCTCGTGCATGTTAAGTATTATTAATAAAATGAATGGGGGTTTTCGATTACAAGATAAACTGAGCATTTGTAGATGATTATGGGTTGGTATTAAAAAGTTTCCAAATTGGGTAAAGATTTCATGCATGATGTGACATTTCCATAATTTTGCCATTTTGGGAAAGTATTAAAACAAGCTGGTTTTGGGGCAAAATTGGTGGGGTTTTGTAGGGATATGTTAATCATAGTTGACTGCTATGTTTGATAATGTTTCGAGATGTTTCAAATGTGTTTGAAGCGTTTTTAGGAAAATTTATACAACAGGGGCGAACCTGGGCTCGTTCGACCAAACGAATGGTCGAAGGAGAGATCCCAGGGTCGAACCTGGGAAATGTTGGGCGAACCTGATCAAAGGGTCGAATGAGACATCAAACGGTCGAACGAAACATAAAACGGGCGAAGGAGACTTAAAAAGGGGCGAAGGTGGCTTTATCTGACTGGTTTGACCGTTCTGATGCAGAAATGAGATTTTTGATACAAACTAAGTGTTTTATGCCTGAACCTTGTGTTTAATCTATGTGTACTTTATTAGTTAGGGTAATGAGTCACCAACGGGATGTCGGGTCGGTTTAGTGTGTCGGTTGAACATTTAAACACGTTTTAAATCATACTTGGTTACGATCTGGACAATCGGGGACTAGATAACCTTATGGTTATTAGTCGGAACACTTATGTAAACATTTTGATAGATCTCCGGTAGAGGGATTATCAAGGTCTTAGCATTTTTACTAGTTACAGAAGAACGCAATCTAAGGTGAGTTCACGGCCCCACTTTTACAGCTTTAACTTTTGGGGGAGAAAACATGCGCTAAACTATTTTGGTAACATATTTCATACTATGGTTTTAACTTTGTATTGCTATACGATCTTTGGAAGTCCCGGGGGAAACCATGAATGTGCGGGGATGCACAACGGGGGAAATGTGGATAGATCTATTGGGCGTGACCTGCCCCACTCGACGGCTTGGAGGGTCGGGCGGGTGCATGTTGTCTCGAACTTTGCTAAACATGCTGAACATTATTTGGGCTGCTTAAACATATGCTAAACATTGCTAAACGTGTCCAGTAATGGTTTCCAGTCGTAGTAGTAATAAAACATACGCCTAGCTAGCGTACTTGGTGACATTGGTATGGTATAGACATGGTAACGTTTTGGTAACTTTGGTAACTTATTGAACAAACCTGTGAACTCACCAGCATTATATGTTGACGTCTTTTTGGCATGTTTTTCTCAGGTCGCTAAGGTAGCAACAATGGACTAGGCGCACGAGTCTGCATGGCGTCTAGGCATAGCTTCATATTTTTGAATAAAACTGTTTGAACATTGTCGTACATGGTTTTGTAATTGTTCTAATGCTTCTGCTACGATTTTCGTAATATGAGAACTATGTTTTGGGTTTTACGTATTCATATAGTGTTGTTTATTGTGACCGTTGACTTGGATCTTGGTTTGTCATGCGCCTCGCGGTAAAACTCCGCAAGTGGAAATTTGAGGGTGTGACAGATTGGTATCAGAGCCAGGTATCGATCCTGGGACCTGTGGGTTATATGTTGGGAAGCATCCCAAGTGCAACAAGTGTGGTTTTCATCATTCTGGGAGTTGTGACCGGGCTCGTTGTCATCAGTGCCATCAGTTGGGGCATCATGCTAAGGATTGCAGGGTGGCACTCACCCCAACTCAGACTCCTGCTGCTACTCCTACTCCTGCTGCTTAGGGGACTCCAGGAAAGCAGGGGTGCTATAACTGTGGTGATACGGGACACTTCAAGCGTGAATGTCCTAAGCTGAAGCAGGGCGATAACGGGAGGGGAGGAAACGATAACGGGAACAATGGGGGCGGAGGCAGGACTGCACGTGCTTTCGTCATTGGATCTGCAGAGGCTAGGCAGGATCCAGACACATTTACCGGTACGTTCCTTCTTAATGATCGCTATGTTTCTGTCTTGTT
The DNA here is from genome assembly GCA_030844895.1 of Ambrosia x helenae. Lineage (NCBI taxonomy): Eukaryota > Viridiplantae > Streptophyta > Magnoliopsida > Asterales > Asteraceae > Ambrosia > Ambrosia x helenae. The sequence goes on from CM061233.1 coordinate 16,900,471, forward strand.
TGATTCTGGTGCCGATAAGAGTTTCGTATCTATAGACATTAGTCGATTGCTAGATATAGTACCCACACCTTTAGAGGCTAAGTACTTAATAGAATTGGCTGATGGTAAGAAAATCGAAGCGACACACACCCTTAGGGAATGTCGCTTGGAACTGTCGGGTTTCTCTTTCCCCATTGACCTTATGCCGGTACCCCTAGGTAGTTTTGATGTCGTTGTCGGCATGGATTGGTTATCGCTGTATCGTGCGGAGATCGTTTGTTTCGATAAGATTATTCGGATCCTTCTCCCTGATGGAGAGACTCTTTCGGTTCATGGCGAGAAAAGCGGTGCTCCGCTGAGTATCATTTCTAGCATGAAAGCCCGTAAGTACCTTCGAAAGGGTTGTTCTGCCATTCTGGCACTTGTTAACGTTTCTACTGACGATGAGAAGAAGATCGAGGATATTCCGGTGGTTCGTGATTTTCCCGATGTGTTTCCTGATGACTTGCCTGGTCTTCCTCCCCATCGTCAGGTTGAGTTTGGTATTGATCTTACTCCGGATGCAGCTCCTATTGCCCGAGCTCTGTATCGTCTTGCACCTCCCGAGATGCAAGAGTTGTCCATCCAGTTGCAGGAACTCTTGGAAAAGGGTTTCATCCGACCGAGTTCTTCCCCGTGGGGAGCTCCTATTTTGTTTGTGAAGAAGAAGGACGGAAGCCTCCGCATGTGTATTGATTATCGCGAGCTGAACAAAGTGACCATCAAGAATCGTTATCCTCTTCCTCGCATTGATGATCTCTTTGACCAGCTCCAGGGAAGCTAACGTTCAGAATTGGCTGATGGTAAGAAAGTCGAAGCGACGCACGTCCTTAGGGAGTGTCGCCTTGAGTTGTCAGGTTATTCTTTTCCTATTGACCTTATGCCGGTGTCCTTGGGTAGTTTCGATGTTGTCGTGGGTATGGATTGGCTGTCTTTGTATCATGCTGAGATCGTTTGTTTTGATAAAGTCATTCGACTTCCTCTCCCTGATGGAGAAATTCTGTTGGTGCACGGTGAGAAGAGCGGGGTCCCTTTGAGTATCATTTCGTGTATGAAAGCCTATAAGTATCTTCGGAAGGGGTATTCTGCCATTCTGGCACTTGTTTCGGTTTCATCAGAGGAAGAGAAGAAGATTGAAGATATTCTTGTCGTTCATGATTTTCCCGATGTATTTCCTGAAGATTTACCTGGCCTTCCGCCTTATCGTCAGGTCGAATTCGGTATTGAACTTGCTCCAGGTGCGGCCTCTATTGCCCGAGCCCCATATCGTCTTGCACCTCCCGAGATGCAGGAGTTGTCTAACCAGTTGCAGGAGCTGCTAGAGAAGGGTTTCATCCGACCTAGTTCGTCCCCGTGGGGAGCCCCTATTCTGTTTGTCAAGAAGAAGGACGGAAGCCTGCGAATGTGCATCGACTACCGTGAATTGAACAAGGTTACTATCAAGAATCGTTATCCTCTTCCTCGCATCGATGACTTATTCGACCAACTTCAGGGTTCTAGTTTCTATTCGAAGATTGATTTGAGATCGGGGTACCATCAGTTGAGAGTCCAAGAAGCTGACATTCCGAAGACCGCCTTTTGAACTCGCTATGGCCATTTCGAATTTTTGGTCATGCCTTTTGGTCTCACCAATGCGCCCGCCATTTTTATGGATTTGATGAACCGTGTCTGTAAGCCCTATCTTGATAAATTCGTGATTGTTTTCATTGATGATATTCTGGTCTACTCCAAGAACGAAGTGGACCACCAGGAACACTTGCGTCTTGTTTTGGAACTCCTGAGGCGGGAACAGTTGTACGCCAAGTTCTCTAAGTGTAGCTTCTGGTTGCGTGAAGTCCAGTTCCTTGGTCATGTAGTTAATGAGAAAGGAATTCATGTTGACCCAGCTAAAATAGAAGCTATTAAAGACTGGGAAGCACCAAAGACGCCATCTGAGGTGCGGCAATTCCTGGGTCTTGCAGGTTATTATCGTCGTTTTATCGAGGGATTTTCGAAGATCGCTCAACCCCTCACCTCGCTAACCCAGAAGAACAAGAAGTTCGACTGGGGTGATTCGCAAGAGTCGGCCTTCCATATGTTAAAGGCTAAACTCTGTTCTGCTCCTATCTTGTCCTTGCCTGAAGGCACGGACGATTTTGTGGTTTATTGTGACGCTTCTATCCGGGGTCTCGGTTGTGTGCTAATGCAGCGCGAGAAGGTCATTGCCTATGCTTCTCACCAGCTCAAGGTTCATGAGAAAAACTACCCCACCCATGATCTGGAATTGGGTGCAGTAGTCTTTGCTTTAAAGATATGGAGGCATTACTTGTACGGTACCAAGTGCACCATTTACACCGATCACAAGAGCCTCCAGCATATCTTTGATCAGAAGGTGTTGAATATAAGACAACGTCGTTGGGTCGAGCTTCTTAATGATTACGAGTGCGCTATTAAATACCATCCTGGCAAGGCGAATGTGGTCGCAGACGCCTTGAGCAGGAAGGAAACCACTAAACCTCGTCGTGTTCGAGCTCTTCAGCTCACCATCCATTCCGGCTTACCTGACCGAATCCGTTCGGCGCAGCAAGAAGCTTTGAAGGAGGAAAACCTTAAAGCTGAAACCATGCATGGTGCTGATAGCCACCTTGAGCTCAGGTCTGATGGCCTGCGTTATTTCGCTGAACGTATTTAGGTCCCTTTATTTGGGGGCTTGCGGGAGCTCGTCCTTCATGAAGCTCACAAGTCCCGGTACTCTATTCACCCTGGCTTCGATAAGATGTATCAAGACTTAAAGATACTTTATTGGTGTCCGAACATGAAGGCGGATGTGGCTTCGTACGTGAGCAAGTGCTTGACCTGTGCCAAGGTAAAGGTTGAATATCAAAAGCCGTCCGGCCTTCTGCAACAGCCTGAAATTCCCGAGTGGAAATGGGAGCGGATTACGATGGACTTTGTGACCAAACTCCCGAAATCGCCCAGTGGTTGTGACATGATCTGGGTGATTGTTGATAGGTTGACAAAGTCTGCGCACTTCCTCGCTATCAAAGAAACCGATGGCCTCGAGCATTTGGCACGTTTATATCTTAAGGAAGTGGTTTCTCGGCACGGGGTGCCTGTCTCTATTATTTCTGATCGTGATCTCGGTTCGCCTCTAACTTCTGGAATTCCTTGCATAAGGCTCTGGGTACTCAGTTAGACATGAGCACAGCTTATCATCCGCAAACTGATGGTCAAAGTGAGCGGACAATCCAAACACTAGAAGACATGCTCCGGGCATGTGTGATCGATTTTGGCAAGGGGTGGGAGAGTCATCTACCGTTGGTGGAATTCTCCTACAACAATAGTTACCATTCTAGCATCAAGGCAGCTCCGTTTGAGGCTCTTTACGGGCGGAAATGTCGGTCTCCTCTTTGTTGGGCTGAGGTGGGTGAGAGCTAACTCACCGGCCCGGAACTTGTGTACGAGACTTCCGAGAAGATCGTACAAATCCGTAACCGCATGGCAGCAGCTCGGGATCGTCAAAAGAGCTATGCTGATCGTCGTCGCAAGCCCCTAGAGTTTGAGGTTGGCGACAGGGTTCTATTGAAGGTATCTCCGTGGAAGGGCGTTATACGTTTTGGGAAGTGGGGCAAATTGAATCCTCGGTATGTGGGACCGTTCGCAATTCTGGAACGGATTGGACCGGTAGCATACAGGCTTGATCTGCCAGCTGAACTCAGTAATGTTCATAATGTCTTCCATGTCTCTAATCTTAAGAAGTGTCTGGCGGATGAATCTTTGGTTGTTCCTCTCGAAGAGATCAAGGCTAAGTATCCCCATTTAATTCCTAAACGCGCGTTCGAATCAAGACATGTCTCTGCTGAAGCTGAATGAATCTCGGGTCGAGATTCCTTTCAACAGGGGGATGATGTGGCAACCGGAAAAATTTTTCTTCTCTTTCGTCTGTTCCTTTTTGGCCTTGAGCAATTTTCGGGACGAAAATTCTTTCAACAGGGGGATGATGTGACACCCGACAAACTCAGGTTAGTAACATTGACTAAACTAGTAAGTCTACCTTAGCGAGTCATGCATATTACGTACTTAACGGGGTCAGTCGAGTCGGTACGATGATTCTGGGAATCATCGGGAGTCGTTACGATGATCCGCGGGATCATCGGGAGTCGGTCCATAACCATGTGTACAAGGAATGGTGATTCGTGGAATCGCCAGGTTTAACGCACACACGCAAGTCTCGAGTCCCGGGAATTGGTGAACGGATGTGAACGTGTTAGTTATCGTGCATTATGTGTTTGTAATCATTATGTGACTTGTCAGTATGTGAATACGTGTTTATATGTGTTAAAATAGTGTTTAACGCGCCAAAAACCCGTTCCAGGACCTCACAGGCGATTAGGAGCCTGGGGAGCTCCTAATCGCCACCTACTTAGGCGAGTAGGGGAAGCCTGATGGCGAATAGGGCCCTACTCGCCAGTATATAGGCGTGTAGGAGCCCTACTCGCCTGAACTGCTCTCCTACTCGCATGTACTGATGTGCACGAGTCAAAACACCTATAAATACAACCCTTGACTCCCCAAACACCATTTGTGCAACCCTAACTGATCCGAAGCCTCCCACACACCTTGAAACACCTCTGGAACTTGTTTTGCCTCAAAACTCACCATCTCCAAGCTTATACACCTTTCTTTGATAAAATCCAAGGTGTGTTCTTCATCCTACACCTTTGTAATGTTATTGTTTTGGTTCCCCGAAAGTCCAGACCTTATTTTGATAAGAATGAGTCTTTAAAAACCTTGAAAATGAGTTCTAAAACAAGTCTACACCATAATACTTGCTATATGTGAAGTATTAATGCATATGATGATTTTTGGTGATTATAACATGAATGTTTCCATGAATTTGATGTACTTCTGATGTGTAGGTGTTGTTAGGATGATTATCTATGAGTTTAAGCTCTTGTTATAGTGTTTAGATGACAGTATGCATTTTGACCCATTTGGGTGATTCGTGAAGAATTAGGATGTTATGATATGATTCATTGCTTGTTTATGGTTAGAAATCATGCTAGAATGATGCTATAACATAGGAATGATGAATTGCAAGTTGTAGGAGGTGTAATCTGATCTTTGCTACTTAAGGAAAGATTTCATAGTTAATGAAACCTAGTATTTTGCCATTTTTGGAAATAATCGCACCGAGCCCGTTTGAACAGAGATAAATTGGGGGTTTTTGCTTGTAAAGGGTTGGCTAATAGTTTAGTTTCTATATTGGGTGTTTTTACATGTTTCGGATCTGATTTGGAGGGTTTAACGCGCGAAAACGCGCAACAGCTATGCTTGGGGCGAATAGGGCTCTACTCGCCTGATGTATCAGGCGAGTACAGCCTACTCGCCTGATACATCAGGCGAATAGGCCCCTACTCGCCTATTTAACCCCCTACTCACTAGTTGACTTTTCCTAATCGCATGTAAGTTTCCTAATCGCGTGTACTGCTGTCATAAACGCATTTTGACATCCCGGAACATGATTTGACACCTAGGAACATGATAGGAACCCAGGGATACACCCAATAGCTTAGTAACACGTGTTCGGACCTGTTTATGCGTTAATTGAACATTATGCTAGACTAGGTGAACTATTGCGCGTATTAAGTGTTTAATTGCATATGATGCATGATGTCTTGTATTTACCTAACACGTGGGATGTCGGGTCGCCAATGGGATGTCGGGTCTTGTCTGGTACGGTCGGTTTAACAGTCAAAGGTGTTTTCAAACGTTTATGGTCATGGACTGGACATTCGGGGACTAGTTAACCTGCGGGTTATTAGTCCGGATACTTATACACATCTTATGATAGGTCGCCGCTATTTGGGGCTATCATAGCATAATTACTTAACTATTTCCAAGTAACGCAAACCGAGGTGAGTGTCACAGCCCCACTTTTACTGTTTTACTTTCGGGGGAGAAACATGCTACATACTTACTTACTAAAGGTCATGTTATACTATGGTTACTTTACAAATACTATGCGGCTTTTATGGAAAGTCCCAGGGGGAAACCATGAATGTGCGGGGATGCACAACGGGGGAAATGTGGATAGATCTATTGGGTCTCACAAACCCCACTCGGCGGCTGGGCCGGGCGGGTGCATATTGTCTCTTATTACTGGCTCGCCGAGGCATCGGTTATAGCCAAAACACCTGGGCAAGCTTCGACAACTTATACACGTATAGTAATGGGTTCCCAACCGTAGTAGTAAACAAACACTTAACGTCTAGCTAACGTTCTTATAACCTAGTAGTAACGGATATGATCTTTTCAAACATATAGAAACGCTTTTATAAAAGAAAACTTGTGAACTCACCAGCATTATATGTTGACATTTTTGGCATGTTTTCTCAGGTCGCTAAGGTAGCAGTCAATGGGCTAGGCGCACGGAGTCATGCACAGCGTCTAATATTTTGAAGCATATTAAACAATGTCTTGTAAACAATGATATGTCTTTTGGTTGTAAACAAGAAATGCTTCCGCTGCTGGTTTACGGCTCAAAGCATGATATTTTGGTTTTAAAAATATATATGAATGCATGTTTGTTGTATGTTTATTGTGATCGTTGACTGAGATCCTGGTGTGTCACGCGCCTCGCGGTAAAACCCCGCACGTGGAATTTGAGGGCGTGACATGCAACAACCAGAGGTTCCAGAATGGAAGTGGGAGCGAATCACGATGGATTTTGTCACCAAGCTACCAAGGTTGCCTAGTGGTTATGATATGATCTGGGTGATTGTTGACAGGTTGACAAAATCGGCACGTTTCATACCTATTAAGGAAACCGATGGACTCGATCGGTTGGCTCGACTTTACCTTAAGGAGGTGGTTGCTCGGCACGGGGTGCCTGTTTCTATTATCTCTGATCGTGATTCTCATTTTGCTTCGCGTTTCTGGAAGGCTCTACACAAGGCTTTGGGTACTCAGTTGGATATAAGTACGGCTTATCACCCGCAAACTGATGGACAGAGCGAGCGGACGATTCAAACCTTCGAAGACATGCTTCGGGCATGTGTTATCGATTTTGGCAAGAGTTGGGAGATTCACCTACCGTTGGTGGAGTTCTCCTACAACAACAGCTATCACTCTAGTATTAAGGCAGCTCCGTTCGAGGCTCTCTACGGACGGAAATGTCGATCACCACTTTGTTGGGCCGAGGTGGGCGAGAGCCAGCTCTCTGGTCCAGAACTTGAGTACGGAACTTCGGAGAAAATCGTGCAAATTCGTAACCATTTGGCTGCTGCGCGGGATCGTCAGAAGAGCTATGCCGATCGCCGTCGCAAACCTTTGGAGTTCCAGGTTGGGGACAGGGTACTTCTGAAAGTTTCACCATGGAAGGGCGTCATACGCTTTGGAAAGCATAGCAAGCTTAACCCTTGTTATGTCGGACCATTCGCAATCCTGGATCGGATTGGACCGGTGGCATATAGACTTGACTTACCGGCGGAGCTCGGTAGTGTTCACAACGTCTTCCATGTGTCCAACTTGAAAAAGTGTTTGGCTGATGAATCTCTCATTGTACCACTAGAAGATATCAAGGTTGATGATCGTCTTCGCATCGTGGAGGAACCTGTCGAGATTCTCGATTACAAGATTCGTAGCCTTCGTCGGAGTAAAATCCGCATTGTCAAAGTTCGTTGGAACTCGAATCGTGGACCGGAGTTCACGTGGGAACGGGAGGATAAGATGTAAGCTAAACATCCTCATCTTTTTCCGAAACGCGCATTCGAATCGAGGCATGTTACAGATGAAGCGGAATGAATCTCGGGTCGAGATTCCTTTCAACGTAGGGATGATGTGACATCCGGTAAATTTTCTTTTCACTTCGTTCTTTCCGTTTCTTTCATTTTGGGGCTTTGTGCAATTTTCGGGATGAAAATTCTTTCAACGTGGGGATGATGTGACACCCGGCATATTTGGCTTAAACATTTTAGTAACATCTAAGTCTACCTTAGCGGGAAACGTTTATAAACGGACTTAACTAGGTTAGTTGAGTCGGGTCAAGTTAGGATTGTCCAGGGTTCAATGATCTGAAGGATCATTGGGAGTCACTTTGGGAATACACTAGTACCGGGTCCCGTGGTTGGTGAAATTACATAAACGAATTAAGTGCATGTGTAGATTATTGGTCGTGTGGTGGATTATATACATAGATGTGTTTAAATGATGTGTAGATGATTATCCGTGCTTAAATATGTTAAACATAGACTAAGGTTGCATGCTCATATGTTAAGGTGCGTTAAACACAACAAACTGGAAAACTAGAAAAACATAGGTCCTGGTTCGACCACTTCGAGTGGTCGAAGGTGGAATTGTGTATTGGTTCGAACCTTTGAAAAGGGGCGAACCTGGGATATGGAATTGGAAGAATTTCATTCGACGAAGTCAGGGTTCATTCGACCCTGTGAAAGGGTCGAAGGAGGCTACCTTCGACCATTGACAGGGGGCGAAGGTGGAATAGTATAAATACCAAACTTTGTCATTTTTCACCATATCACAAACCCTAACCATCTCAAAACACTCTCAAACGATTTTAATCACTAAGGAATGAGTTTTTGCTCTTCTTTTTCATAATCTAACTTATCAACAACATCTAAACAAGAATCCAAGGTGTGTTCCTAATCCTAAATCTTTTTAAGGCATTTTAATCCGTTTTTATCTAACCCTAAATGTCCAGATCCGGACAATTAGGGTTAGATGAAAACGAATTAAAATGCTTTAAAAAGGTTTAGGATCAAGAACACACCTTGGATTCTTGTTTAGATGTTGTAGATAGGTTAGATTATGAAAAAGAAGAGCAAAAACTCCTTCCTTAGTGATTAAAACCGTTTGAGAGTGTTTTGAGACGGTTAGGGTTTGTGAAATGATGAAAAATGACAAAGTTTGGTATTTATACTAATCCTCCTTCGCCCCATATCAATGGTCGAAGGTGGCCTCCTTCGACCCTTCCACAGGGTCGAATGAGCCCTCTCCTGGTCGAAGGGAATTCTTTCAATTCCACATCCCAGGTTTGCCCATTTACAAAGGGTCGAACCAAGCAAAAATTCTTCCTTCGACCACTCGAAGTGGTCGAACCAGAATCCATGTTTTTCTAGTTTTCCAGTTTGTCGTGTTTAACACATTCTAACATACCTTAACGTATGAGCATGCAACCTTAGTCTATGTTTAACATATTTAAGCACGGATAATCATTTACACATCATTTAAACACATCTATGTATATAATCCACCATACGACCCGTAATCTACACATATACTTAATTAGTTCATGTAATGTCACCAACAACGGGACCTGGTACTAGTGTATTCCCAAAACGACTCCCAATGATCCTCCAGATCATTGTACCCTGGACAATCCTAACTTGACCCGACTCAACTAACCCAGTTAAGTTCGTTTATAAACGTTTCCCGCTAAGGTAGACTTAGATGTTACTAAAATGTTTAAGCCAAATATGCCGGGTGTCACATCATCCCCACGTTGAAAGAATTTTCGTCCCGAAAATTGCGCAAAGCTTCAAAAAGAAAGGAACGAAAAGAACAGAATGAAAAGAAAATTACCGGATGTCACATCATCCCCACGTTGAAAGGAATCTCGACCCGAGATTCATTCCGCTTCAGCAGTAACATGCCTCGATTCAAACGCGCGTTTCGGAAAAAGATGAGGATGTTTAGCTTTCATCTGATCCTCCCGTTCCCATGTGAACTCCGGTCCACGATTCGAGTTCCAACGGACTTTGACGATGCGGATTTTACTCCGACGAAGGCTACGAATCTTGTAGTCGAGAATCTCGACAGGTTCCTCCACAATGCGAAGACGATCATCAACCTTGATCTCCTCCAGTGGTACAATGAGAGATTCATCAGCCAAACACTTCTTCAAGTTAGACACATGGAAGATGTTGTGCACACTACCGAGCTCCGCCGGTAAGTCAAGTCTGTATGCCACCGGTCCAATCCGATCCAGGATTGCGAATGGTCTGACATAACGAGGGTTAAGCTTGCCACGCTTTCCAAAGCGTATGACGCCCTTCCATGGTGAAACTTTCAGAAGTACCCTGTCCCCAACCTGGAACTCCAAAGGTTTTCGACGGCGATCGGCATAACTCTTCTGACGATCCCGTGCAGCAGCCAAACGGTGACGAATCTGTACGATTTTCTCCGAAGTTTCGTACACAAGTTCTCGACCAGTGAGCTGGCTCTCGCCCACCTCGGCCCAACAAAGTGGTGATCGACATTTCCGTCCGTATAGAGCCTCGAACGGAGCTGCCTTGATACTAGAGTGATAGCTGTTGTTGTAGGAGAACTCCACTAATGACAGGTGGATCTCCCAACTTTTGCCAAAATCGATGACACATGCCCGAAGCATGTCTTCCAAGGTTTGGATCGTTCGCTCACTCTGTCCATCAGTTTGCGGGTGATAAGCCGTACTCATATCCAACTGAGTACCCAAAGCCTTGTGCAGAACCTTCCAGAAACGCGAAGCAAAACGAGAATCACAATCAGAGATAATAGAGACAGGCACCCCGTGCCGAGCAACCACCTCCTTAAGGTAAAGTCGAGCTAACCGCTCGAGTCCATCGGTTTCTTTAATAGGTATGAAACGTGCTGATTTTGTCAGCCGGTCAACAATCACCCAGATCATATCATAACCACTAGGTGACCTTGGCAGCTTGGTGACAAAATCCATCGTGATTCGCTCCCACTTCCATTCCGGAACCTCTGGTTGTTGCAGGAGACCAGACGACCTCTGAGACTCCACCTTGACTTTAGCACAAGTCAAGCATTTGCTGACATAAGAAGCTATATCAGCTTTCATGTTCGGCCACCAATAAAGTATCTTCAAATCCTGATACATCTTATCGGAGCCAGGGTGAATAGAATACCGGGATTTGTGAGCTTCATCCAAAACAAGCTCGCGCAATCCCCCGAACAATGGGACCCAAACACATCCCGCAAAATAGTGTAAGCCATCAGTCCTAAGTTCAAGATGCTTGTCAGCATTGTGCATAGTTTCAGCCTTAAGGTTTTCCTCCTTTAAGGCTTCCAACTGTGCAGAATGGATTTGGTCAGGCAACGACGAATGAATGGTGAGCTGTAAGGCTCGAACACGGCGAGGATTCGCAGACTCCTTCCTGTTCAAGGCGTCCGCCACAACGTTCGCCTTGCCAGGATGGTATTTGATAGCACAGTCATAATCGTTCAGGAGTTCAACCCAGCGACGCTGCCGCATGTTCAACACTTTCTGGTCGAAAATATGCTGAAGACTCTTGTGATCGGTATATACTTCACACTTGGTACCGTACAAGTAATGTCTCCAGATTTTCAACGCAAAGACTACCGCACCTAGTTTCAAGTCATGAGTAGTGTAATTCTTCTCATGAACTTTAAGTTGACGAGAAGCATAAGCAATAACCTTCCCGCGTTGCATCAAAACACAACCGAGACCACGAATAGAAGCGTCACAGTACACAACGAAGTCATCCGTACCCTCAGGTAAAGATAAGATAGGTGCAGAACATAGTTTAAGCTTCAACATCAGAAATGCTGATTCTTGTGGTTCATCCCAGTCGAACTTTCGGTCCTTATGGGTAAGAGTAGTGAGGGGTTGAGCGATCTTCGAAAATTCCTCAATGAAGCGACGATAATAACCCGCAAGACCTAGGAATTGCAGCACCTCAGATGGCGTCTTTGGTGCTTCCCAGTCTTTAATAGCTTCGATCTTAGCCGGATCGACATGAATTCCCAGTTCATTTATAAACGTTTCCCGCTAAGGTAGACTTAGATGTTACTAAAATGTTTAAGCCAAATATGTCGGGTGTCACACATGCAGCAAGTTTAAAACCAATATGTTCAAAACAAAACACATATGTCAAAATCAGAATGTTCAAAATATAGCTTGATAGAAATAAAGAAAAATATTACAATAATATTATTCCGATAAACTTTCTCTAGCAATAACCTGGAATGCTTCAATTTAGTTCATTGTAATATCCATTACCTCTTGCTGCTGATACTTGCTTACAAACAACTTACTATGAATTGCCGACCACTTGAATAGGTAAAGTTGACCAATTGAAATACCTTCAGCCTCAATAAAATTACGCCATCCAATAACATTGAACCTATCGAAGTAATTTTATCGAAATAATTATGTTAGAATTTACAAAATAATTAGAAATGAACAAATGTGATTTCAAAATTACAGAAACAAACCTTGGAGTGCCATCAACAACTTCTATATTGATAGGAGAATTCCAAAGATTACCATTGATAAATTTGATCTTCAAGTTCATATTTTTGTTTACACCAATAAGTTCAGCTATATTGTTTGGAATAACCTGTGTAAATAAAAGAATCGTGAACAAATTAATTTATAAACAAAAATACATAATAATATATATTTAATATAGATGTAAATAGAATATATATGTAACCATACCAGGTCGTTAGTAACATTGCAAGAAAACCCTGGTATTGCAGGATAGTAATGGAAGTTACTCATTTCATAGGGTGATTTGTTATGTTCTTCATTATTGACAGCAGATAAAATTTTAAAAACCTTCATTTCTCGACCACTTTTGCTAAACGTTGTAACTTTGAATGTCAAATTATCCATTAAATCAAAGCAACTCATAAACTTCAACCAACCATCAGTAAAGCAGACATTGCTACCAATGTTATGTATTTGCACATTCCACTGAAACTCATCAGATACATACAGTACAACTGGAATAGAAGGGAGACCAATTGCAAAGTGATTATTAACAAATGAACTTGGTATAACCTGAAAGATTGATATACAAATATTATATAAAATTAATTAAAAATTAATTAATAAAAACTAATTCTTAAAGATTAGTAGCAAATTAAGGAATAGAATGCTTATAGGAGGGGTAGTTAACTCATGTTCTATAATTTTGAAAAAAGGAATTTCCAACTTGCTGATAAGGAGAATGGTTGTAGTACTTTATCAAGAAAGTCTTATGGGCAATATAACTGAAAATAACAACGTGCCAAAATCTAAATCTTTGACAACGTTTGACCATCCATCAGTAAAGGCAAGTATATCTTCAATCAGCTGGACACGAACAGACCATGATTTACACGTAACAGTTGTTACGGTCAGGACTTTGTTATTGAGTTTATTGATAGAGAAAAACGTATTCATTGTTGGAGGGATTGTCTGAATATAATAAAATCATATTTATTTTTATTAGTGCTTTAATTTTGCTCAAACTTTTTAAATAAATAATGTTATTGAAAAAACATCAAAAAACAAAACATGATAAAACATACCAAAACTGAAGCAGAAGGATCACAAAGAACCTTGAAATACTGATTTCGATTGTGATACGACATCTTGGATATTCTGCATAATTTCATCATTACGAAAGACGTATGATTAACCAAATGTTATGCTTGATAGAAGAGAATACTAATAATAATCGAATATATGGATAATAGATGAAAAGGAAATAGAAAATCTATAATCCATATGTATAATCTAAAGCTATATAATGAAAATAACGAAGTTGAAGGTACCTTGTCTAGACAAACAGACAAAAAAATTGAATTGAGACAGAGTAAAGAGTCTGATGAATGAAGTAATTGGTATTGGTAAGACATTATATAGTGTTTGGATACCGAGTTGGATTTTTAGAAAGATTATAAATATAATTAATGATACGTAAATATGATGTTAAATTAGCAAAATACAATAATTTACTAAATTTTAATGTTATTTTTTAAATAAATTCAATCTATGTACACTAATTTAGGTAAACATTGTCATCTAAAACAAAATAATCTTATGGAATGAAAGTTTCGGAATCTCTAATCGTTGGCGCCTAAATTTAAATCAATTCCATTATATCATTCCACCATACCCGCAAATGATTAAATATCAAATCATCACATTCATTATTGTATGCCACCTAAAAAGGAAAGTAAATATCTATTTTTTGAACACATTAAATATCTTTCTTTTTGTAGTATTAATAAAACGGATCATTAAAAAATCCGAACCAAAAAATCCACTCCATCGGATCAAAAATAAAGAACAGGCAGCAACATTTTGAATATCCAACATATAACTAATCCTTAAGAACACAATAAGAATAATGATGAAATTGCAGACCAAATTGAACAATGAGGATCATACTTACAAAAGCTCAAACATAAACCTCTAAAAACAACAAACATCTACGCCATATAATCATCAAAATAACCATTCCATCCAAACAACAGTACAAATCCCAAATGCATGAACACTTGATATTTTAAACCTTAACCGAACACAAAGTATAATAAATTGACTAAGGTTGTAGTTTGGTCTAATGCCAATAGTTGATACGGACCTCCAAATCTCCATAAACAATGTACCTTTTACAGTTGATTAGTAACCAACTTAGATTGAATGGATATGGAAATTATATTAAAAACAAATTTGAATAACAAAGATAGAAACATCAGCAACAACTTTGATACAAACAGTTTAGAGGATATCTAATTAGGAAAAATATATATCAATTTGTTACATGATTTAGACTATTCAATACACACATATGATAGAGTAAAAAAGAATGATTAATGAAACAGATTTTTTGAAATACAAAGAAATTGGAGATTCTTAACACACTCTAAAGACTTGATTGAAGATGATGAATGAGGAATTTAGGTTTGAATGATAAAACAAATGAGAAAATGAATGAGATATAAACGGGTTTAGTAAAAAAAAACAATTACTCAATGTTCAGATGATTAAGAAATACCAAAAAAAAAAAAACAAACCACCATACGACTTAGTCTTATAACCAACTATTGTGAAAACTACTTCTCTATCTTTGGAGGTAACAAACTCGCTGCAGCTTTGATATTCGACTTATCATTACTCCTACCACTTTCAACATTTCCTTTATTTTCTTCTGTCCCTTCGTCATCAGAAATCACATTAACCAATTTACGCTTAACAATCTGGTATTTGGAACTGATAGAAGAATGTCCAGCTTCAGTATGATTGTTGTTTCCGGCAAGTTTTCAACGACAGAGATTGGAGTATTATTGTCAGCGGTGGCAAGGCTTGATGACTACATTAATAAACATAAAATCTATTTTAAAAACAATTTTATTCAATGATATGTTTACATTCATTATTCATTTGCTACCTTGTTATTGGACAGATCATTAGATGGAACTTGAAACATTGAAAAATGCAAAGAATCTGCTTCAGAAGGCTGAATAACATAAAAACATACTTTAGTATTTTAATTTATTGTAAAAAGGTAATTTTACATACAAATTAGTATTATACCTGTCCAACAAAGAGCCTTTTCTTAATCTCGGAAATTATTGTTGGATTATAAGTAACTTTAGTTACTCCATAAACATCATACTTATTGTCCAAATTGTATTTCGAGACATGGATCATAAAACCAAACTCTTTTTCCAGCAAAAAGCTCAACTCATCAGGATAATTCACAGTTTCGGACACCTACATTTATAAGGTATTTAATTATTTAAGTCTTGTTAACTTCTGAATATAGTAACGTTTTATCTATAAATGAGAACTTACAGTATTGTTCTCAATCAATTCAGATACTGGGTATGTTTGGCAATGAGCTTTTAAGAGCTTTTAGGAGCTTCAAGCTTCAAGCTTTTAAGAAAAAGCTCCTACTTAATAAAAAGCCTTGTTTGGTTGAAGGAGCTAGAAGCTTTTTGGTTAGAGAAAAAGCTCTACAGTGAAAAGCTACTAGTAGTAGCTTTTAAGAAAAAGCTCTACTAGCTACAAGCTTTTAGTTAGTAAATGACACAAATACCCATTCTATTTTAAAAATAAAATAAAAACCTTCTTTACAATCTTTTAATTATGACCATTTTGGTCATTTTATACATTTTATTAAAAGCTCCAGCTACTCTGCCAAACACCAAAATATATTTAAAAAGCTTCCAGCTAACAGCTTACAGCTACCAGCTTGCAGCTTTCAACTACCAGCCTCCAGCTAGTTTTGCCAAACATACCCACTGTTTTCTTAATGAGTTTCGCAGCATCGCGATGAAATAAGGTTAGAGAAATTGAACCATTGATGTCCTGTACACGTACCTAGATCTTATACCTGTGTAAAAAAGTTCATAACTGTTAGCAATACAACTTAATTAAACAGATACAATAAATTAGATAACAATTTATATGAAGTACTAACCTTGGTGATGGTGTAACTACCTTTGATGGACATTTATTATTTGCACATTCATACACTTTCTCCTCCTCTAACTGATCCTTACCTTCACCAACCTCATGAATGATGTATTCAGTATTAACTTTTTTGGTACACTTTGAACATGCAAGGTAAAACCAGCCAACTTCCTTACACAAATCCTTCACAGTACCCAATATAACCACAAATTGATCCTTCATATTAAAAATCAACTTATTTAATAATAAATATGTAAGTACTTTATTATTTACGAAGTTAATAGAATATTGTTATAAATGTAAAGTTATTCAGAAATTGTATACCTCCTCAATGGCAGAAATATCACCAATGTTAGTGATGGAAGTATTCTCAAGAAACTCATCCTCATCGGACAAAAACATCGAGGCTCCATAAGGACGATGATTAACAGACTGATTTTCAGACAATCTTTTAACCAAACGGTGAACGTATTAGAAAAAATCAAACTGTAACAATTCAGTTATGTTATAACATAAAATATACAGGTCATAAATTGGTGTACCTTGTCCTGAATAAAGTAATTTCATTGACATCCTCATTAATTAATAATCGACTTACAGAATCACCAAATGAATTTGATACATAAGCCTTTCCTGTAAAATGTGAAAAAACATGTTAGACATAAATTTATGAAAAATAAGTATGTAAAATTTTCATATGCATAATATGAGATTTCTAATGTCATTATAAAAGATATATTTAGACAAAAATAATACGTTTAAAATGTACATACCATTAAAATACTTCAATCTGGCGAACTGCAAGATGACTATCAATTGTTCAACTTTTGTGTTTGATGAAACATTTGTTTGGCATAGTTGTCCCAAAGAGTCAAATATATGTTATATCCCCTATTATAATAAAAATATTACACTTTTAAAAAGATAAACAATTTATAAATGGGTACATTATTTATATATGACAATAAATACATACTCATTATCCTTAACTTCCATAGTCAACCGCTTCTTACTGCTGAAACTGCTTGCCTCCTCATTGTTCTTAAAAAACTTGACAATGCACCCAATAACATCTAGTGAAATTGGAATTGTTCAAATAAGTATATAAAGAAAATTCATATCTGTACTTTTTATTGAAAGTAATAAGTAAGATAATATATACCTAAAGTAACGAAACCTGCTTTTGGATCTTCTATCTGGATGGTCTGAAATGGGACAAAAGAAAACCCAAATGGAGGACCATTGAAATTTTCTGTAGGGTAAACGCGAGTATCTGGATTAAGACACAATTTGTTTGCATTTGCAGCATACTTATACTTGGCTGTATTCATGCCAATTCCAGGATTCTTAATAACAATACAAGCATTGTCATATAAGAAGTTTTCAAATCTAAAGAACAATCGTTTGAACACATTTCCCTGGATTTTATTACCCTGTGTAATTTACAAAATTAAAAATTAGTTAGTAGACGCTTTAATAGGCTTCGATAACATAAACATGACACATAAATAATATAAACAGCAATTACTTGTATGTAAACAAATATCTAAAAACTCACCTTTTCGTCGATAAGTATCATCTCAATTGAGTACGACTCATTAGGATTACGACGATCTGGTTGACGCCAAACACGGATTATACGAACTTTAAACATAACATTGTTCTGATTGACATTGATATTATTAACCAAGCTAAACTCTTGCTGGTCAGCCATTGATATTCTAAAATAAGAAGACATAGCCATACTTTTTAGATTAATATATATATCTATTTTCTATATGTATATCCATATATAGTGAAAAAAAAAGAAGTTGAAGGTACCTTGTTAAGAGGAACAGATCAAAATGCTTGAATTGAGAGAGAGTTAAGAGTGTGATGAATGAGGTAATTGGTAATTGGTAAGACAATATATATTGTTTCGATACAGATTTATCTTTAGAATGAGTTATAAATATAATTGATAATTAGCAATTTCTCATAAATTACTCAATCTCAATATCATTTTTAAAATGAAAATACACTATTTGCACTAATTTAGGGAAACAATTTAATCAGTTTCTATACGAAACGTATATGTGTTTAATAATAAAAATAAATTACATATTTTAGGAATGATCAACATATGTTAATGATGGTTATAATATCATTTTAAATTTAAAATATTTAATTACTTCATTTTATTATTCAAATTTAATTAAAATGATGTTCAACATATGTTGTTTGCGAAAAAAATGGTTTACCAGCTCTCAATTTTATTCAATCTATTGTATCTAGTATTTACCTTATTACTACTATAAGGTATTTTACCAAATTTTCTTATTTTTTTAAACAATTCCTATTCTTATAAACTTAAATAACTTAGGGGTTGTTTGGTTCACCTCTGAATGGTTTTATTCAGAGGTGACCTCTGATTCGGTCAGAGCCATGGCTGTTTGGTTGTGAAAATGCAACCTCTGAACTGACCGGTTCAGAGCTGAACGATTCAGCTGATTTCAAGTGCTAAATGAAAAAATAGACAAGTTTACCCTATACCTCTGAATGGCTCCGTTTGTACTGTCACCCCAACAAGAACACCACCGCCGGTCACCGACTTCCTTCTCCGTCACCGGCTTCCTTCTCCGTCACCGGCTTTCTTCTCAGCCGCAGCTCCTCCATTTACACCCTCTTCTCCCATCTCTCTCTCTCTCTCTCTCTCTCTCTCTCTCTCTCTCTCTCTCTCTCTCTCTCTCTCTCCTCTCTCTCTCTCTGCTTCTCCTCCATCTTCTCTGATTATTATGTATGTTAAAAGAAAAAGAAAGAAAAAGAAAGAGAGAAACACAACGTTGGTGTTGGTGTTGTGTTGAATTGTTGATGATGATGTGTTTTTCTTTGACTTTTGTGGGTTTAAGAAAAAAAGAAAGAACATAAAAGGAGATTGTGGGGGTGGGTAGGTGGTTTGGGATTTTTATTATTAATAATAATAATAATAATAATAATAATAGGATTTTTATTGATTAAGTGGGTTTTTCTAAGCTATTGAGATGTTATTTTTATAGGGATAAAATAGTCATTTTGCACACTCATTCAGACATACAACCAAACAACCATTACTGGTTCAGCTCTTACTGGTTCAGAGCCTCTTACCCATTCAGATCTCTTACTGATTCAGCACTTACTGGTTCAGCACTTGCCAAACAGCCCCTTAATCTTAACAGTTCATGTCAATATGCAATGAATATATCATATATGCAATTTATATGGATTATTTAACATATTTGATAAAATAGACATCAAACATGATATTGGTAAAAAATAAACATGAAACATAAATATAAAAAAAAACAAAATAAACCAACATAATTATAAAACCATCAACGAAATCAATCCACCAGGAAAATGAAATTTTGTAATAGGTTAAGTTTTGAAACATAATTATAATTAAAAATAATAAATTATACCTCCTACTGTTAATACTTCCCAACCAACAACATACTATGAGTAGTGGACCATTTGAACATATAACAATCTCCGATTGAAATATTCTCAGCATCAATCAAAGCATCCCAGCCATGAACAAAGAACTTGTTTTAATATGTTAGAACATTGTAATAATTAATCAATGGATCGCTAAATTGAATAGAAAAAATTAGCATAACCAACCTGGTTACATCGGAAACTACTTCTATGCGAACATGTTGACTCCAAAACTTTCCGTGAATGAATTTAATTTTCAATTTGTTGTTTGTGCTCAAGCCTGCCAATTCAACAATACAGTTGGGAATAATCTGCAAATTGGAAATGAGAAAGTTAAAGGCTTAGCAAAATTATAAGTAGCCAAATTTTAACTTACCAGCTGGTTAGTAACGTTGCATGCAAACGAATTTGTATTTGGATAAACTTGTGTGTTTGATTCAACAACCACTTGATTGTTAATATGCTATTCATTGGATTGGGACAACACTTTGAATAGCTTCATTTGTCTACCATTTTTGTTAAAAGTAATAACATTGAAACGTGTGTTGTCAAACAGTAGAAAACATATTGCATCACCAACTTGTAAGCGAAGGTCACCAAGGAACCTAATCCAACCATTAGTGAAACACACATTTGGACTAATTTTTGCAATTGAAACATTCCAGTTATGATCTTCAGATATAAACAATTTAACCTTATTGGTAGGTAAACCAATAGGGAAATGTTTTTTAACAAATGAGTCTGGTAACACCTACAAATGTTTTTCAAAAAAAAAAATATTTAATTTAACAGAAATGATAACATATCATTGATGTAACACCCCAACCGATGGCGGAAACATCGGGATGTCACGTATTGATGATTGTTCAGTAGCTCATGGTAATACATATGTTTAAATAATCCTTTATTTCATTACAAAATTGAATTACATTAAAGTCTACATCAAATAATCAAACAAAGCTTAAAACTTCAAATATCTCCTCATGCTAGCTCTAGACTTCATGCATCAGTATTTCCTGTTGAGTTTGGAAAAATGGGGGGGGGGGGGTCAACTAGAAGTTGGTGAGAATACATAATCCATGTTAAGCATATAGTTTAAGTATAAAAGTTTAGCAATTCGTATGTCTATCGTAAATTTAAGTCTACATGAATAGTATAATATGTTGACATAATCAAACCTCCGACTAGTTTAGGTCCATCCCGTCATCTACGGTTCACCTTAGTAATATGTTGAACGATAACAATCACCCACGTTACCTATGTAGGAGGTACACGTATCCGGGTGGGGTTGTCAATCCAATAGATCTATTATTGAGTATCGCCGGCTTGGCCATAGCTAATGATTATGTAAATGTTGAAACTCGTTGAAACTCGTTGAAACTGTTGACTAATTCATGAGGCAATAAAATTTACTACTAGACATGCATGTTGAATTGCTTAAATAATTGTTGCAAGTATAAAGAATCGCATAAACATGGTTACGTAAACTCACCTTAGCAAAGTATTAAGTCTAGAGAAATAGAATATGTGTAGCCCCAAAGTTGCCAATTACAAGAGCTTATAATCAAAGCTTCAATTGTAGAAGTAATAGACTATAGAAGAAAGGTATGAGGGAAATTTTAATCGGATTGAAACAATCGATTTAGAGGTGCAAAGTATAATGGGTCATAGGTGGGTTTTTATACTAGTTTTGGAGTCAATTAGCCATTAAAATTGGTCAACACCATAAAGTAAGGTTTTATGATGAATTGACTATTTGACTAAGACTTTGACTGTTTGACTAAGACTTTGACTAGGACTTTGACTATTTGACTCAAGGCTTTATTTAAAAAAAAAATCTTGTATGTGAAAAAAAAAAAGAATTTAGAATCATATTATTATTATTATTTATATACATTTATGTATGTATATAAGTTGTGAGTTAGGATAAATAAAAACTTAGGCACATTTGTATAATATTAATGATAAAGGTGTAATAAAAAAAAATATATATATATATATAAGGGCTTTTTATGTATTAAAATTTTGGGGAAAATTTTGCGATGTTACAATTGACTCTATGCATAATAAGATTCAAATATAGTTGAATAATACTTACAGGAGGAGTTGTTAATTCATGTTCAATGACTTTGAAAAAAGAATTTCCTAACTGGAATTGTGGAGCATGAGAATAGTACTTGATCATGAATGTCTTATGACCAACATAAAATAAAAGACAATAACAAACGGAGCAAATGATAAATCATTGACTAATTCAGACCATAGTATATCATCAATAAGTTCAACTCGAACACTCCATGATTGACACAAGGCAGTTGATAAAGTAACAATTTTGTTGTGCAATTTGTTTATCAAAAAAAATTATTCATTGATGCAGGGATTGTATGCAGTAGATAACAGATATAATCAATAATGAATCGTATATATGGTAAAAGGAAAATTTTATGATACATATAAATGTAAATTAAAAATGTACCAAAACTGAAGAATATGGGTCATACAAGAACTTGAAAAATTGATTACCATTATGGTAGGACATATCTGATAACCTGCACATTAACAGAAGAATAACCAATTATCAGTTTATCGGATCGAATAAGTAAAAATATATTTAGGTTTTCTTAAAACCCTAACAGAAAATCCGATTATGGAGATACAATACAAAGGCGATAACTTAAAAAAAATAATCAATTTTAAAGGCATAAATGAGGATGAAATAGATCTTCGTATTACCTGAATATGATTTGCACGATCGAGAGGAACACGGAAATGGAGAGTTAGGGTTTGTGGACAAAAGGATTTGAATAAGAATGGATCATTAGAGGATTAACGGTTATGTTTAATTGAGTATTAGGGTATTTATACCCGGGTTACCGGGTTAGAATCTGGTATCATGGGTCGGGTTTTTTAACCCATGGGTAAGCAAAATGGATAGTATGGAGGCCATCTAGAGGTACCACCTCACCAATAGTTACTCCTTTATTATATATATAGATATAGATATAGATATAGATATAGATTGTAAGAATGTTGGTTGAAATGGGAAGAAAAGTTGGTGATAATTCGCTAAAAATGAAACAAAACTAGGGTGTATTTTTTTTTTCCAAACGTTAACTTTCATTAAAAAAATACCGCTATCAAGCCACTAGCAAAGGCAACAACCAACGATACCAAATACATTTAGACTTCAAAGGTCTTCCATCTAAACCAATATAAAAAAATAAACTTGGACTGGTTGTTTATCCAAAGATAGGAAAGCAACTCGACCTCTCTCAATATGTTTTCAATCTTCACTAGCTCGTTTAAAAAAAATGCATTTGTTTTTTTGCCTGCCACACTCCAAATCGTGACCGAGAATAGATTGTACGATTCTGCCACACTCCAAATCGTGACCGAGAATAGATTGTACGATTCTCCTGTTTTGGTTGATCCAACACATGCTCGTGGAGTTGGAATATATCTTTCACACAAACGGAGTTTTTTTTCTTTTTTCCCGTTTTGGTTGATCTCCGTTCTCGAGTTTACTTGATGAGAGAAAAGAAAGGAAAAAAATCGAAGGAAAAGAAATGATACATATTCTTTCCTTTTAAATCGGAAGGAAAACTAAACTAAATGATTCGGCCTAGTTTTCCTTTCATTTCCTTTTTTTCATTTCTTAACTGAAATTCAAGAACACAACATTTTTGTTTTCATTTCTTTTCCTTCTTTAAATGAAACTCAGGAAGACAAGAAAGTTTGCATTTCTATTCAAATACTTTCTTTTCTAATGTGAAGTTCAAATACTTTCTTTTCTAATGTGAAGTAAACTCGGGAACAAAAACAAAACGTGCAGAAAGAAGGATAATGTCATGAAAGAAAAAGTGCGGAGTTTACAAAAAAAAAAAATAGGTCAAAAATGACCCCTAAAGCCAATGTTTTCTTAAGTACGAAGCAAACACTAATAATCTCCTTTTGGTGATTATCATATTAAAATACACCATATATTTATAACTCTATTTTTTTTTGAACGGCACATTTCACTCTTATGGTACTTGAACCCATGATTTCCCCCTTAGGTGTTCCTAGAAGCATAGCTTCTCCCATTGGGCCACCAACCTTATAACTCTATTTGATCTTTGTTTTTTTCTTAAAACGAAAAAACTTCTACATCCAATGAAGAATCAGAATTATATTTGATTAACTATTATAGCAAACTTCTCGTTACCATTTATAGCATGTCCAAACTAGTAACGATATGTAAGCTTGTCACAACAGACAGATATAACAACAAAAACATAAAACATCCATTACATTTTTAATACAATAAACCCTTTTGTAACTCAATCCATGAAATCAATCACGAACACAAATACGTTTTGATCCAACAACTAATACTGTACATGTTTGGATTCATGAAGTAAATAGTAGCAAGTTTGTAATATTCATTCATCGATTCAAACATAAAGTTCAAGTGTTCGTAGAAACCACTGCCGAAACCATGGTATCCATACCACACAAATTGTAACCACTGCAAATCTTGTAATATCCATCCTCTCCCCAGTCTGGTCCCCATGAGTTCTTGATGATCCAATACGGCTTCTCCTTCAATCTGCTAGGTGCATAACCAGCCGACCCGTATCCAACCAGAAGAACACCATGATCCAAACGCTTCTTTGAACAAATATACGGGCATGAAACCTTGCCAATGTATGTCTGCATCCAAGCTGCATTGATCCCAACTGCAAAAAACGATAGATACAGA
Source organism: Ambrosia x helenae (assembly GCA_030844895.1). Taxonomy (NCBI): domain Eukaryota; kingdom Viridiplantae; phylum Streptophyta; class Magnoliopsida; order Asterales; family Asteraceae; genus Ambrosia; species Ambrosia x helenae. The sequence continues at coordinate 16,924,899 of CM061233.1, forward strand.
AGATTTAAGCTCAAATTCAGAATATATATGTTTATAACCATAATGATTTGGTTTGGTATGATGATTACTTGCAAGAGGGCCGTTTTTAACCAAGTTGGCAGCAATTTGGTCTTCGTCTGTGCCAACGACACTGAAATTGGATACAGATGCGGCGATTTTGGTCTTGTCAAAGTGACATGTACCGTCTTTTCCTGTGTAAGGGTAATCTGATTCTTTCTGAACTCCACCAGCTTTGAGTATGTACTCGAATGCATTGTTCATCAGCCCACCATTGCAGCCAGCATCGCATGAATTCTTTTCAGCTGGATCACACTGCAGAAAAAAAAAAAACACTTGTAAGGGCATAAACAACTAGATTTTTTACTCTCAAGCCATATATCAGAGACGGCAACTCCTAAAACAACCCAAAACACATGTAAATAATCAAGTTTTGGGTTGTCATTTAAACCGGTAATCTGTTTAATAAACAGATCGTTTATGGGTTAACCTGTTTTTTTAAACAGCCGGTTGACCGGTGTAACCTGTTTAACTAAATAGGTCGACTTCTCAATTCATCTCAAATTGAAATAAAAGATTACAGTATAGTATGGTCAACCACCAACTCGTTTAACCCATTTACGGCCCATTTAGATAGGTAGATTTGAATGGGTCATGAGTCTTGTATCGCTACATGATTTTATTAACCTTTAAAGAGGACAAAGAATGCAAAGCTCTACATATTTATTAACCTTAACCATTTGTCTTAACTATAGCCAAAAAACTCAGGATATAAAAAATATACAAACCTCATGATCACAATCCACAAGCTGTTGTTCACTGAGACTAACCAGCTCTCCTGTTTGAAGGAAGTGAGATCCTTCCAAAGCTCCCGTTGTACTAAACGACCAGCACGATCCACATGAACCCTGCAACAATATCCCACACACTGATTAATCATTATATCATAATAAGATAATTTGACTCTATTTAAAATTACAAAAGTAAATTTGTCTTCAAATAGTCACATAAATACTTTGATCAACCAAACCAATTGACCTAAAACTGATCTCATGCTAATATCAATCAATTCTTACATAAACTACAACAAAATAATAATATTCCAAAACGTAACTTTCTATTCATATCTTCTCATAAACATAGTTTTAAGAAACGGTTGAGGCGCACAAAAAACGAGTATGAGGCAGCGCCTCAGGTGATTCTTTTGCGCGCCTCATAGGTCTGAAGCGGTAAAAAAACTTGCGCCTCAACTGCTCGAGGAATTTTGATGTTTGTTTTTCATGTTTTGGACTTTTTGTGTCAATTTTAAACATTCTACGTCTTCATAATGTGTGTTTTGGATGAATTTAATGATGAGATTCCCTCCGTCCCAATTTAAATGTTTATTTTTCTACTTTTTATTGTCCCAAATTAAATGTCCATTTTTAAAAATAAAAAGGCAATTTTCAGTTTTGCCCATAAAAAACAAAATACAATCAAAGATTTGAAATAATAACTTGAGGATATTATTGTCATTTTACAACTAAAAGAATATACAATCAATTATTTTTAACATGTGTATTTGTGAGTTCAATGACATCTAATTAGGGACGGATGTAGTACTATTTTATTTTTCATAAGATATATAATTTTTGTATTTATTTTTTAATTCCGCCTCGGTTTGTCTTGAGGCTGGCTGCGAAGGGAAAACGGCTCAGCTCGAGGCTTGATTCCGTACCATTAAACCTTGCAATTAAAATACTCTGATCATGTATAAATCAAAACGAATTGACCTAAAATTGATCAATAAACATTATAAACTCATGCTATCATCAATCCAAATCCTAATCACACAGATCATAAAAGTCAACCACTTTCACTTCCAATTTAAGTCTCTACTACTGAGTTAGTTATTTTGTTATCGGTAAAAGGTTAATAAATACCTGATTTTTAACAGGAGTAACAGCACCATGATCACGCCAATCAAACTCTTCAGGAAGATCAGAGGTTGGAAGAATAGGCGCCTTATTAGCATCAGAAGGAAACGACAAAGGGTTCTTCAATCCTAAATACGTCTTACGGAACTCTGACGGCGTTAAATCAGAGAACTTGGTAACACCATGTTCAGCAGTGGGGTCCAGCAACTGGTGACGTTTAGCACGGCGTAGGTTAGATTTAAACACTGAGAGACGGTAATCGTGCTCCTCTTGAGTGGCGTACGTTTTACCGAACTTTGTTTTGAATAAAGTGAAGTGGTGGTCGGCGGTTAGGAGATGATCGGTTGGGGTTTGGTCGACGACTTGACGGATTAATGGGTCGTCGACGGCGAATACGGCGGAGATGAGGAGGAGAGAGAGGAAAGGGAGGAGAGAGAAACGGTCCATTGGTGGGATGAGTTATTGTTTGGTGTGGGGTTTGTGTGATCATCCAGTTATATTGTTGTTTACAAGAGGAGGGGTAGTGGGGATGAGCCGTTGGGATGTTGACACGTGGTGGTTGATGATGATATATTTCCGAGATAATGGTATTGTATAAAGTCTAGAGTATGAACGTTGGAAGCAAGGTATCTTTTTTTTTTTTTTTTTGGAACAAAATGTTAGTTAGTGACAAGGACCAATACAAGTTTATTTTTTTTTAATGATCAACAAAATTATATTCGAACCAAGCGGCTCACAAGAAACTAGCCAAACATCAAGTTACAATCATACACCAAGAAACAAAACAACAAATATTGTCCTACCAACCTATCTTATACATGAAATCCCCTTCGTATATACCATTCCAAAGCCTGGTTCTTCAAACGGGACTTGATCAACAGAAAGCTTTGGCTTCTGATTTTGCCGAACAGTTGGCTGACCGAGTATGGTTGTTGGTTAAAGACGACTTTGTTTCTTAATCTCCAAATGCACCACAAGGCTGTTAAACATATAGCATGAATTACTTGCTTCTTCTTGGCCGAACCATCCTCAAACTTAGCTAGGTCCACCAAAACGTCTTTTATCTCGAATGTAAAAAACAAATTCAGTTTGCACCATTGAGTAATTAGATTCCAAACTCATTGAGCAAGACCACAAGAGATGAGAACATGATCCACCGTTTCTTGATATTCACCACAGATCGGGCATAGTGAGGACCCAGAAATCACATGTCTCCTTGCAAGCGCCGCCAATGTTGGGAGTCTACCGAAATGCGCCTTCCATGCTAAAACTATTACTTTTTTTGGAACCCAAGAATTAGGGCTGGCATATCATGTCAGACACGACACGATAAGACACGATGACCCAAAGGGCTAGACACGAACACGACACGATAACTTATTATGTCTATTTTTTCAAACACGGACACGAACCTAATTTTAACAGGTTAACACGATAATACACGATAAAAAACACTATAATATAACATTATTTAGCCATTTAGGAACCTATTTAGTGAAACAAAAGTCGTAGAAAGTTCACAAAAGTGTTGAATACGGATAAATACACAATCTTTAACAAAATCAAGACAATAATCCATAAAGTCATCCAGTAAAAACAATTTCAAGTTCCCAAAAGTGTTTCATCTAAAATCTTCAATTTCAACAATCAAACCTACAGTCATGCATACAAATAATAATAAAACACATTAAGCATGGACAACCCCTTTAACCCCTACTTTAATTTCAACATATTGTGCTGGAAAGCAACATAAATGATGCACACATGAGGCAAGTTGCAGAATTATGCAACATAAATGTGCTGACCGAGGAATTCTGTTTACAAATATACCCATGAATAGTGTATCTCAGCTCCGCCAAGCCGTATTTCAAACTACCGACCGAAAAGGAACCCAACCCATTCATCGCCCAAACCCAATCGTCTTTTCCTGTTATGCAAAGAAGCAGAACTCAACAAAGATGTAAGCTGCTGCAGTTCTAGCTGTTCGATTCCATCAGCAAGCGGCCTCTTCCAGCACCAATTCCAGCGCCCAACCCCCTGGCCTACCATATCAGCGATACAAATAGCGTTTTATCCTTCTTAAGTGCAAAGAGGTTTGGAAAACACACGTGCAGAGCAGCTCCCCCAATCTAATTATCGACCCAAAACCCAATGTCCAATCCCCCACCCAATTGCCCAATAATGAGACTAGATACATCAATGCCCGCGATTTTGACTTCGTTCACAGCCTTCCCAATATGTTTCCACGGCCCCGAAAAACTCAGCTTAAGAGGAACACAAATCCACCCACGCGACCCACTGTGGATTGACCAAATTGCCCTCCACCATAAATTGTCTTTTTCCTTTTTAAACCTCCACCACCACTTTGACAACATCACGAGGTTCGCATCCTTGAGAGAACCAAAACCCAAACCACCATACTCCAATGGCGTGACCACATTATCCCAGCAACCCAATTCATCTTCGCCTTTTTGTCCAAGCCACCCCAATAGAAAACTCTTCGCATACGGTCTAGACAGTCGAGGACATTATCGAGCGCCCTATAAAAAGAGAAATAATAAGTCGTTAGGGAATTCAAGACTGACTTAATAAGAACCACTCTTCCACCAAAAGACAACTTCTTTGCTTTCCAAATCGATAACCGGTTGCGGAACGTTTCAAGAACAAGGTCCCAATGTTTATGCAAATTCATGTTTGCGCCCACTTGTAACCCTAGATACTTGAAAGGAAATACCCCCACCTTTGCATGAAGTAACCCGACCATATTAGAAAGTTCCTGCTGCCCAATTGATACACCAAACAAATGGCATTTTCCCAAGTTGACCCTAAATCCGGACACTAAATAGAAGCATCGAAGCAGCTTTCTAAGGTTTTTAACATTCATTTCCGACCACTCACCAAGGAACACTACATCGTCATCATACATAAGCTGTGAGATAACAAGCCCCGCATTACCACACTGAAGTCCCCGAAACAAACCGACCTGACCCGCCCTCCTGATGAAACCCAACAAAGCTTCCATTACCAACATGAATAAGAAAGGTTAGATTGGGTCCCCTTGCCTCAATCCCCGATAGCATTGGAACTCCACTGATGGTGAACCGTTTACGAGGACCGAGGCGCGGGTCGTCGTAACAATTGCCGAAATCCAACCGCTCCATTTGCTCGGAAAATTCATTTGTTCCAACACCTTGAATAAAAAAGTCCCAGCTAACCAAATCATACGCCTTGTCTATGTATTTGTTCCAATGATATACGTTAAAATATACATATTTAAGTCCCCGATTTAACTCCCAAATTACGCGTTTTCGACCACAATTGCACGAATTCGGTACTTAACCGTTTCATATGTTTATTGCAGGTCTTAAACGACGTCCCACGAGCAAAGTCGAAGAAACCGGGCGAAAATCAGACAAGACGGAAAGTTTCTGCAAAATCAGCCAAGTCTGGAAATAGTGCACGGTCGTGCACCCCAGGTGCACGCTCGTGCGGGCTCATGTTGCTCGGACACAGACAAGCTGCACTGCCAGTGCGACCTGGCATGCAGCTAATGTTCTCGGGCACCCTGATCAGCACTACCGTGTGGGTGCCGTGTGGCTCAAGTTCCCGGGTGCACTGCCAGTGCATCAGGCAGTGCACTCCCAGCACCCCGCCACCACCAGACCCGCACGCCCGTGCACCCTTGGTGCACGGCCGTGTGGAATATCTAGATATTTCCACAAACGACCCAGCCACTTGCACGTCAACTCATATTGATAAAGTGCACGGCCGTGCACTTTAGGCGCACGGCCGTGCACAAAATCAAAGTTTCTATAAAAACAGAGCATAACCCACTGATCAATTATTGGGTGGTCTCTGGGCGATTTGGGGCGATATTCTGGACCTGTGAGCTGCTGCAAAGGCGAGGAACGAGCTCGGGAACTCATCCGGATCATCGATCATCATCCAATCCATCACATTCAAGTTTTATGGTTTGTTCTATTAAGCTTTTAGTTGATTCAAATCTGTTTGTGTTGTTTATGTAGTACATTATCGTCTAGTAATCATGTTTAGTAATCGTTAGTAGAAAAAACAATCGTTAGTATGTAATCATGTTTTGTATAAATTTGGCGTTTTTCATGTTTAGATCTTGATGATCATAGCGCAACCTTGTTTCGTTGTTGTTGGATTTGTAGCTGCATTTGAATGACTTTGGCGATTGTCGAATGTGTTAGGCGGATAAATGTTGAAAAAACGCCCGTTTAATTGTCCGGTAGTAGACTAGTTAACTTGTTAAGTAGTTTATGCCATGAAACTGTAACCGGGTATTGGTTTGGTTAAATTCAATCGAATAACGGTTAAAAATGCTTACCGGCACGTAAAAGGGTTTTAAAAGCCTAATGGTGCCGTTACTAGTCTTTGACACGGTTTATGATGTTTGGTAGTTATTTTGGTAAAAATAGCGATCTTAGTAGATCTGGGTTCAAAGTTGGTAAAATGGAATAGGTTGTGAAATGCTCTACTTATGCTAGTTTAGGTGGCTGTATTGTGTATTCGGTATCGCTTTCCTGAATTAGTGAGGTTAGAATACTCTTAACAGATGACTAACTTATCTTTAGAAGATCTGCGTGAGATTATATCAGCTGCTCGCTAATAAACGACTTGAAGTGGTTAACGTGTATATTCGTGTTAGCTTTCTGTATAGTTGTCATGTTAGGATGCCCGATAGGGACACTAACTGTCGGAAAATGGGAATGTTGATCACACGCCTGTATTACTTATTATATTTAGATGACATGCTAGGATTGGTAAATTATAGTTTATATAGTTATATTTTGTATTTGGAGTCTTACATATGTTATTTATGTGTTTTAGAATTAAAGTAGTTAAAAACAACAAACTTCAACTATCTTTTCCTACTGATAAATCGGGGACAGAGTTTTAGTACTATTGCTCCGCGCGCGTCCATGGATCGATATCTGGTTCTTATCTGTACGTTACTACATATATGACAGGGTACACTTGCCCTATTGTGTGTGTTTTAATATTAAGGTCTAAACCATTTTTATAAATATTAAAGCAAAACGTGTGTTATTTCATTGTAAAATTATGTGTATATCCACACACGTCATCCAACCTTAACCGAATAAGAAGTTTATTATTTTATTTATTGGGTCACTTAAATTTGGAATAATTTAAACTACTAAACTTTTAATTAAAGAATTACACCGCACCTTATTAGACCTCCCGTAGGGGTGTGTTAACGGGTACTAATGGGGTAATTTGGTGCCTATTTCGCGCTAATGGTTCTCTCGTGAAATATTTCACGCCAAACCAATCCTTCATCCATCCAATCTGTGAGCGTTGGATTTTAGCTAAAACAGGATTATACGATCATACAAGTCACAAATCTAGGTGCGGAAACCCTAGATCTGAACAAATTGATAAAACACAAATCACGACACAATCAAGATCATTTTCAATAACATTTCATAGATTAACTTTCATTCAAAAAGCATTTACAATGAGTTTATGTTAATCTAGATCACACTGATAATCTCTCAAAAACACCTATGAACCTGATCTGAACCTGGACACAAATGACAACTCTCTTTCATTATCAAAAACTCAAAATCTATATATAGGCACTGCACATTCGCCCCTTACAACTGGTCGAATGTGAGTGTTTCCACATTCGCCCACATTAAGTGGTCGAATGTGTCTTCTTGTTCAGGTCCATTCTTCCTTCGCCCAGTCCATATCTACCTTCGCCCATATCAATCTTCCTTCGCCCCAAAATATCTACATTCGCCCATACTGATTCACCTTCGGCCATCACTAACATATGTTAATTATTGTATATCCAATCATTAGTCGCAAAACGCATCAACAAACTCCCCCTCGACTATTGATTGGATAGTTTTCTCTGTTGGTCCATACTCTTGTTCATCAGCTTGATTCTGAGCTGCTTCTTCTGCTCAGAAGTCATTGGCGGCTCGAATGTTTTCTTCACAGGCTTTGACACATTGGCCATCTTCACAGTCTTGCCAAGTTTACCCTCCAAGTTGCTTCCTGCATTTATATCATACGCAAAACACACTCCAACAACTTGAGTATACTTTCTCGCTTGAGCAAAGTCATTGGGTTCATAGTAGATCGGATTGTAGAATAACATGATGATGTCTTCGAATGTGCAATTAATCAGCCACATAGGATCAAATACATGAACATGCTTGTATTTATCCTTTCCATCCCTCAACACGATCACCGCTTCTGCCTTCCTCCAATCATAATACCAAAAGATGAAATCAGCACTAAAATGCTGTGGCATTGGCATCAACGGTATCTTCCTCATCACATTAGGTGCTTTATAAATCAAAGTAACACGCTTCATATTGGTTTGTGGATCAATATCCCTATGCTCTTTTCTTCTGGGATATTGAGGCTGAAATCTCTTCCATCTAGTTCGACTTTCCCAAACCAATTTGTCTGCGCACCAACCGACATGTGATCCATTTACCTCGGCACCTGACATTGGGAATCTGCATAAGTCTCTCACCGCCCAGTACGGTAGAGTAAGCAAGTCACAGAATCTGTTGAAGTACAGAATTCCGGTTTCCCATTTTGCAGCAATACACTTCAGTCTGCCTAAGTAAGTCCACCCGAGAGCTCTGCCTTTGAACTTGGCATTATGAAATCGATAGAAATTACCTTGAGCTTCAGGCATAGGTCGGTTCTCATCCATTTCCTTCAACTTCTTCATATAATTCTTCAACTCATCAGACTGGTTAGAAGAATCTTTCTTTTCAGTTCCAAATACCTTCTCAACAAACTCTTCACTTCTTTTCTTAGCTTTCTGTTTCGCTGACTTATTTGGTATCTCAGTGAAGTCAGGAAATACTTCATTCTCATCATCTTGTCTGAAATACTGGGGAAACTCTTCATGAGTAATATCTTCTACTTCAACTTCATTGTTCTCTGGAGTATGCACATCATCTGAATGACTTCCCATATCCTTTTCAGGAATATCAGGAATCGATTCATCCATCATAAACTCCTCAAACGTCTTCCCTACCCTCTGTGCGAGACCATCTAGTATTTCTTTCGCCACAGATGCAGGTAATTCCCTTCTTCAAGATCTGGATCTTCATATTCCAACTCATATCTTAAATCATCAGTCTGGAATATTTCAGCGAAGCATCCTGTGAACTCAATGGTCCACTCTCTCTTTTCCAACATATTCTTATATATCTGTTTAGCATCATCAGACAGAGATCTCACCTTCTCGTTCCAGAAAATACTTTCATCCGAATCAACATTCCCACTTTTCTTCTTGGAACTCGATTCTCCAGTATCTTTCTTCTTCTGTGGTGTTCTCTTCTCATAACTAAATCTGGAAGTATCATCTCCTCCATCATGATCACTTCCACTGCTAAACTCATCACCTTGCTTTTTCCCCGTACCTTCAGCACCATCATCATCATCATTATTGTCATCATCATCATCATTATCATCATCACTTTTATCCGATCCATCATCATCTTCATCATCCTCTTCTTCTTTCTCAGATTCAGAATACTCATAATCAACTTTCTGTTCATCTTCTTCTTCATCTTCTTCACCCTCTTTCAACTGGGGTGCTCTGCTATAAAGCTCTTCTATCAAACCACAAAGGCGTTTGTTTTCCTTCTTTAATTCTTTGTTATCAGCCTTAATCAGTTTGATTTTGCTCTTGTTTCTTTCACATTTTCTTTCAAGCTTCTCATTCTTTGCTTCAATCAACTTAATCTTATCATTTATATCATCCTGATTCGATTTTGAAGCAACCACTATCTGGAGCATCTTCTCCTCATTCTGCTTGAACTTAGCAATTTCAGCTTGTTGAGCAACCAACATCTTCATCATGTCCTCCATCTTCTTATTAACCTGTTTCATGACATCGTCATCCACAGTCACTTTCTTTGACTTTGATCTGGATGGCTCAACTTCAACAACTTTCTCTTTTTGAGGCTTTCTAAACATATCGAGCACTTTATCCATATCGATATTGAACTGATCGATTGGTAAAGTCTCTGCCTCTTTCGCTTTCTTCTGCTTCTTGGCAACTGGTGAAGATAGCTTAGAAGGTGTTCCAGCATCAGGTAATCTCTTTCCCTTCAACAACTGAGCCAACTCTTTCTCTCTCAGTTCTTTCACACTTGACTTCTTTGCCATAGTCTTTTGTTTCTTTGTCTTCTTGGGCAAATTCACAACTACAGTTTCTCCAACACTCAGTTCAGCTAGGTCAACACCTAAACCTTCATCTTCAACTGATTTCTTTCTTCTCTCAGCTTCTTCTATCGACTGGTTTAAGGATTCAGACTCACCAACCATAGTGGCCTTACGTTTGGTGGTCCTCACATTCTCATCATCAGAATCCCACTGCTCATCAACTTCAGTCTCTTCTGAATCTACAGACTCTTCATCCACCAAACCCGATCCTTTCTTTGCCGTCGATTTCTTTCTAGCTACTTGTTGCTTAGTGCTTCCCTGATCTATAGCCTTTCCCTTGCCCTTCCCTTTGGCTCCAGGATTGACTACTTGACGTTTCCGCTTAGTGCTTGAATCAACATACACTAATGGATCATCGTTATCTGAGTCACTCTCATCATGTCTTGCTTTGTTCTTGCCAGGATCAGTGTAATCCGGACGAGCCAAAGCGCCAAATAATCTCCTGTTAGGTGGCTTCTCACTATCAGACACACCTTTGTAACCTTTCATCCTCATCAATGTTCTAATATTCATGTGATCTTGACCTAGGATCATAGTCGGATCCTTTTTCAGCATAGGATATTTGTAGTCAAAGATCATCATCAGAAACCTCGGATACAACATGAACTTCTTATTCTTCATTTCCTTCAGCATCTCCAGCATGTGATCAAGAATCATCCCAGAAACATTAAATGGTTTGTTGAGTGTCAACGCAACCATTAATGAACTCAAACTCCTTCTCATCACGTCATAACCACCACTCACACATCCAAAGACATGAATCAGAACATGTGCAAAATACTTGTACTGCACTCCCAGTTTCCCTTTATACATAGATCCGTCAGTGATTGGACCTTTGTATTTCATTCTTAAGAAGCACGCCTTCTGTTCTGTCCACGATAACTCCCTGGGATCTTCACTATCTTCGAACTTAATCTGTAACGCTTCCCGAATATCAGCTTCAGTCAAGAACATCTCCATCTCCTGAATCTTGCTCTTGATTATCGTCTGATTCTCCCAGTAGTCATACTTAGCATTCTGGTAAAAGTCTTCAATTATGTCTTTGTATATGATGGTTGGTGTGGCTAAAGCATGAACAATCCTGCTCTTCTTCAGAAATTCTATAATCCCAGTAAACTCTGTGTTCTTCTCAACGTCTCCTAGATAAGCGCAACAGTTATGCGATCGTTCAAAAGGCCAACTGCTAGGAACAGATGTTTCTGCTACTGGTACTGGATCTTGAACTGTGATCTCAGCTGGAGTTTCAACATTCACTGCTGGTGATTCAATATTCTCTGGTTGTTCAGCCATCTGCACATGAAAATCAATAAAACACGTCAAAACACAAAAACGACAAAATTATAAAAATTTTTGGTCAAACTGATCTGCACATTCGCCCGTTTTAAACTGGTCGAATGTGAGAATATGTGGTCGAATGTGACAAATTTTGGTCGAATATGAAAAATTTCTGATTAAGAATCACATTCGTCCATTTTGAATGTACATTCGTCCAAAATGATTCACTTTCGCCCGTTTTTCACACCCGAATGTGAAATGGTTTACCCCCAAAATTTGAAATTTTGCCATTGTTGATTTTAACCTGTAATTTTGATCCTAAAATGTACTAACATGTCCGACTAACACTCGTTTATAAACAATTTTGTCAATTAATCAGTTTACATAGGTTTTAAAGTGGAATTAGGGTTCAACTGTGTTCAATCGATCAAAACTAACACCTAGACATGTTATTATCCTAATTCCTTCCACATTCTCCCCCTAAAACCTATGATAACTGATCGAGAATCAAAAACAATCATCAATCAACATTAAAAACCCCAAAACTTGAAACCCTAGGTCCGGTTCTGAAAACGAGCAATTTTGATCTGTTTTGAAGTCCAATACCTGTAAAATTAGTCTTAAAATGATGAGTAATGATCAGGGAACAAATCAGTGAATCAATGAAAACACAAGCAACAAGGTCTGGTACTGATGAAATTTTGAAAAAAATTTTGAATGAGAGGTTCGAAGGTGAAAGAGGTATTTATAAGAAGCCCACGTTCGACCGTTTGAGGTGGACGAATGTGGGTCAAGTCCACATTCGCCCCAAGTTAATGGCACGAGAGTGAACTATTCCACCTTCGCCCGGTTTTTAAAGACCCGAAGGTGAAATTTTGTACCCGGAAGTGGAAATTTCACCCGGAAGTGAAAATATCCACATTCGCCCTTTTTCACAACAGTCGAAGGTGATGATTTTTCCACATTCGACCAATTTAAGGGGCGAATGTGAAATGGAAAAATCTGAAAATTTCGCCAAATCACGAATTCGAATCCCGTTCAACATTTTTCAATCCGTTAAACTTCCAAAACTCAAATTTTCACATTTTGAATGTTACAAAGTCCAGATGGTGTTCTCAAATCTCAGAAATTGACCATCGAGCATCCCCGGATATCAAAAATAAAGCAGAAATGCAAATCTTTTGGATTTTCTGAAATTTTTATCAAAACACACCTAAAATCTTTTTGGATTTTTTATCTTTTTGACAATAAAAGTAAAATGCGACAAAGTAAAATGCATCAAAGTAAATGAAAGCAGTAAACATTTTGTGATTTCCGGTAAGAGGATCATATCAGTTTTCTGAGAAATCTGAACACAGCGTTGATCTTTTCAATATTATCATTAGAAACAATATGTGACACGGCAATTGCTGATATTGTTGTCCACATAAGCTCACATGCAGACAATTACGCAATGCTTTAAAATGATACTAATTAGATGTATTAGACTAACACATTGTGGTTCCCACACACACGACATACTCCCGTATCAAGAAGTAATTTGCACAAAGACTCATTGTAAAGCGTGATTATGCTTTCGTCGTCTGTAATTGTACAAGATATAATGCATAGAGGTATACAGGTCAGCAAATTAATGCAGCAAAGTAACATATGCACCATACCAGGTTGAGGACTGATATTAATCATGATTTGCATCAATGATCAATACGATATTATAGATAATCTTTGATCATCATATAACATGGAAAGTTCCTCAATTCGGTAACTTTAGGATTTGGCATAAAGCTCTTTTATAAAGACATCCTGTCTGATCTAGGTCCGTAATGACTTACAGCAGAAGATCAGATAGGCTATCCCCAGACAACTAATAACATAACGACCCTAAACCTCCGAGTTTTGTACAAACACCCTATCAAACGAAATTACGGTACTAAGACCATATGCCCATGAGGTGTTCATCCACAAACGCGTAGTTTGTTATGTTTGTATCACTAATGCACGCAATATATAGTCTACGAAGCCTATCAGCATATCACACGTAATCAACATACGTCTCATTAAAACTATACAATTCTTTAGCCTGTGTCAGATCCCCACTGATGTACTATCATTTCCTCTTTTTATCCAGGAAATCATTTTGGGTTTTTCTAATTTTTAGGTATTTTGAAAATTTTTCAATGTTTTTGGTTTTTCTGATAAAATGACTCCCCCTAAAATAAAGAACATATTTTTGGGTTTTTAACTTTTTAAAAAAAATTTGAAAGAAACAATCCACTTGAAAGCATCAACTTCTTTGAGGATTAAACAACCCCCTCAAAAGCATCAACTTCTTTGAGGATTATGATAGTAAAGAGAAATTCCCAATTAGCAAAGAGAAATTCCCAATTAGCAAAAATTTAAAACTAAAACTAAAAACTAAAAATGATAAACCGAGGAGCCGATTAGTCCTGTTTTTCCTTTATATTGTTTACTTTCAAAAGATATTCAAAGCGGGATCTGTCAAAAGCTTTTGTAAACAAATCTGCACGTTGGTAGTCAGTATGGATTTTGACCATGTCAATCAATTCCTTAGCATAACAATCACGGATAAAATGATATTTAATCCGGATATGTTTTGCTTTAGAATGATTTTCAGTATTTTTAGTTAATGCAATTGCGGCTTCGTTGTCACAGTGTATAGGGGTTTTAAGAAACTGCAAACCGTAATCGACCATCTGTTGTTGGATCCAGAGCACTTGCGAACAGCAACTCGAGGCTGAAATGTACTCGGCTTCACATGTAGACAGTGCGACGGAAGTCTGTTTCTTGCATTGCCAGGTAATTAACCTGCTCCCTAAAAACTGGCAACCGGCTGTTGTTGATTTGCTGTCTTTGTCACAGCCGCCCCAATCTGCATCACTAAAAGCAATAAAATCAAAATCATCATCATTAGGGTACCAAAGTCCTTTTGATGGACAACCCTTCAGATATCGAAGGATACGCTTGACCGCCGTCAGATGACTTTGTTTCGGCTTCGATTGATAGCGCGCACAGAGACACGTTGCATACATAATATCTGGTCGAAACGCTGTCAAATACATCAGAGATCCGATGATTGCTCTGTATGTAAATGGATCTGTCAGCTCCCCCTTAGCGTCCACTCCAATCCCGTGATTGGGTTGAATCGGGGTATCCATCGGCTTAGAGTCCTCCATCTGGAATCGGCTCAAGATGTCGGCTACGTATTTCGTCTGGTGAATGAAGATCCCGTCGGGTCTTTGATCCACCTGTAAGCCGAGGAAAAACTGCATTTCCCCCATAGCGCTCATTTCGAACTTCTCCTGCATAACAGTTTCAAATTCCCTGCACAAAAGTTCGTTAGTTGAACCAAATATAATATCATCAACGTAAATCTGTACTAGAAGCAAGTCATCTCCCGTCTTCTTCGTAAAGAGGGTGCAATCGACGAGGCCGCGCTTGAATCCTTTGGAGATGAGGTATGTACTTAGCTCCTCGTACCACTGTCTTGGAGCCTGGTGCAGACCATATAAAGCTTTGTTTAGTACATAGACCTTGTCCCGGTGGATTGGGTCCTCAAAGCCTGGTGGTTGCCCGACATAAACCTCCTCCTTGACTTTACCGTACAAAAATGCGCTCTTGACGTCCATTTGATAGACTTTGAATTTCTTATACGAAGCAAACGCAAGGAACATCCGAATAGCTTCGATTCGTGCTACTGGTGCATAGATTTCGTTGTAATCAATTCCTTCGATTTGATGGAAACCCTGCACAACCAATCTGGCTTTGTTCCTTACAATAACTCCACGATCATCCTTTTTGCACTTAAACACCCACTTAGTGCCTATTTTCTTTCTTCCCGGCGGCAAATCTGTGAGCGTCCAGACTCCCAATTTCTGGAATTGCAATAACTCCTCCTGCATTGCCTCAACCCAGGCATCTTCATTCAAAGCGTCTTTGTATGTCCTTGGCTCTACCTGCGACACATAACATGCAAACGACCAATCATTTTGGCTACCAGATTTCTGAATTTTGGCATACAATGCTAAAGCACCAAAACTCTCTGGTGAATTAACGCTTTTAAGCTGCCCTCTGGTCATCACTCCACTACCAGGATCACCGATAACTTGCTCCAACGGATGAATACGATGAATCCGAGATTCCGGATTAACAGGTACAATCACTCCCGTCTGAGCAGTCAAGTTCTCTACAGCATCCTGATCATGACCCGTGTTAGACGATGAAGCAACATCTGTATTTGGAGTTGGGTTCACAGTTTGCTCTTCTAAGTCTTCTGCATGTTCAAGAACGGCTTCTTCAAATTGTTCATCTTCAGATTCTGAAGTGTCTAATGAAGTTGAAGCTTCTTGAAACATCTCTTCTTCTTGTGTAGGAGCACTGGTATCATTAGAAGCTGGTGGGGGGTTTACGGTGATTGGACGCATCAACGGTGAAGTTGCCGCGTTTTCACACTCGTAAAGTAATCTGATAACAGCTTCTTCAACCAAGCTATCTAGATTGAATGATTCAAAGAAATCTTTGTAATCAAACATCCAATCAGGGCCCGTGCCTTGCAAATTTTGTGTGTATCGTTGAACTTCCACATTAGCCCAATCCTCCACTTGACGAGTTCTCTTGTTGAATACCCGTTTGAGCGGGGTTGCATATCCAACAAAATATCCCTCTTCAGCTTTAGGACTAAACTTCTCGCTTGGATTCAACATCGTACATGGCGCCCCAAATGGTTCTAGATACTCTAAATTGGGCTTTCGTCGGTGTAACAGCTCATAAGATGTTTTTCCAAACTTCTTCACTGTCAAAACCCGATTTAAAGTGTAGTTTGCTGCATAAATCGCCTCATTCCAGAACATTACTGGAAGATTTGAGTCAGCGAGCATTGTTCTAGCAGCCTCAATCAGAGTCCTATTCTTTCTTTCAGCAACACCGTTCTGTTGCGGGGTATACGGAGCTGAATATTCATGATGTATCCCTTTGCTTTCACAAAGTTCATCCATCTTTGCATTTTTGAACTCCGTCCCGTTGTCACTCCTGATCCTTTTTATCTTCAAATTGTAGATATTCTCCAGTCGAGTGAACAGAACTTGTAAGTTGGTAAAGGTGTCGCTTTTGTTCTTCAAACACATCACCCATGAGAATCGTGAATAGTCATCAGTGACGACTAAACAATAAAGCTCTCCAAGATGACTTTTGCGTTTGACCGGTCCAAAAAGGTCCATGTGCAATCGCTCAAGCGGCATCTCAACAGAGTTAACTTTCTTCACTTTATGGGATTGTTTGTGTTGTTTTCCTTTCATGCAGCTTACACACTTGTCGTTCAGATGGAAATGTTTCACGTTTACTCCATCGACAAGTCCATTTCTCACTAACTGATTCATTTTCCTTAGATGAATGTGCCCCATTCTGCGGTGCCACATTATCGATTCTTTTTCGGTCGCCTTGGATAGAAAGCATGTTATCTGCCCCTGTGATGTCATCGCCTTGGACATATCAAGAATATAAAGATTGTTGACTCGAGGTGCCATCAACATAACCCACTCCTTTGGAATCTTGAAGCCCGGTTTGAGAATATAGCAGGATTTGTCATCAAAATGCACAGAAAATTGTTTATCGCATATTTGACTGACGCTCAACAGATTATAGTCTATCTGCTTGACATAAGAAATCCGCTCGAAAGTCACAATCCCATTACTCACGCTTCCTTCCATTGTAATATATCCTCCTTTATTACCCGCGAACGCGACATAACCTCCATTAATATTCTTCACATCAAACAGCAACGCCAAATCCCCCGTCATGTGGCCTGAAGCTCCACTATCAACAATCCAGAGACTGCTAATAGGGCCAACTGAAGCTCCCTGCACACAAAAAGTAAACATTTAGTTCTTTCGGGGGACCCAAGCCTGAGTCTTGGGCCTTTGAACATTGGTTTTCAAAGAAACATCCTCAATGACTTTTTCAACAACTTTCTGTTTTGAATCAATCGTTTTCTGATTTTTCAAAACAGATTCATTTTTCTCACTTACCTTCGAAGTAGAAGCTCCTGGAGTACCATTAGGTGTCCAAGATTGTTCAGACCTTTTGAGAATACGAATTTGAGATTTTGGTTTCTCAATAGGTTTCTGAACATTGTTACTAAAAGTAACTTTCTTAGCAACCTTATCTGAATTAACAGACTTAGGTCCAACATGTGATTTGACAATTGGTTTTTGTGGAACCTTTTGTCTATCAGCTGTTGTGTTTACCACAGGTTTTCTCCAAGATTGTTCCATTGCAATCCGATTCCTCCGATCATATTGAAATGGACGGTTGTTCCTCATTTGAAAATTGTTTTGATTATAAAATTGTTGTTGTTGAGGAACAGTCCGTCTATGTGGTGGGACATAATGATCGATCGGCTTTTTCATGGAATTTTTAACCTCAACTTCATGTCTTTTGTGCCTTACATATGGACACTGAGCAAGTAAATGCCCGCGTTCTCCACATTTAAAGCATTTTCTGTATTCCTCAAACACATAATGAGCATTTGGTGAAGCAAATGATCTGACAGGAAATTGATCATTATACTGTTGATTTCTTAAACTCTCAGGAAGTGGTCCTTTCGAGTAAGAGGGCTCATGAAAACCATTTGCTTTATCATTTGGTCGAATGAACTCAGTGACATGGATTTTTGGTTCTTGAGGAACTTCTGAAAACAGTTTCTTTAAAATTTCTGGTGGAATTTCATTGGTTCTTTCATGTTTTGGAAACCATATTGTGCTTTCTTGCCAGATTTTATCAAGTTTAGAATAGTTAACATTTTTAATCGGAAATTCCTCATCAGAAATGATTTTATCGGATCCTTCCATCCGATAAAACACTTTAACCGGTTTGTCACTTGGTTCATTCAGCTCATTCTTTTTGACCACATTGTTAACAACATTATCTTTCTTAACATCAACCTTTTCAGACTTTTTATCACGATTAGCATTTGCCATCGGATGAACATGATCAGATGGTGACACTGGTTCAGTAGTAATGATGTGATTTTCTTTTGGAATCTCACATTCATTAACAGATTGATCACTACCAGTATCATCATTTTCTGAGTCTGAACTATCACTCTCAGCATAAACACCCTCATTGTTCAAGCCCAAAATCGGTCTCACATCGGAATATGGATCACCAATACTCGAGGTATTAGATTCCTTTTCCGATGACGAGTCTGATTTTACCGAACTCTCCGGTATAACTTGGTGATAGTTATGGTTTTCAAAAAGAATCGGAGATGGTACAGACTTGTAATTGGTGGTGTTATCATCAATGATATGATCTACGACATAAGCAACATTTTTATAACTTTCCAACTTCTTGTTAACCTTTTCAGCAAAGCATTTAATGGCTGCCATTTCCAACTTGGTGTTTTCAATTTCATTGATATAGTTGTTTATGGCCAATTGTTTCAATGACAAAGTATTTTTCAAGTCGGAAATGTCCTTTTTATAGCCATCTAATACTTTGTTAAAAGCATTTAACTCTTTGCGAGTAGATTGACAGTTCAAGATAGCACTATCTCGTGAAATTCGGAGTTGTTTATTCTCCTCTGTCAATCTATCACATGTTCCACAATATTTATCACTCATAACATCAGTGCTAGATTCAGAACTTACAGGTTTTGGCGGTTCAGTCATGGCCATCAAAGCAAAATGAGCTTCCTTTCCAGTGAAAAACTTGGAATAGTCGATCTTGGTGAAAGCATCATCAGCTATGCACGACTTCCTCGTCATCAAAAAGTCAGCTTCTGCCAGCAACTGGTCAATATCATCATCTAAAGAATCAACACTTCCCTCTGTGTCTGATTCGCTCTCAGAATCTGAATACACTGATCTACACTCCTCGGGAACATCAGAAACTGAATCAATCACCATTCCTGAACTCTTTTCCTCAGCCTTAACCTCAACAGGTTCACTCTCCACTTCCATCTCAGTCTCAGAATCATCACTTTCACTCTCCTCAGTTTCTTTCTTCTTATCAACTGCCACCGACTCTTCCATATCAACCTGATAGGCAACACATGCCACATTCCCACCAGTAGTCACTTCCTCAACTCCTATTTGCATACCCGACCAGTCAAACCTCTCATCCTGTTGAGTCACCAAAGCTTGGTTCTGACTCGCATTCTGTTGAGTCTCATTAGGTGTAGTGATAGGTACAACTGTTCGGTTTGTGTGATTAGGAGATTGGTTTTGAATCTGGTGTTGTGTGTTTGGTTGTCTGTTTTGGTTGTTAAAGTTTCGGTTTTGGATAGTTGTTGTTATTTTGGTAAGAAACTTGGTTTTGTTGACGGTTCTGGTAATTTGCATTGAAAGGGTTTCGATTACCTTGTTTAGGTGGCTGGGTGCATTCCCTTTTGAAGTGTCCTTTTTCTCCACAATTAAAACACGTAACCTTCTCCTTGTTGAAACCATAGGTTGTGTTGGGAGAAGTTGCCAAGTCAGTCCTTCCAGTTTTCTCGATGAACTCTGTTGCTCTCCTCATTATACTCGCAAAAGCCCATTGAATGTCAATGAGTTCCATCTCTTCTTTGTCTATCTGTGCGTAGTCTTCGTTGGTTAAGTTGTTGTTCCCAATCTGACTAGCAACCAACCCATTGTAGGATGAAACCATTGCTGAGACTAATGCAATGTGTTGCTGAGCAACCTCCACAGTCACATTTCCCAAGTTAGATGTATCCAAAACCACCGGTTGTTGTTTATGTTGAATAACTTGGTTTACTGGTTGTTGTGTTTGGTTAGCGGTGTAAAAACTTGCTTGTTGCATTGGAGAGACTGGTGAAATGTAGGAATTATATTGAGGTGGTGTGTATGATGGTTGTGAGTAGGAATTGTATTGTGGTGGTGTGTAGTTGGTGGTTGGTTTTGATGAATCCATGACATTGGAAATACATGCAACATGTGGTGCAACACTTCCAGAGCTCGAGTTTCCAGCTGGAACTGAAGTCCCTCCAAAATACAAACTGGGATTCTGAGGAATCTGTGACCTTCTAGCTTTCCTCCTATCCTCCAGCTCTTTGTTCTCCAGCTTTTCAATAAACTCTGAAATGGTCCAGAATTGATAAGCATCCTTCTCTCTGAGTACCTCCACATGCTGATCCCATTGTGGTGGCAAAGCATCTGCAAACTTATCCACCTGCTTAGTCATTGGAATCTGTACACCATAACTAGACAATTCAGACAATAAATGCATATATCTCGGAGTTAGTTCTTTCAAAGTTTCATTATTAATAAAAGAAAAATTCTCAAACTCTTTGACCAATTCTTCCATTCTCAGACTCCTAGTCTTTTCATTACCATCATGCTTCCTCTTCAGCTTATCCCAAAGCTGCTTTGATGTAGTACATGTCCCAAACTGATGCAACAGGTCACTTGTGATTGCCTGCGTCAGTTGAGAGAACGCCTTCTTCTCTACCACATATTTCTTCTTCTCGTCCTCAGTCAAGCTTTCCAGAGGAATCATCTCACCTGTGTTCTCCAGAATCGGTGCTGTGTATCCTTTGACAATCATGCTCCATGCCTCTGCTCCTTCAACTCCCATGCCTTCCAGATGGATCTTGAACATGGTGTGCCACTGGTTATACTCTTGCATATCCATGAACTAAGTCTTCGGTGGCCGAGTTCCACTACCTGTAGACAAATCCTTAATCAAAGTAGAAATAGCATTAGTGGTTTGAGTATTTACCGCCGCTGCAGCTACTCCCCAGTAATCAGATTGTAAAGCCGGATGTGCTACACTTTGAGGCATCGTGCTCGTAAGTGGTTGTGAAGATTGTGTATTCGTCCTTTGCGCTGCCACTGTCCATGGGTCCATTGTCTGCTGTTGTGGTTGAGTTGTTGCTGATCCCGGAGTAGTCTGAAAACGCCACATGATCACAATCTGAAAATCTCAACACTTAGAAAAATTTTCAACAAAAACTCTAGATTCGCCCGAAATTCAGCAAGTTCGTCCAAATACTTCTACTTTCGTCCAAACTATTTCACTTTCGTCCCTTCTGTTCTACTTTCGTCCAAACAGGAACACCCGAACGTGTATTTGACCAGAATGTAAACAAAGACTAAACACTATTCCACTTTCGCCCAAAACAGAACGGTCGAAGGTGGAATTTTCTACCCGAATGTAAAAAATTCAACACAAATTTTCAGGTTCGCCCAAAAACTACTCAGGTTCGCCCACTTTTTATCAGGTTCGACCACAACACTCAGTCCAGGTTCCAGGTTCGCCCAAAACTAGCAGATCTCATTTTTGAAAAACGGTTATTGTTTGAAAAACGGTTATTCTGATCTCAGATTTTCAAAAGTTCATGGATTTGAATGATCTTAATCAGGTTATGTTTCGGAATTGATTTGGAACAACTTTAAGTCTTGGAAAACTTGAATTCGACCACAAATTCACCTTTAAATCGATCAAAAACTCTTAAAAACAAAGTTTATGTAAAAACAGATGATATTTTGTCAAAAACATGTCCAAATCAGCTCTGATCTTATCAAATTTGTTGTTGTATGATCCTCTATGCTCTGATACCACTTTGTGAGCGTTGGATTTTAGCTAAAACAGGATTATACGATCATACAAGTCACAAATCTAGGTGCGGAAACCCTAGATCTGAACAAATTGATAAAACACAAATCACGACACAATCAAGATCATTTTCAATAACATTTCATAGATTAACTTTCATTCAAAAAGCATTTACAATGAGTTTATGTTAATCTAGATCACACTGATAATCTCTCAAAAACACCTATGAACCTGATCTGAACCTGGACACAAATGACAACTCTCTTTCATTATCAAAAACTCAAAATCTATATATAGGCACTGCACATTCGCCCCTTACAACTGGTCGAATGTGAGTGTTTTCCACATTCGCCCACATTAAGTGGTCGAATGTGTCTTCTTGTTCAGGTCCATTCTTCCTTCGCCCAGTCCATATCTACCTTCGCCCATATCAATCTTCCTTCGCCCCAAAATATCTACATTCGCCCATACTGATTCACCTTCGGCCATCACTAACATATGTTAATTATTGTATATCCAATCATTAGTCGCAAAACGCATCAACACAATCCCTGACACCCACGTGGCACGAGCAACGGTAATATAACCGTTGAAGATGAAAGTAGCCGTTTAAAACAATTATTATTATAACACTTAAAAACCTATATAACACACTCACACCACCACACATTTTATAAAAAAAAATACACAATACACCACCTCATTTTATAAAATAAACACACCACACCAACTTATTTTTATAAAAAAATGAGTTCTCCGACATCCTCATCATCCATTCGGAATTATTATTACAAAGAGGTTTTAGGCGATACGAGTGATTCAACCGATGAGGAGATCGAGCAAGAGGTGGTTACAAGTGCTTGTGTGCTCACAACGAAGTATATGAAACATGTTAGTAATCCTCCACATCCTATTTTGCGAATAAAATATATGGAACGCGACCACATGGAGACATTGGCGGACCCACACCCTGGCCAAGGGGTGCAGGCGCCCATCTTAAAAAAAAAATTTGTGTTTATATATACGTGTTTATCCCGTCCACACCCCATAAAAATTTTCAATCGCACCCCTTGGATTTTTGAAACCAAGGTAAAGCAAGGAAACAAGCCTTCCTCTCCCCCTTTATAAGCCTTAAAGCTAAATCCGCGATCCATGCGCTTGGTAGAAAGGTTGGTGTGTATATATTCCTTGTTTTATTTTCCGGTGAGCAAGGACTTAGTGAAAAGGTTGCAGGTCTCTCTTAATTTGATGTGAAGAAGATAACTATATTTTTTTAAGTGCAAGAAGTCACGTTAACTTTTAACATGCTTTTCTTTTTATTTAATTTCTTTTTACTTGTCATTTAATTTAGTTTATTGTCTATTATGTTTTATAAGGTTTAATAAGATACGAGGTAGATAAGATCAAGTACAATGAGTGAGATTATAGTCCATAGATAATTTAAACGAATCTAACTATTCTATTCAATTCGATTCAAGATATGTAAATCCAAGAATTTGGAAATCATTTTAATGAGGTAACATCCGAGTTACTTGTTTGTATTAATAGCTTGAGTCCTTATGATAATTTTGGTGCGTTTGATGTTCCAAAACTACTACGATTAGCCGAGACGTATCCACAACTTTAGATTTTAAAATTTTGTTATACATATTTAATGATGTTTAAATTACTTTTGGATTTTGGTTTCCTTTTGTTGATTATATAATTTTAGTATTATTATTTTTGGTATACGAATCGATCGGACCCGACCCGTGTCACCTGATGGATAAACGACCCAAGGGCTTAGAGATTCCGCACCCCATGAAAATTTTTTTTGGGTCCGTCACTGCATGGTGACAAACGCTTGTTTAATGAAAGATTACTTTGATGAAGAGCCAACTTATCTGGACCCAAGGATTTTTAGGCGTCGTTTTCGGATGAGCAAACGTTTATTTCTACGCATTTTGGGAGACTTGGATAACGCGTTTGATTACTTTAAGAAAAAACCGGATGCGAGAGGGGCGCTTGAATTTACCGCTATTCAAAAGTGTACTTCAGCACTACGTATACTTGCGTACGGGAACACAACCAACATAAACGACGAGTACTTAAAGTTGGCCGAGAAAACGACACGCGATACCTTAGAGCATTTTTGTCAAGGTACACTACATTTTCTTATAAAAAATATATTCAATCGCATTTATTTTTTACTTAGTTTAATGTAATATTTATTTATGTTATTTAAAGGAATAATACATTTGTATGGTGTGTGTTACCTGAGGAGGCCAAGCTGGTACGATCTACAAAAGATATATGAAGTGCATTCAAATGAACATGGTTTACCAGGAATGCTTGGGAGCATAGATTGTCGTCATTGGTCGTGGTATAATTTTCTGATGGCATGGCAAGGTCAACACACACGAGGTGACCAGGGATAACCAACGGTTATTCTTCAGGCGATGGCTTCACATGACCTTTGGGTTTGGTCGGCTTACTTTGGTGTCGCGGGGTCATGCAATGGCATAAACGTTTTTCACCAATTGCTCCTATTGGAGGATTTCATTTCTGGTAAAGCACCAAAGGCATCTTTTTATGCTAATGAAACTACTACCCACAGAGATACTTTTTGGCCGATGGAATATATCATAGGTATTCAATTACCGTGAAGACGTTTAGTAATCCGTACGATGAAAAATGAGCACATTTTAAGAAAGTTCAAGAGTCTTCACGAAAGGACATTGAGACATGCTTTAGGGTGCTTCAACAGCGTTGTCATTATTAATCCTTGTCGTTCATGGACCAAAGAAAAAAATGAGAGATGCTATGTATGCATGTATAATCATGCATAACATGATACTAGAAGACAAAGAAAGGCGACGTGTCAAAATTATATACCGGACACCCCAACGGAATTGCCACAAGCGACAATGGCTGAAAGAATCCTCAACTCGCATGAGGTGTGTAATGAGGATACACATAACACTTTAGCGTCGAATTTGGTACATCATGCATGGTCGGTTCGATATATCCCGCACGAGGGTGACGAAGAAAAGGAATAAGACGAGGATGACGAAGAAGACGAGTTTGACGAAACCGATGAATTGTAGTTTTATTTTTTTAGTATTATCTTTGTTTTTTAGTATTATTTAAATGAAATATATTTTTTTAAATACTTCGGCTTTTTTTTAGTATGTTCGGTTTTTTTATTTATATTATTTTAATTATGTTATTTAAATGAAATGTTATTTGTTTTATTAAATTTAAAAAATAATAATAAATATCATGTGTGTTTCACTAGGGCTTGAAAGAGTTTGGAACCCTTACTCTCATTTTTAATTTCAAGCTCTTTCAAACTCCTAGTGGGACCCACATGACACATGTCAAAAAATGTCCAAGTGAGGGTTTGAAATTTTATCACCACTACATATGGTCTTAGCTGAATAGTTAAGAGTTTTATGAAAACATTCAGATGTTTTTTTAATTGAAACAAACACTCTTAATGTTGAATGATTAAGAACTGAATAATTAAGAGGTTTATTAAAAGGCTAACAAACACCCCATACTCATGTATTATGAGCTTTGCTAAGGGATGAAAAAAAAATGTTATTATTTCTCGGTGTATTTGAGGGAAATTTATTCTTTTATATTTATTTTTTAATATTTTTTTTAGAGTTGTGATAGAAGAAGGGAGAAAAAATAACTATAAAAGCATAAAAAATATTTAATTTAAGAAAAGAGAGAAAACAAAATGATTTTTATCGTAATATATGTATGGGGCTGGTGAATGCTCTTTGGGAGAAGGAAAACTCTAGGCCTAGCCCCAATCGCTCCTACTTCGCATGTCAAAATTAACCCAAATTACCCTAGAACCATCAAAACACTGGCGGCACTTTATGGTACTTTGCCTAGAACTTTTTTATTTAAATAAAACAAATAAACATTGATAAAAATACATTTATATTAATAAAACCTAAACATTACATAACATAAATAAACAAGAAAATAACACAATTAAACTAGAAACTAAACTTAAAAATATAAAACTCTAAGCGTGACCTCAACATTTGACACGCCAAAATGTGGGGAAATTTCCATTATACCGACACTAGTACTCAATTTGGGTGACCGCAATGGCCACGTCTTCGGGCGTATTAGCACCCTCCTCATCCAAGATTCTTAGATAGTAAGTCTGGAATTACAACCATTTCTTATGGAGATCATCGTCCCACTTTCTACGAAATAAATCAACCGAGCGGTTGGATCCTTCCACTAGCGCTTTGAATTGAGCTAGTACATAAGGCCATAAGGATGATCGTGCGGGTGTCGGTGCGTCTTTGATTTCGATATAAGCGATGACCAAGGCAATCTCATTCTTCTCGGTCCAACATACAATGATTAAATCGGATGAATAAATGGTTTAAAGGTGAAGATTGAAGGTTGGGTCCCGGTCAAGCTAGGTGGGTATAAAGATGAAAATAGGATAAGAATGGTTGGTTTTATAAGTGAAATAGTAAAATAATAATAATAATAATAATAATAATAATAATAAATTGACTGTTGAAAAGTTCAAACGGTAGTGCTCAGTTGGTCAGAATGATCAACTTTCAAACTTTCGAACCATTGGAGCTCGGTTACTCCATGTCGAGCTGCAAAGCTTTTTACCATTGCCGAGAGGGTGACGACGGTGTTGCAGCACGATAACAGTAGTCAATAGGCCTTTGGGTGAAGTGCACCATCCACCCTTATTCTGATATATTACAACCGAAATCTATTAAAAAGATATAGCACACTCTTTTAGCTCAACCTAAAAGCCACTATTCAATCATATTTTGCCATCTCATTTCAATTTTCTTAAACCTTTGGAGTTATCTCCTCCTTTCACCTAAATATAAACTTTTAGAAGGTAACATTTCAATAGGATTAGATCTTGAATTGTAAAAGCCTATTGGAAAAATAACAAATATGAACATAAAATACGAAAAAGTAAAGTAAAATTGCAATGGATGATGAAGATTAGTAGTAGTTTTTAACAACACAAGAAATTACTACACCACAATCTATAAACAAACTATTTTGAGGTCTTATTAAATAAACAAAATTCCTGCCATGTGCGGCTATACATAATCACATATTCACATTATCATGAAGAGCAAAACTAAAAGGAAGATTTATATTCGACATATCCACCTGAAGCTTGGTAAACATATTCTTTAAACTCTAAGAGATGCAAGATGATTGACGTGTAGTATTCCCAACATGTCCTAAATATGGGTCAAATATGTAAAAAATATGGCCCTAGGTTTTTGGGAGCACCAAGCTAGGACTTATTTTCTCACATATGGACTAAATATGGGTCAAACATGCGACATGGGTCGGCCATGGTTGTCTCCTATACTTTTCTAATGCCCTAATGAAATTTAATCAAATTTCGATTGGACAAGATGTCTAGATAGGCATCTATTCATCTAATCATGCTATACTTCCCTAAACAAATTTCTATCACATGGACTTCGTGCTAACAATTCATACTAAGATGTCCACAAAATCTTCATATAAAGCCCTGTTGAAACAACAAAAGAACTCACTTTAGTTCCATCAATTCGTTGTGTATTGAGAGTTATATATATATTTCAATTTTCAATACACCACAAAACTCCACCATCGTTCAACAAACAGCTCGTTCCCCCCAAACCCAAAATCCGATCACCCACATTTTGATCACCATCCGATCAATTAATCCAAGCTAATGAAGTATATTCTCTACAAGCAACGAGTATGTGCACATGTTTGGAGTCTAGCATCTACAAGAACCAAGTTAGGAAAACCGGATGTTAAGTAATAAAGCCAATTCATAAGCACAAGTTCAAAACAAGAAACCTTCGGTCTGGACAAATATGTGGGTCCGACGAGCTTACATCCATCATTAATAATAAGTTAACACACTCTCTAATTGATTTTAAGCTTACAACCATTAACCCCCCCAATGCTTTTACAGATCCTTTCATCTGCTCCTTCAAATCTCCGATTCAAAATTTTTCCCTTTTAACACCTCCCTAAATCAAACAACGGTGTTGATAAGCAATTTGTGTTATCGCTATTGGTGTGTCTTGTTTCATTATCCTCCACCAGATTCGCTAGCCATAAAGGGATTAGAATCCTGACGTCAGATGTTGAGAGAAAGAGTGTATGTGGGTGTGGGTTGTTTATACAGAGGGGGGATACTTTTATTGGAAAAATGGTAGTGGAAATTGATTTTTCTCTAATTTTGGACTTAAATAAATATATTTATATATGTATTATATAAATATTTATTGATGGGTTTGTGTACTATATTGTGAGAGCATCACAACGAATCAAACTATGTCCAAAATAGAGCTAAGATGAATGAGATATCGAAGCTTGAAAGTTGTAGGTTGGAACAACCAAAGATGAGAAAATGGATTAAGTTTTGTCCCACATTGGTGGGATGACAAAACATAAAGTGGTTTATAAGGAGGAGCACTCCTTGTATATTGTTTAGCACGAGCCAAACACTAGTGGGGACCCTAACTCGCACACGCTTGCGCGCGTGGCGTGGAAGCAATGTGGCGCTTTGATGACGCACTTTGCACTTCGCACACTCGCGTCGCCGCTTGAGAGCCGCCTTTGTATTTTTGACCTCATGCGTGTGGTCTAATACATGGCGGAGGGTTGACGTAAACCGTAACTACAAGTGGTGCGCATGACCAGATGGCATTCAGGTCTGCGCACTTGGCGTTCGTATGGCGGGTTCCATATGATACGAGTCGGTCATCTGCGGATGACATAGCGTTATGTGCGCAGGGACTATATTGCACGCATGACCAGGTAGTGCCAAGCACCCTGGTCAGCGCGCGTCATCATGTTCTGTGCGCAGCATACGAACACGAGCTGATGCGTCAGTTCCTACGCAGTCTCAGGTTGTTAGACTGTCTCGTCTAATAAACCAAACGTAGGTTTCAAGTTTACCACTTTAATTCCATTTTGATTGCAATTTATAGTCATAATAATGACAATAATAAAATGCAATTAACTGTTAATTATTGTGAATATATATAATTATTATGTGACCGTTGGGTCATGTGGATTTATATAAGAGTTTGGAAAATACTCCTGAGATAGAGATATAACATATTCACATTTTGATAGTTCCAACAACGAGAAGAATTCTCTAAACTTTGACAACTTTCATTTTCTTAATTTTACAAACACAAATTACATGGTGTAATCTTGGGCTCAAGACCATCTCCGGCAGTACGACTACTGTTCCGGTTGTTGTACCCTGGGAGACAGCACGTCTGAGAGGAGGCGCGGAATCTGTTTTAAGGGCCCCGTGTCAAATACGATCCTCAACCAAAAATCGTCTACAACAAGTGTTTATTTTTGCAGCGGAGCATTATATTAGATGGTTCGGTTGAAATTCATCAAAAGCTTATGCTTGAATCTCAATTAGGTACATGTATTTTGTATCTTATTTTTTTTATTTTAGTTTTGTAATCGATAGTATACTTTTATATTTCCTATGAATAACGAGGGTCTCGTTATTATGATTATTTTATTATTATTTAATAAAATTATAAACCCTATTTCCTACAACTTTTTGCTCTGGTCATGTGTGTGAAACATAAAGAGAGTTGGTAACATGATGTGGTGGTGAGGGTGGATATGGGGGCGATGGTTGCTGTGTTAGCGATGGTGAAGGTGTGGTGGTGAACTAGTGGTGGCAGTGATGGTGTTAATAATGGTAAAGGGTGGTAGAGTTGAGAAAGAAAGAGGTTTTTTTTTTTTTACATTTATAAATAGGTTGGAGAAAGACAAAATTACCCTCAGATGCGTTGCATGTAAGATGATTAACCAAGAAATTTAACGACGTGTCTCTAAGATTGATTCTTGTAAAAAAAAAAACAAGTAAAAGGTTGAGAGTAACACATTTTAAACTACAAGACACAGGTTGTAATTTTGGTAATACATAAAGATTGATTTATGTAATTTTGTCTACTTTTTAGCTAACCAATAGTGTCATGTGCCCTAGTCGCGAAGCTTAAACAAAATTTGTTGGGGGGAGGGGCAAAGTTCCGAAAGTCACAGGACCCTTTAATTAGGAGGGGAGTCAGGGAATCGGACTCAAGACGTATAAAATCTTCAAGCGAAATACTAATATATTTACACTACCGAGGAAAAAAAACAGGAGTTGGGCGGGCCACCGTTAGCTTCTCCCATCCTTCCCCATGATGTGCCCATCATCCATAGTATCATGTGCCCATCGTAATTGAAAACCTATTACAAACCGTAAGGTGGTTTAAAGTGTTAACCCATTTATTAAACATGCCGCATCCAACTTAAGTTATTTAGTCCAGGTTGACCCATTATAAACGCGTTATATGAACTAACATAAAACCTAAGTATAGCAGCATTCGTGTCATATTTCATGTCATGTCAGAAAATAGCGTTCAAACTATGTTATGTCATGACTTGATGGACCCATTTTGAAAAGAAAAAAAGTTTTAGAACTCATGAAAAATGCAGTACACGCATGGATGGCTATGCATATGGAGTGCACGTAAAGTTCAAGTAATGCCTAGACGATTCCTCAAATTGGTTACCAATAAACAATCGTTGTCTTAATGCTAAGAAAAGTAATAAACATATTCTTGATGAATCCATAGTGTTTTGTTACGTGTGGCAATTTACGATTTAGATTTTAGAGTAAGGGTTTAGAAGGTGTTAAATCATTACTGTACGTAAATTAGATGTATATTTCTTTTTAGAAATAGAAGTGTTATTGTTGCTACAACAAATAACTGCCTAACGTTGGTTCTAAGTCACAGAAAGGGTTCAGGGGTTCCGATCTGCCTAACGCAGGTCGTGGTGTCCTTCTACGTTGCAAACGTAGAAGGAGGTTCAAGATAATTTTATTGTTGCTAATGCTTTTGATTTCTGGTTTGAGATGTACTCGAAACCAGAAAAGGCTGTTCTAAGGATCCGAGTGAAGAGAAATATTCTCTCCACGTGTGAGGACCAAAGGAATAAGAAGTTTAGAGTGTAAGTGATGTGAGATTGTGTGATCAGATCTGTGAAGACAGGTCTGATTTATAGAGGGGATGACTCTCTATTAGAGGAAAGCATATTATCTTAGACCTTGTTGAACAAAAGGACAATCCACTAATAGCCGGCGGTGGCTATTGACCTGCGGTCTGTTTGGTGCTGTTACTCCATCAGCAGCTGGTTGTGTTACTCGATGAAAAGGTGATAGGACAAGTCATCTTTTTGACTTAGGATACTCCTGCCTTTTGAATCGTTGAAGCTTTCAACCCTTTAAGCATTGTTCTGTAATATTGTTTATTATTTTTGCTTTGGGCTACCCACGTCATCAGCCCCCCAAGTCAGGAGGTTTGGTGGCGTAGCTTGAAAGCTTCTGATTGTTTGCTTAGTCTGGCTTTTGCTTGAAGGGTTCGATGCTTCGCTGTGTTTTGGGTGGTTATTACTTAACAGTTTTAATTATGATTGGACTGCTGATGTGACATGTGGCAGTCGCACAGCTGTTTTTTACTGCATGTCATAATTGCAGTTTGTTTTTGAATTAAATAACCGTTTGTTTTTTTTCTTTTTAACCCTCTGAATTCACTATTTTTACTTTACTCTTTTTCTTTCTTCAACATTTCCTCTCTATCATTCATCCATCTGATTAGGGTTTCGTTCCTCCAATCAAAGCAGGTTTGTCTTCTTCCTTTATTTTTGTTTTCCGATCATCCTTTGAAGCACTATGGGCGCTAAAAAGGACATGGCCATCACTGTTTCCTCTCTTTCTCAAAAGGAGGTGGAGGCGTTTTGTAATGAATGGGACATAGATTTGTCGTTTAATCCCGTTGCTCCGGGTAAGAAACTTGCTGTATCTGACTGTCCGTCTGGGTCTATTGCTCTGTATTGTCGACATTTTGAGTTCTCAAACCTTCGTCATCCATTCTCCATATTTTTATTGAATGTTCTCGAGTATTATAGGGTTTCTCTTGGTCAGATTCATCCCCATGGCGTTGGCCGTATTATGCATTTTGAATGCCTGTGTAGAGCGTTAGGGTATGATCCTACTCTGTTAATGTTCAGGCGATTCTTCCGTCTTGCTAAGAATGGTGATTGGTTCACCTTTGAGGGATCGTCAGTAGAAACTAACTTGCTTTCTTCCCATGTTACAACCGTCGGTCAATGGAACACTAGATTCTTTTGGTTTTCTGACTCTATTTTTTCTTATAAACCTGTGTGGAGACATCCTGATGCCATTCTTAATGAAGGGGAGCCTTCAGAATCTGAGTTAGATCATAGTTTTTTAACAGCTCTTAGAGTATGTCCTTCAAGGCTTCGTCCATTTGGTGAGCCTTTCTCAGTGTTGTGTGGTATTAGCACCTGTTGGGACAAACCGGGTAGAGATCCTGTAGTGATGAAGGGTGATCGGGGTATGAACCTTTTGCTTTTTGTTGGTTACTTCCCTTTTTGTCTCCTTTGCTTATATGTTCTGTTTTCTTTTATTGTAGTTATGTCGGCTCTTGACTTTATCAAACAAGATGATGCTTCGGGGGTTGTCTTCAAAGATGCTAAAGCAGCAGAGGGTGAGGATGCCTTGACAAAGTATGAGAATAGAAGGTATGATGGGACTAATTATGTTGCTATCCCTAATGTCAAAGGTTTTTCTAAGGCCAGTTCGTCAAAGGCTTCAACTAGGAGGTCTAGCAGACGTCTGCTGAAGGCTGCTAAGTCTGTTGATGCATCTGAAGCATTGACTGTTAGTGATGACATTGAAGAGTTAGATGAGGAGAAAGATCAGACCGTGGATGACACTGTTGTTGATGTGGCTGGGGAGAAGAGCAAGGGTAATAAGGCTAAGGTTACCATGGTGAAGGGTAATGAGGGCTCAACGAGCTTTGATGAGGAAGGGTTGTATGTCCCGGGTTGGAATGTGAAACCCAGTGATAGTTTTAAGTCTTCAGCTGTTTGTGAAGAGGTATTGGCACATTTTGCTACCCCTGGTGCCAAGGCTTGCTTGGAGGGGTTGGATGATGATGCCCTTTTGACGAAGATGATAGTTGGTACCTGTAATCTGGCTGCTATGTTACCGGAGGGGATTAGCAGGTTTAGGAAGAAGATGGGTGAATATAGTGAGTTTGCTAAAAAGAAGAGGGAGATGAAGCAGTCTATTGCAGCCCTGAAGAAAGATGCCAAAGAGTATGCTCAGAAGGAGGTCACTCTGATTGCTTTAATCGATGAGTTGAAGAAGGGGCATGAGGCTGAAAGTGCCAAGCATGAGGCTGCTAGACTTCAGGTTGAAGCGGATCGGTTGTCTTTGGAAGCAGAGAAGAAAGCGTTTGAAAATGAGAAGAAAGGGTTAGAAGGTTCCCTTGTTGCTGTCCTGGATGATAACAAGTGGCTGATAGAGGAAGGCTTTTAGCAAGTTGTTACATATCTTCTTCACTCTGCTGAATTCAACTCTGCCCTTGGCGAGGTATACACCAAACTTTTGATCCATGGTAAGCATGCTGGTTTCATTGCAGGGTTCAAGGCTCATGAGTCTGGCCAAGTCTTGGAAGAGTCTCCTTTCTACCATCCTGATTCCTTGGATGTGGTTAAAGAGACAGTCCTCAAGATGGAACATTCAACTTATCCTTACGTTTCCCAAGTGTCTTCCCTCTATGGGAAACCTTTGAAGGAGTTGAAAGAGCTGAAGCCTGCTGGTTTGAATGAGGTGGTCTCTGCTAAGGTGCTTCAGTCTGTTTCAAGGAAAAGGACTCATTCTGGTGATAGCGATGAAACTTTGGATACTGGTGAAGTGCCTTCCAAAGATACTAGTGTTGAAGCTTCTGAAGCTGGTGGTCTTGTGGAGAAGCTACCGACGAAAGGGAAGAAATCGAAGAAGGCAAAGGTGGTGAAGGTTGCAAATGAGGATGAAGCCTCCAAGCCTTCTGGATCTGGTAACGATGCTTAAACTTCCCTATTCGTAGCTTTCTTAGCAGCTGGGTTGTAAACAATTAACTCTGTGGTTGTGTTCTAAACACTTTATCTTTTGTGGGGACCCTTAGGGGTTTTCTTGTGGTTGTGGGCTTTATGTTGCCCTTTAAACAATGATCTTCTATTTGGCTTGTTAAAAGCCTTGAAATGTTAAGCCCTTAAGGCTGTTGTTAGGTATGTATGGTTGTTCATCTTTTGTTTGTCTCACTACAACAAAAAGGGCTTTTAAGGACCTTTTGTGTGGGACACTTATAAAATGGGGTCCTAAAAACAATTTAATAGGACAAATGAACTTTTGGGGTCCTTTTATAATATACGCTAATAAACCGGTGTCCTAAAAAGCTATTTAATAGGATGGATAATTCTTTGGGGTCCTATTATCATATAACTTAATAAGACACTTAAAATGTAGATCTTAATAAAGTAATTTATAAGACATTTAGTTGTTGGTGTCCTATTATGTGATAATGTAATAGGACACTTAATCATCGGGGGTCCTATTATAATACAACTTAATACGACACTTTGTAGTTAAGTCATAAATGTTAGATGTTATAGGACCCTTTCTAGTCGAAGTCATCTTAGAACATAACTTAATAGGACACTTAACACATGTGTCTTATAACTTTAACCTTTATAGGACACTTAATCATTGTGGTGTTATTATAATACACCGTAATAGGACACATGATATTTGAGTTTTAAAACATCAGTTTTATAGGACGCTTATTCGCTAGAATTTTATTATAACATAACTTAATAGAACACTTAACACTTGGGTCTTATAACTTTAACCTTTATAGGACGCTTAATCATAGTGGTATTATATTATAATACACCATAATAGAACACATGATATTTGAGTCATAATTAAAAAAAAAATCATGTAGAAAGTGTACTTGCTAATGAACCCTTAGTTGTAAAAAGCGGCCGATATATTATAGAAACCAATCCACAGGTATGCTTAATGCTTTATATATCCACACACGAAGATGAAAAATGTCGCCTTGTATGCTATGACTGAACAATTGGCGCAACTGTATGTTGGGTGTAACTTAAGGTTCGTTTGCAGAAAATATCTTTGCATCAATGATTAAAAATGGAAAAAAGGCCGAAAACACTCGCAGCTCGTCGCTCACTCGAAAAAATGTGCGCTCAGACAATGCTCGTTTAGTTTCTGGATTGATTGTAAACGAGCCAAGCACGAGCAAAGGTCCGCTCAATTCGGCTCGATCATGAACAGCCCTACCTATGATACATACCCTAACTTAATAAAATAAAATTCCCTCCTAAATTTTCACTTCCAAAATTTTCCCTCTCATCCAAATACCGCTTTCAATTTCGAGTACCCCTAAATTCCCAACTTACACCCATTTCTCAAAATGAAACAAATTTAGAGTGAGAGTGAATGAAACAAATTCCCCTCTTCAAAAGCCCTAAATCAAAACTTTTTATAGTCTGCTCTCGATCAATCTGTTTCCACTATCGCATATCCATGTAGCTTGCCCCTGTCTGATGTCGTTTTTACAGCCGCCTTGAACCAATACCACGTATGTGTTTTCCAACTTAACTTTATCTGTGCTTAAGGTACTAATTGATTGTGTATTTGTGAGTTTCTCATTTAGTTTATGATTAATGGCAGATGATTTTTGGTTTAAAAATGAAAGGTTTGAAGATGCACCACAACTGCTTGACAAAATGCTTCAACCAGATT
Organism: Ambrosia x helenae; assembly: GCA_030844895.1. Classification (NCBI taxonomy): domain Eukaryota; kingdom Viridiplantae; phylum Streptophyta; class Magnoliopsida; order Asterales; family Asteraceae; genus Ambrosia; species Ambrosia x helenae. The sequence continues at coordinate 16,960,611 of CM061233.1, forward strand.
TTCAAGATGCGTATCACTGGCATCCTCCATGTGATATGGTATTCCTTATTTTGGATTTATTTATTGCTTGATACAATTAAAATAACTGTTCTATAATATCTGAATCTAGGATATTGAACGGCTATTGTAGATCACTTAACTTTAGGGGCGGGGAGAACAACTATTTATTTAGTTTCTAACTGTACTTGACATTTCTAATCCAAAAATCAACAAGATCACTTAACTTTTGAAAATTGTAGGGTCCGGTTGCATTACACAAGTACAAAGGTTTTCTTGCAGCAAGAAACCAAGCACAATAGTTAGAAAAGTCAGTTTCTCGATCTTTCTTTCTCTCATATACTTTACATTATTACGGGCATATAGAGTTAGTAATGATCATCACTATATTTATTTTCCAACCATTTTGAATCAAATCAACTCAAATTTGAACCGAAATCGAGTTTCGAATTCGAATTCACCCAAAACTTGAATCGGTGTATTCGAATTCAGCCTAAATTTTCAAAATTTAAATAACCCTATTTGATTAACTCGAACAACTCGAAAATCGATTCATTGAACATTCCTAAGGTATTTGCTTGTTGTCTATATGAACATATAATTAAAAAAACAATTGCTCTTTTTTATTCTTACAATTCCTAACTAATCTATTATATACACAGGTCTTCAAACTTATCTTTCCCATCTTGTTGAAATTTATTGGCATTAACGAACATCATGCACAATCACACACTCATAATTCATAAACCCAACCCCACACAAAATACATGCCTATTAGCCATCAATCACGTACCGTGTAAACTGGTATCCAGCGCTCACTTGCAAGTTCGTAGCCATTAGGATCATCACCACGCGGATGAAGAATCGATATACAGACCTTGCCATCAGGATAGACTGTATAAAACCAAACAGAAACATTTATTATGTGAAAACAAAATGAAAAGGTATTCGAGAGTAAGAAAAACATCCAAAGAAGATGATACTACTAAAAAGTATGTCACACAAGCTGCCTACTAACCGTTTGGATGCCAAGTAAATGCCTCATGCCTTGCGGCTCGGCTTTTGGGACCTAAACGCCTAGAAATGTCTCATGCTTTTAAAACCAACTGTATTGTTTGTCTGATCTCTTTGCCATAATTTTTTTCTATTACATATTTAGATTATAGAATGGGGCTTTTATGTACAAACTAACGAAAAGTAAATCCTTCTATGCTCACAATAGCAATACCAGGTAAAAGGATTTGAAGGTTTTTTTTTTAAAACTCTTTCTTATTATAGAAAATGTGAAAGGTTGTATTGAATGTCGTTTGACCGAATGTGGTGATTTTTTCATGAGATCAAAACTCTAATACTTTTATGCATGCTATGTTCCCCGTGACTGTCTGGTCTTCGAAATTGTGACTTACAAGTTAAAGCAACAAAATGTGGCATATGTTCCTTGAGACAATATCCATAATGTGGATTTTTATATGATTTATGCTATTTTTACTTGCACAAAGAATTTCATAAGGACCTGATTGCTTGACTACAGGAACAATATGTTTTTGGAATTTGAAATTAAGCACAGGAACAATTATTTGAACAATGTAAGTATTCTATTTTTAACTTACATACATTGACTTAAGTGTGTTGTGCGGATTAATTGTTTTGGTTACTTGGGTTCTGAAGATAGTGGCTTTAGGTTTAATAATATATGACTTTGTTACTCTATACATATATATTAAACTATTTTTTGTTTGTTTTTTAGATATGGAACGACACAACATGTATTGCCGAAGCGGAAATCAACATGTTACCTATATATATGTGCTCACTTTTTTAATCACGGGAAAATGCAACTAAATATGTAATTAAAAATCTTTTTGTTGATGAATAACTTAAGTATTTGCTTTCTCAGGTGACTTGTTTCATTTTTAGACAAAATTTGATATTCCAGAAGATGCTGAATGCTGGATATTGCAATCATTTAAGAAGAAGGTGAAGAACTGGATGACAAGAGTTAAGGAACTCTACTATGATCCGTCTTTGTCACTTCAGGAACAAATAAGTTTTAGGCAAAAAAAAAAAAAAAAAACACACGCAATGGAGGACACTTTCATTAATTGATGTTATATACACTATATTGTAAAATTGTGTGTGGATGTTTAAAAAAGTGTTGTATCATATGACTTGTTACAACTTTGAAATTTTGTCCTATTAAACTTGTTAGAACATTGTAAAAGTGTCTAAATATGCTTTTCTTAGGACGCTATATGGGTTGTTTATAGACATATTATGCGACCATAAAATTGGTTTCAGAATCTTATTTGGGATATTAGGACCCTTTTCTTGGTACTAAAGTACCTATAATGTTACATCATAAGGGTCCTATAAATTAATTTTTAAGGACTTTTGTATGTGTATTAAAAGGTTAAAAGTGGTAAGGACATGTTAAAACATTGTAAAAGTGTCCTAATATATTTTTATTAGTAGTGTTTTGGGACATATTATGCGACCATAAAATTGGTTTTATAATCTTAATTGAGATATTAGGACACTTTTTAAGTTTCGGGACTTATTACGACCCCTTTACATGAAACGCTTTAACCGTTGGTCCTATTAAATAAAAGGTCCTATAAAATAACATTTTAGGATGCTTTTGTACGTACTAAAAACCCATTTTTGTTGTAGTGTCTGTTTTTCTTATGTGTGTTTGTCTTTGTTATTGTTTGGGAATGTTTATCCGGTAGCACCTTCAAAGGTTGAATGCTGCAGTCATTATTCCTTAAGGTAGTCTAGGCAAACATATCACCACCTATCCTATATACACTTACATAAGTGCTTTAATATGTTTTCGTAAGTTTGTTTTCTAAACTTAAGGAACGGTTGGTGTAGGTTGTTCAAACCTGTCAATGAGATTTATAAAAGTGTTTTTTGTTTATCTCATGGAGTTGGATTGATTTAGGAACTCACCCCTTATATAGGTCCGTTTTATCCTTCGAACCTATTGAGCGAAATGGCCTGGGAGCTCATCCCCTTACATGGTCTCTACCATGGAGTTTCTTGCAAGGTTTTCAACCTGAACATAGGATAGAAAGACAAAGTTTCCAAAAGAGGATCTAGTGATCCTTTCATTCATTCGATACGTTAACATTACATTGCTTGAAAGAGAACAACATTTCCTTACAATTTAAACAAAGAACCTTTTAAGGTTCCTGCCGTTCCAGTGACGAGGGAGCTTTTTCCCTTCCATGCTTGCCAGCTTGTAGGACCCTCCTTTGTGGGATTCAAGGATGGTGTAGGGACCTTCCCACTTAGGTCCTAGTTTCCCTTGACTTTCCTTCTTGCTTGCTTCATTGTTTCTTAAAACCAGATCACCTGGCTTAAATCGTTCATGTTTAACTCTGGCGTTGTAGTAGGACTCCATCTTTTGTTTGTATTGAGCTTCTCGAATTGCTGCTGAGTCCCTGGCTTCTTCTAAGAGATCAAGATTGAGCAATGTTTCTTGTTCATTTGCCTGGATGTCAACATGAAAGGTTCGCGGTGTGGTGACTCCGATTTCAGCAGGTATAACTGCTTCAGACCCAAAAGTAAGGCTATAAGGAGTTTTCTTGTTGCTTGTTTTTTCTGTGGTTCGAATTGCCCAAAGAACACTTGGCAATTCTTCCAACCAGTTTCCTCCTTGTCGGCCTAATCTAGCCTTGATCCCTTCAACCACACTTCTATTCATTCTTTCAACTTGGCCATTCGACTGGGGGTATGCTACAGAGCTAAAGACTTGTGTTATTCGATACTCCTTGCACCAAACACTGAATGGTTTCTCTGCAAATTGTCTGCCGTTATCGGTAACGAGCACCCCGGGCAGGCCATACCAGCAAATGATGTTCTCCTAAACGAATTCAATTATCTTTTTCCCTGATATTTTTCCCAAGGGCTTCACTTCTGGCCATTTTGTGAAGTAATCAACCGCCACTAATAAGAATTTGACCCCTCCCTTTGCTGGTGGGAAGGGTCCAACGATATCCATCCCCCATTTGTAAAACGGCTAGGCTGAATTAATAGGCACTAAGTCATGCTTGGGGCTTTTGGGGACAGGGGCATGAATTTGGCAGGCTTCACATCTCTTTAGCTGCTCGGATGCATCACGATGCATGGAAGGCCAGAAGTAGCCCAGGTTCATGAGTTTTGTGACGACTGACCTTGGACCACAATGAGCTCCACAGATTCCTTCATGAACTTCCTTAATCAGGTACCTGCTCTGTTCGGGACCAACACATCGAAGCAGTGGGGCCAAGTACCCTTTTTTATAGAGTATTTCGTCTTGGATGGTATACTGCTTGGACTTGATTCGGACCCTTTCAGCTTCAACACGGTCTTGTGGTAGTTCACCTCTTTTTAGGAACCTTACAAACGGAGTCATCCAACTTGGTTCGTTTTCAGTAATGACATCTTGAACTTCTAGCTCTGCTATGGCAGGATGCTTGATTACCTCAACCAATACCTTCTTAGTGACGTGGGCAAAATTCAATGAAGCAAGCTTGCTAAGGGCGTCAGCTTTCTTGTTGTGGGACCTTGGAACCTGTTTGATCTTGCAACGCTGGAAAGTGTTCATGATTTCCTTGGCCTTTTCTTTGTATCTTTTCATGTTAGGTTCTTTGGCAATGTAGCTATCGTTCACTTGACTGGAAACCAGTAGTGAATCAGTGAACACTTGAAGCTTGTGAACCATCATCTTCTTTGCAAGCTTGAGTCCTGCAATCAGGGCTTCATATTCTGCTTCGTTGTTTGTTGTCTGAAATTCCAAACGAAGGGCATATGTGAATTCTAACCCTTCAGGGTTGATTAGTATAAGACCAGCCCCTGAGCCTTCAACGCTAGAAGCTCCGTCTGTGTAAAGCTTCCAGGCTTCGGGATCAATGGGTTCGTCTGTGGTCATGTTAACCTCGGCAGTCTCTACCCTTGGAATTTCAGCAATGAAATCAGCAAGTATTTGTGCCTTTATTGCTTTTCTCGGGACGTAGGTATTTTTGTGTTCACCTAGCTCAACAGCCCATTTGGCTAGTTGCCCCGAGGTTTCAGGCCTTTCAAGCACATTCTTGATAGGTTGGTCAGTGATTACTTGTATGGGATGTGCTTGAAAGTACCTTCGAAGCCTTCTGGCTGTTTGTACCAGGGCTAAGGCCAACTTTTCCAAAGGAGGGTACTTGACCTCTGCTAACTTTAAGGTTTTACTGAAGAAATAAACAGGTAACTGAGCTTTCTCTCTTTCGATAGTGAGAACAGCGCCGAAGGCTTCATCAGTAACTGAAAGATAGACAGAGATCATTTCCCCTGCTTCAGGTGCTGCAATGGTGGGAAGGGAATCCAGATAATGTTTCATGCTATTGAAGGCTTCTTCTGCTTCTTCTGACCACCTGAAGTCTTTCTTGTCAGTGCAACCTTTGAGGGTCTTGAAGAAAGGTAGGGATCTCTCAGCTAGTTTTGACACGAAACGTTTCAAGGCAGCAAGTTTGCCGTTCAGGCTTTCCACCTCCTTCTTGGTTTGCGGTGACTTCATGTTGAGGATGGCTTGAACCTTATTCGGGTTAGCCTTTATGCTTTGTTTCCCTACAACATGACCTAGGAATTTTCCTTCTTCGAAACCGAAGGAACACTTGACAGGGTTTAGTTTCATGTTGATTTTCTTGAGGTTGTTGAAGGTTTCTTGTATGTCCGTGAGCATTTGGTCTTCAGTCTTGCTTTTGATGACTTAGTCATCCACATACGCTTCCATGTTTCTGCCAATTTGCTTGGCAAAGGCTTTGTCAACCAACCTTTGGTAAGTGGCACCTGCATTTTTTAAACCAAATGGCGTCTTTTTATAACAAAAGATACCCTTGTCAGTATGGAAGGCAATTTTTTCCTCATCTTCCTCCTTCATCTGTATTTGGTGATAACCTTTATAGGCATCCAAAAAGCACTTGAAGGGGAAAACCTGTTGAAGGGTTAACTTGTAAGCATGCATTATGCGAAAGATAACAATTTTGGAGGTGTTGGGATAGCTTAAAAGTTGTTCGTAGGTACAAGGGTAACCTGTTAACGAGTCAACTTTCAAGTCCACCTCTGGTAAAGGATAACAATCCTTTGGACAAGCTTTATTGAGGTCTTTGAAGTCTATGCACATCCTCCATGAATCATCAGGCTTCTTAACCGTTACTGGGTTTGCAACCTAGGACTGGTATTTGATTTCTCGGAGGATTCCTGCTTCGACCAATTTGTCAACCTCCTGGCTAGCTGCTTTGCTTCGTTCTGGAGCAAGGCTTCTTTTCTTTTGCACTATTGGTTTGATGTTTTGGGGAACTTTGAGTTCATGCTCAGCAACCTCACGAGGGATCCCCGTCATGTCACTTGGACACCAAGCGAAAACATCGACATTGTCTTTTAGCAATGCTTCAAGCTTTGAAAGGATTTCCCTGGGAAGGGCCGTGTTGACCCGTATCCTTTGATCAGGGTATTTGGGGTTGATGCTAAGACCGAGTTTGCTCTGTTCTTCGACAACCGTTAACACAGAGGTTGATGGTTGGAGGGTTCCTACTCCTTCTTTGGTGGGGAACTTGGCACTCTTTCGGCTGATGGAAACGGTCATATCGAAGGCTACCACACCTGGTCTGCCAATGATGACATCGTAACCGGATGGTAGGTCCAGGACAACGAAAGTTAATGGTTCGGTTCTCTGCATTTGTCCATCAGAAAAGGTTACATCGAGCACTATTTCGCCCAAGGGCTTGATGGGTATGTCAGCTATGCCTTTGATGGCGGCTTCAGCTGGCTTGAGCATAGAGCGTTCTTCGGAGCTTAGAAGGTTGAAATATTTTGCAAACATGATTTCAGTAGCAGCTCCGGTATCTATGTAGGCTTTTTGTGTTTTGCGTGAACCCACGAAGGCTTCAAGGACTAGTGTATCACAATGTTTTTCTTCGTTGGTACAAGGGAAGTAGATGCCTTGACGTTCCCAATCCTCCAACCTCTGTCGCTTACTTGGTGTTTCACTTTCGACAAACACCATGGCGACGTCTTTCTTTTTGCCATCAGCTATGTTTTCTTTGACTCCTTTGACCAAGTGGGCTAGTTCCCCAGATTTAACGGCTTCTTCAATCCACTTCTTAAGTTGGAAGCAGTCGTTGGTGTGGTGTCCCTTCTCTTCGTGAAACTCACAATACTGGTTGGAGCTTTCGTTTCTTTTGCTCTTTGGTAAGGGACGAGGGGGTCTAAAGGTGTGCTTGACTTCTTCTGTTGCCATAATTTCCTGAGGAGTTTTGGTGAGGGCTGTAAAGTTTACGTTTCTATCCTTGCTTGAAGGATTCCTGCTTTCGGGCCTTCGAGACTCAGACCTTCTGGGTCTGTTGTCGTAGGTACCGTAGTTGCTTCTTTTTCGAGTAGGGCTGTTGCTTCTCCAGCTGGAAGCCCTTTTTCTTTGTTCTTTTATGTCTACAGCCTCTTCTCCTCTGATATGGGCCTCGGCTCTTTCTAAGGCCTCTTCAAGGGTTTTGGGGAGACTTTTGTTAAACTCCCTGGTAAGGTATTTTGAGTTGATGGCGTTCATGAACCCTGCAACCTTCATTTTTTCGTCTGCACCGACATAGGTAAGGCCTTCTTTCTTGTATCTTTCAATAAAGCTTTTCAAGCTTTCATCGACCTTCTGTTTTATCTGAAAGATAACGGTTGCATCCTTGACGCAACGTCTCTGTTGTGAGAAGTTGGCCAGAAATCCTTTACCCAGCTCGTTAAAGGTATGGATGCTTCCTGCTGGCAAGCCGTTGAACCAAATTCGTGCAGATCCAACAAGGGTTTGCATGAACATGAGACAGCACTCGGGATCACCCCATTTTTCGATTCGAGCTGCCCCCGAGAAGATCTGAAAGTGATCTTCCAGATCATTAGTGCCGTCATATGTTTTTATATGAGCTGGCATCTTCAGCTTGTTGGGGGAAATCATAGTCTGCTATCTCTGGCGAGAAACAGGACAAGCTGTTTGGCTTGTAGGGTTGGTTGACAGGGTGTTCCACCCTGTTGCCGGTTACCCCACCCGGATTTCCTTGTTGAGCAGCGATGGCCTGACTGATGAGTTGCTGCCAAGGGAAGTTAGCCATCATTTGTGATATCATGTAGGGCATGAGGTTGAAACCTTGGAGGTTGTCGGTTGCTGCTACATTGCTAGTTACCATGGGGATGCTCATAGAAGCGTTTCTAGCCATGGGAAGTGAAGCCATGGCTTGTTCCCATGAAGTGACTGCCGGTGGTGGGATACTGGTTATTGGTGATTGTAAAAGTTGATCCAAGGCGACTTCATGCCCAAGTGGTGCACCAGTGGTGGCAGCTTGGGTGGTAAACAGTGGGAAGGCAGTAGGACTGGACCTTGCTTCATACCGAGAGGTAGGGAATGTGTTGCTGGGGCCAGCATTACTATTCCCGAGTAATGATCTGTGACCGTAGGTGGCAGTTAGAGGAGGAGGAGGTCCAGGAGAGAGTGACACCTCCTCTTCCTCGCCATAATCTAGCCGAAGACGGACTCCTTTGTCCCTTTCCCTCATGACGTATTGGTTTAAAAGGGATCTAAGCTGTAGGAAGTTTCTTTCCACTCCTTCAGGGGTGAGATCTATGCGTTGGGGAGTCTGTGCAAGATCAGGGAGAGGAGAAAACACCCCTGAACGAGTGGGGGGTGGAGTCTGCAAGTTTGTCGACCCAGGACGTGTAGGTGGGGACTGAATTCTAGCTGGAGTGCTTCCTGGAGTGGAGAAAGACACAGATCTGGCTGGAGAGGTTTGATCCGTGCCTGGAAAGATTTGATTGACCTCTTCTTGAGACTTAGGGTCAGACATGGAGAGAGTAGGAGCTACACAACTGGTTTTTTGTAAAGACAATGGCGCAGCCCCACGGTGGGCGCCAACTTGTTGCTACAACAAATAACTGCCTAACGTTGGTTCTGAGTCACAGGAAGGGTTCAGGGGTTCAAGGGTTCCGATCTGCCTAACGCAGGTTGTGGTGTCCTTCTACGTTGCAAACGTAGAAGGAGGTTCAAGATAATTTTATTGTTGCTAATGCTTTTGATTTCTGGTTTGAGATGTACTCGAAACCAGAAAAGGCTGTTCGAAGGACCTAAGTAAAGAGAAATATTCTCTCCACGTGTGAGGACCAAAGGAATAAGAAGTTTAGAGTGTAAGTGATGTGAGATTGTGTGATCAGATCTGTGAAGACAGGTCTGATTTATAGAGGGGAGGACTCTCTATTAGAGGAAAGCATATTGTAACATTACGCATTAACACTTGTACGTTACCATTATTTTGAATAAAAACGTCAAGTTCCATTATTAATATTCGTATTTAATTATTATTGTGGCGTTTTTTAAACCCTAATACTATATTATTAATATATAATATACATATATATGTGATAAAAATGTCAAAAATTACTTTGCTTGGGCCGGGACTCGAACCCGCGTCCCAAGCCGGGCCACATAACACACACGACATAACCATCTGATCCACACCAACTTATTGTTCTATTCCCAGTTATTAATTAATTTAACATGACATTTGATCTTCACAGTTGACTAGAGAAGTCAACTGTGACCACTAACTTCCATAATTAACCAAGATTACACGCGTATTGATCCCTGAATTGGCATGACATCGTTATTTCCGGTCTAATACACGTCGTATACACAATCAATTACCTTTAATTCGCCCCCAATCTTATCAATTATACGTGTATACCTTCAATGGTGAGTCAAACATTCCAATTCTACGATCCAGACATCATCACTATAAATTGAACATTATACAACCATCACAACTCGCTGAATACCCTCCTCCAACCCCCAATTTCTGTATTGAATCTGTTATTCTTGTATTATGATCGCGTTTTGACTTTGAGCCTTGACTGACCAATTCGTATCATATCGTGTTTGTAAGTTATATTTTTCATATGGGTTTTGATCTTCGGCATACACACAACATTAACCCTAAGGTTAATTGGGTTAATGTTGTGTAAATTGTTCAATTGGAAAAACTAGGGCTCGTATACACGAATTGGGGAAGAACACTGATCTCACGTATGTTTTATAATTTTTATAAACTGAAACCAAACACAACCACTGGTCTGGACCAAGTGGTTGTGTCTGGTGCCCTTGAACCAGTCCACGCGGGTTCGACCCTCAGCAACCCCAAACCTTTTTCTTTTTCTTTAAAGCAAACAAACTTATATTTATATATATTTCTTTATATTTTTAAATTCATTTTTAAATAACAAAACTCTTTTAAAAATTCTACAAAAATTATTTTGTGTTAATCTAATGAAAAAGTTTAACATACAATATTTAGTTTTCAAAAATTTATTTATTTAATATATATAATAAATAAATCAAGTTTATTCTATTTTATTTATAAAATTCTATAAAAATATCAAAACGATCTTATAAATTTCCACAAAAATTATTCTGAGTTTTTATAACAATAAAATTTTCTGAAATGATTTTTATTCCTGAAAAATCATTTATTTAATATTTTTAATCAATTTTTGTTAATTTTAATCATAAATAAATCATAATAAATTCATTTTCCAATATTTTTGCACCAAAATTTTATATAAATTATTTCTGATTATTTGGAACAGAAATATAATTTTTAATCTAATAATTATTTAATTTTAGTATTTTTTTAAATATTAAAGTTAAATTTTGACAATTTGAAATAAATAGATTTAATGATCTATTTTTAAGAAAATAATTTTATAAAAAATTATTTTTATACTTTAAACTCATTAATGTGATCATCTTTAATTCAAATTTTATAAAAATACTTTTATCTATTTATTTATCAAATTTCTCCCAATTATCAAACATTTTAATTATTAATCAAACAAGCACTTATCCCCAATTCGAAGCCCTAGAATATATTTGTAGACTAGATAGACTTAGACATATTTATTACCTTGATTATAGGGTAATACTTGGCATTGTTTGGGCAACACACTATTCTATTTTTCAAGAGATATAACATTTTGCTAAGGTGAGTTTTACATAGCCCCTTTTCCAGTTCACTATTTTGGGGTGAAACATGTTACAATATTCAATTTACAATTCAATCATAAAGTGTCTATGTGTTTTTCTATGTTGCATTATGTCTTAAACATGACTAGGGTAAGCACAATATTCTAGCATAATCATTAACATTGATCAGCCGACGGTATACAATGATAGATCTATTGGACTGACAATCCCACCCGGATACGTGCCTCCTACAAAGGCTGCGTGGGTGATTGTTATCGCAACAAAAACGAGTGAACCATGAGCGTATGGGATGTACCACAATACAACAGTCACAAGGGTTGATTATGCACTCGATTTACTTCTAGTATGTTTTCACATATGGACTAGACTTGCCATGACACTTGAATTGTACAACATTTTTATTCAATTATCAAAACCTATGTAATTCTCACCAACTTTTGTTGACCCAAAATATTTTCAACTTAACATGTTTCAGGTTATAGCTTTGCTTGAAGATTAGAGTTAATGCTTGAAGATTTGTATTTAGTATTTTCCCATTGATGTACAAATTCTGTTTGAACAATGTATGTAATTTATTTAATTAATTATTGAAACTTATTATTTACCATGAGCTACTGAATAATCATCAATACGTGACATCCCGATGTTTCCGCCATCGGTTGGGGTGTTACACATTTTATCTTAGACCTTGTTGCAACAAAAGGACAATCCACTAATAGCCGGCGGTGGCTATTGACCTGCGGTAGGTTTGGTGCTGTTACTCTATCAGCAGCTGGTTGTGTTACTCGATAAAAAGGTGATAGGACAAGTCATCTTTTTGACTTAGGATACTCCTGCCTTTTGAATCGTTGAAGCTTTCAACCCTTTAAGCATTGTTCTGTAATATTGTTTATTATTTTTGCTTTGGGCTACCCACGTCATCAGTTATGATATGGGTATGTTTGGCAAGTAGCTTTTAGGAGCTTCAAGCTACAAGCTTTTAAGAAAAAGCTCCTACTTAATAAAAAACCTTGTTTGGTTGAAGAGCTGGAAGCTTTTAGGTTAGGAGAAAAAGCTTTACAGTAAAAAGCTACTACTACTAGCTTTTAAGAAAAAGCTCTACTAGCTACAAGCTTTTAATTAGTAAATGACACAAATAACCATTCTATTTTAAAAACAAAATAAAAACCTTCCTTACAAGCTTTTAATTATGCCCATTTTGGTCATTTTATACATTTTATTAAAAGCTCCAGCTACTCCGCCAAACACCAAAATATATTTAAAAAGCTTCTAGCTACCAGCTTCCAGCTTCTAGCTACCAGCCTCCAGCTAGTTTTGCCAAACATACTCGATGTTGGCTTTACTTTCGTTTGGTCATTTGAACAAAAAGATTTCGATAAAGTTACATAAACATAGGAACTATATTGCCTTGTTTGGTGGTTGAAGAAGCTGGAAGCTTTTAGGTTAGAGAAAAAGCTCTATAGTGAAAAGCTACTAGTACTAGCTTTTAAGAAAAAACTCTACTAGCTACAAGCTTTTAATTAGTAAATGACACAAATACCCATTCTATTTTAAAAATAAAATAAAAACCTTCTTTACAAGTTTTTATTTATGCTCATTTTGGTCATTTTATACATTTTATTAAAAGCTTCAGCTACTCTTCCAAACACCAAAATATAATTAAAAAGCTTCCAGCTAACAGCTTGCAGCTACCAGCTTGCAGTTACCAGCTACCAGCCTCCAGCTAATTTTGCCAAACATACCCTATGTCTATTTATAGACTGATTTTTTTTACTTAAACCATGGACTGAATGAATTGACATTGGATCTAAACAAATTGAAATACATGTCTATTTTAGGTCATTGTAATGACACAATTTATGGACGAAATTAACCCTGACTCACCATGTTTCCAGTAAATTATCACTAAGGGATTTTCGTTAGAGACCCATCATCGATGAAATTAGTCGTCGGTGATACTCATCTTTTTTTTTTGTAGTGCTTTGATGGCTATACATTTTCTTAATTATAATAATTAGCTTTTTATATCCAAATTTTCTATAGCTTCTAGATATAGAGAAGAGTTAAATGTCAATTTTGTTCCTGGGGTTTGGGTCAATTTACCACTCCAGTACAAAAGTTATTTATTTTTATTTTTTTGCAATTCCTTACCTGAGGTTTGGATTTTTTTTTGCCAAATTCGTCCTTTTCACTAACTCAGTTAAAAAATCTCGTTAAGGTCAGGGGTATTTTTGTCTTTTTACCTGCAATTTAAAATTTTAATAAAAAAAATCTTTTATTTTTTCTAAAAAAAGTCAAACTTACCCTACCCCACCCCACCCCTCTCTCTCTCTCTCTCTCCCTCTCTCTCCCTCTTCTCCCTCTTCTCCCTCTTCTCCCTCTTCTCCCTCTTCTTCCTCTTCTTCCTCTTCTTCCTCTTCTTCCTCTTCTTCTTCTTCTTCTTCTTTTCTGCACAATGCTCTCTGCACAATCTTCACCAAGCACAATCTTCTCCAAACTAAAACCCTAACAACGGAACAATCATCCTCCTCCCTCTAATAATTGTCAAACACTCTCATTCCCAGCTGCCACTAAGACCAATCCGTCTTCCTTCAATCGATCTCCATCAACCGACCCCCATCCCTTCTTCTTATTCTTATTCTTCTTATTATTATTAATCGTCTTCCTTCAATCGATCTCCACCAACCGACCCCCATCCCTTGTCCTGCATCCTACGCCTCTCCTGCAACCACCGTCCGCCGCCATACCCCTAACCCCTGAAACCGTCCTGTAAACCACCCCACCCCTATCTCTCTCTCTCTCTCTCTTTCTATCTCTCTCTCTCTTCTTCTTCTTCTTCTTCTTCTTCTTCTCTGCACAATCTTCACGAAGCACAATCTTCTCCAAACTAAAACCCTAACAGTAGAACAATCATCCTCCTCCCTCTAATAATCGTCAAACATTCTCATTCCCAGCTGCCATTAAGACCAATCCGTCTTCCTTCAATCGATCTCCACCAACCGACCCCTATCCCTTCTTATTCTTATTCTTATTCTTATTCTTATTCTTATTATTATTATTATTATTATTATTATTATTGTTATTAATCGTCTTCCTTCAATCGATCTCCACCAACCGACCCCCATCCCTTGTCCTACATCCTACGCCTCTCCTGCAACCACCGTCCGCCGCCTTACCCCTAACCCCTGAAACCGTCCTGTGAAATTGAGGATTGTGTATTTTGGTGTTAGTGAGATTTGGGTGGTGGTGAACTATGGTTATTGGATCTTGATGGATATAGTAAGTAATTGTTAGTTTGTTAATTTTCTAGGATTTTATCAAAAACCCTAAAAAGAAAGAACAAGACTTGTGTAGGTATGTTTTGCAAGAAATGAAAAAGAAGTAGAAGAATGTTTTAGTTTTTATTTTGGTGTATAATGATAAAATCTGTGTGTTAGAGCGAGAGAGTGAGAGAGTAGTTGGTGTGCTTTTTTGATGGAAACCATAGTGGTTATGGTGGTTATAATGGTTGACGTGGTGGTTACGGTGGTTACGGTGGTGGGTATATTGTGCAGAGGAATCTTGGTGGTAGTGTTATGTATGGAGGGGGAGAGAGAGAGAGAGAGAGAGAGAGAGAGAGAGAGAGAGAGAGAGAGAGGTGGGATTAATAATTAAGCTTTATTTAAAAGGGAAAAATAATCATTAATGAAATGTCTAAATTGTCCCTCATTTAAGTAGGCAAAATGACAAGTCTACCCCTAACTTAACGTCAGTTTTTAACTGAGTTAGTGAAAAGGACGAATTTGGCAAAAAAAAATCCAAACCTCAGGTAAGGAATTGCAACAAAAAAAAAAAAAACTTTTGTACTGGAGTGGCAAACTGGCCCAAACCTTAGGGATGAAATTGGCATTTAACTCTATAGAGAATAATAAAAAGGTTATTAAAAAGTATGAAATGGAAAAACCTTATATGACTTGGCGTTTCTTCTTAATACATCCATTTTTAAGATGTTCAATACTTCAATGCAAGTATGTAATGTGTAGTACCTCTCGGCATCCAGGTTGCGGTCACCATCACATGTCGGAGCCACCTTAGAACAACGCTGTCACGCCTTACCCTCTGTTTCTTCAAGCGTGATTTGAACCACGCTTGCTTCCTCCATACCTAACCAACACATTTTCCATGTCCAACAACTGCAAAAGCTATGCCACATATCGTACGTTGATGAATCAAATGGAGCCACGCCTCTGGGCGTGGACCATACCGGATGGTCTAAGGAGCCCCTTGATTGAGGTGGAGCAATTATTTTAGGATTTTCACGTATATTAAATATATGAATTTTCTGTAAATACATATTTGAAACCAAATGTGAATAGTTAAGCAATTTCACATCAGATTTTCGGGCATGAATAATTTTTAAGACTTCTAGAATTCGTTGTATTTTGAGGGTTTTAAGAATCATTAATTCGAATGTAGTAGGTTTTCGAGAATTATGTATTTGGATATAGAAGTCTATTTATTTACCATATGTTACCGACATATTACATTTATTTTATGTAAAAGGGTGTAGATAAATATTCTAAGTTGTATCGGTCGGATAAAGCCTCATGCCACATCAGCGCAACGTCTGTGACACATAGAAATGGGGTTTTATAGCTCCTCACTATTACTGCCTCATAAGGGGCATTTTTTACCACATCATTATTATAACGCTCATTAAAAAAGTGTAACGGTTAACGCCTCTTAAAGTGATAACGTTGCAGGGAGCACGACTCAACACTAGTGGTGGACTGTAACACTCCAACCGATGGCAGAAACATCGAGCTGTTACGTAGTGATGATTTTTCAAAAGCTCATGGTACTAAAGTGTAAATATTATTAAGTTCAAGATTCAAATGTCAACAACGGAAATAGGAAATACATCAAGTCTCAAAACAATACATGAAATAAAGTTTGTTTTATTCAAATAAGTCCAACGCCTATGTTAATCATCAAGCGTTTCCTAAAAGATGTACAAAATACAACGTCAACAATAATGCTGGTGACTACACTTAGTTTTGTGTACATATAGTATAAGTATAAAAATGTTTACAATTCAAATGTCATGAATCATTCAAGGCAATATGGTAAACACGTAAGCACACAATGCAGGTCAAAATCAAACCTTTTATGATGACAAAGACTAAGGAAATAACAATGACCTAGGACTTCTCACACACACAGGTACTTTCCACTAGGCGGGCTGTCAATCCAAATAACGTTATTCATTGTTAAAGTCGACTAGCTAAGTTAATGATTTTGTAATGATTGTAAGTATACTACATTTATGTTTAATCACAAATCACGAGAATTCAAAGCATAACACATACATGAATTGTATGTAAAAACTTTTATGACTACGTGCAAGTGTAAGTTTTATAGGTGTACATGTTTCACCCAAAAACTCTAAAAGTGTAAGAAAACAAAAGGGGGATAAGTATAATCACAGTTTTGCTAAGCGCGATATATCCAAACAAAACTCGTCACAAGATAAAACTTGGGAATTCCGAAGAACACAACCTATACGTATAAGAATACTAATGAGGGAAATGACTTAAAAAGTCTAAGATATCTAGAATCTAAGGCATTAAGGTTTGCTTGACTTCTGTGGGGAAGATGAAGTTTTACGATACCTCGAACTTAATAATAATCTCGTATTCAAAAAGTATAACATCGTTTAAGTTCAAGTATATTACTAAGCAGAATAATTATTACTATTTAAATATTTTGAATAAAAATATTCTAAATAATTTATTCAAAGATTTTAGTTAATCAACTTAACTAAATTATATAATTACAATAATTATAATTAATTACATAAATGTCTATTAATTATACAAATGAGTCAAACATTAACACTTATGATTTATAAACTTAAGAATATTTCTGTTTTATAAAAAAAATATTTATAAAATAGATTTTATAAGTTATATGCAAATAGATGATTTGTTATGACTAATTAAGCATAAAAAATACTAAAAATGCAAGATGTGGTCCAAAAATAATATTTTTGTGAAAAATAACTACTTTCCAATGTAAAATAATGAAGAAGGGCTAACTCAATGCTTAAGCCCGATAACGGAATTAGGCCTATTGCTGTTGGGGCCATTTGGAGAAGGTTAGTCTCTAAAGTCGCGATGCGTAAGGTTGGGAAAGAGATGGCAGCATACTTAGGTGATTATCAATTTGGGGTGGGGGTCCCCAATGGGGCAGAGGCTATTCTCCACAGTGCGAATAGGTTTTTGAATGCGTTTCATGATGACGGATCCCTGGCCATGCTCACGGTCGACTTTTCGAACGCCTTCAACTTGGTTGACAGGACGATTCTCCTGTAGGAAGTGAGCGTCCGATGCCCATCCATCTACCCTTGGGTTAAGTTCATATATGCCCAACCTGCTAGGCTTTATGTGGGGGATTCTTGTATTGGGGCCTCCACTGGGGTCCAACAGGGAGACCCATTGGGGCCGCTTCTCTTCGCTCTGGTTCTACACTCGCTGGTTCGTCGGTTAGAAAAGTGTTGCTCCCTCCCGTTTCATGCTTGGTACCTCGGTGATGGCACTATTATGGGAGAGACCAGGGAAGTGGCTAAGGCTTTTGATATTATCCGAGCTGAGGGGACAAATCTAGGGCTTACGCTTAATATTAAGAAATGTGAAATTTTTTGGCCATCGTGCAATGGGGAAAAAGTAAAGCCTGGTTTATTTCCTAGTGATATCGGGAGACCAGGGGGAGGTGTAAAGCTCCTGGGGGTGCTGTTAGTCGGGATGGGGGATATATTAGATCCTTGGGTGCTAAAAGGGCCTACCGGGCAGTGGATCTGATGGTTTCTCTGTAGAAATTGGGGGACCCCAAAGTGAACTTTTGATGCTCCATTCTTGTATGGATGTTGCTAAACTGTTATTTGGCCTTCGAACATGTCAACCAACCTTTGCTGATGAGGTTGTATCCATTTTCGACAAAGGGCTTCATGAAGCGGTCGAACATATTGTAGTTTGCGGGGGGTCGTTCTTTGGGGATCTTCAATGGCGGTTAGCGTCTCTACCGATACGGTTGGGAGGTCTTGGCCTGTGTTCAACAGAGGACGTGTCTGCTTATGCTTTTGTGGCCTCTAGAGTGCAGTCTTGGGGACTGCAAGACCACATCTTACGAAACAGTAGGATAGTGGGGATGGACTTGAATTATGAGCTTGCCTTGGACATCGTTCGCAGCTCTCTTCCTGATTTAGATTTGGGTGGTTTTATGGATAAGGACACCGCCCCCAACAAACCTCAAAAGTTCTTGGCGAGTGCGTTTAACTGTAAAACCCTTCAAACTATGGGAGAGAAGTTTGCCATGACTTCGCGTCAGAAAGCGGTGTTTGAATGCTTCAAAGTAGCGCATGCACAAGATTTCTTGGCTTTCCTTCTTATTGGGGGGCTCAGGCAACACATGTCAGCTGTTGAATACCGGGCTATCCTTAAATATAGGCTCATGATTTCCATGTTCCCAGTTGATGAGCCGTGTCCGGTTTGCAAAAAAGCATGTTTAGATAAATTTGGGGAACCTGCCCTGCATTGTAAGGAGCTGCCCGGATTTAAATACAGACATGATCTGGTCAGGGATGTTTTATGGGACGTCTTACGAAGGGCAGGGACTTCGGCTAGGAAAGACGCCCCGGTTAACTTTTTGATGGACCCCCTAGAAGGGCATTCTTCCCTAAGGCCAGCAGATGTCCTCGTGTTCGGGTGGGCACAAGGCAAACATGCGTGCGTTGATCTCACAGGGGTGTCTCCGTTGGTGGGACTTCGAGATTCGGGGTTTGTGGCAGGGCAAGCAGCATTGAGAGCAGAATCCCAGAAAGTTGTCAAACATGAAGCTGACTGTCTAGAAAACCAACACGTTTTTGTGCCATTTGCTTTTGACACATTTGGAGGTCTAGCTCCCAAGGCAATCTGGTTTTTAAAAAGAGTTCAAAAGGTGGTGCAGAGTAACTCTCCAACGACAAAGGACCTAGGTTTTATTTTTAATAGAGTAGGTTTTTCTATTCAAAAGGGGGTAGCAACGCAACTTGTGGCCCGTTTACCCGCCTCCCAGTTGTAAGAATTATTGTTTTTTTTAAACAAAATTACTCTAGTTATTTGAAAAAAAATAATGAAATTATTTTTTCCGTATTTTTCTTATTTCATTTGCGTTTAAAACAAATTTAATGAATTTAAATCATATTAAAATGATTAAAAATAGAAAAAAACAGATAAAAATAATTGTTTTCTAGACCAATAATTTTTATTTCAGTTTCTCATAATCAGAAATAATTTCTCAAAAATTTTGGGATTAAAACCATTTAAAATGAACTTTTTAATCAATTAATTATGATTAATAAATTTAAATTAATAAAATTATGAAAATAATTTATTTTATAGAAACTAAAAATATGATAATTTTATGTGAGGTATCAAGATACGACACCAAAATTTTCATGATTTTTGAGCAAAAATGAATTTTCTATGAATATTATAACATAATGTGTGTGTGTGTATATATGTAATAAATAATAGAAATTTAAAAATAAAAATAAAATAGACTCGTGGATGAGGAGACTGGAACCCAGGTCTCTCCTTATTCACACACACATAAACTACTTCACCACAAGCATCATATGTTAATAGGTTTGAATTAAAATTATATTTATATTGAAATAACAACTTCATTTTCTTCCACATTACATAAACCCTAAATCCTAAAAATTCAACACCCTTAATTTGATAACAATAACATCCAAACTGATAGGGCTTTCAAAGTGTAATGAATAAAGATCAAAACGACATAAATGGATTGGACTTGCAAACACAGATAATGGTCGACAATAAAGTGAAAAGAACCGAATGGAACCAAAATGAGCCGATTTGGAAACTTCTGGACGCGATTTGATATGGTTTTTTCGTGGGTTTGAAAAGTGTAAGTGTGCAGAAATGATTTGTAATAAGAATTTATAATATTCACGTCTTAAAACAAAATTTAGTGGAATTAAACAATTCCGAACGTTTCATATTAAAACCCGGATTTAAAGTCAATGATTAACGCGTTTAAGGTTTGTTTAATGATAAGAATTTGAGATTAAAGGGTGGAAAAACGTATAGGCTTCAAATTCGAGCATTTAAATGCATTAAAAATCGATAAATGCCCCTTGGCGGAGTAGCGCCGGTCTGGCGAAGGTAGCCGGCTGGAGAACTGGGTAGGGCGGGTTGGTCTGGGTTTCAAATTTTAAGTTTTAGAGTTTGACACATTTGGCCCATGAAGTTAACATTGGTCAAGTAAGTTATGTGTTGTTAAGTTTTATTTTATAAAACTTAACCTAGGTTAACCTTAACTAACCACAAAGTTTTTAAAACTTAAAAACTATTTTTTTTAAACTTTTTATCAACCTTACATAAAATTATTTAGGTTTTATAACTTTCTCACTCAAAACTTTGACGTTTTCTCAAAATCTTTTGTGAAGATTATTATACGTTTGAACTTATATAAAAAATGAATAAAATCACAATAGAATTTAAAATGATAAATTCGCTTAAAGCCAAAACACGACATGTTTAAGTTACAATCATTGCACGTTTACGATTAATAACGAAGTACAAGCAAACAAAGATGTAACAATCAACGAAATTCAACTTTTATTAGAATTCAAAACGATTAAAGTACGATGACTAAAATGTAAATACAATAAAGTCTAGGAAACATGCAAATGTCACATGGACATACCTCATTAGGCTGCTACCCCTCAACTTTTTAGGCTGAGTGGAATTTATTAATGCTTTTTGTATTACATTACCGTTGAAATTCTATTACGTAATCCCTCAAAATATTCAAGCCCATCACCATATAACCACTTAAAAGTTCACTAGGATAAGTTAAAAGTCCAACACCAATTACTATTTAAAAGCCCACACTCTCATAACCCACTCCCATTCCCATTCCCACTCCCACTCCTAACTCCTAAGCCCATATTTGAAGTTTGAACAATTGATTGGAAAAACAAATAGAACAGGTCTCAGGTCAATCCCATGTTTGAAATAGAACAATTGATCGCATATTGAAGCTAGCGTTGATTTTACTAGTCGCAACCGTAACCGTAAAAAGATGTTTATCTAAAGTGAAGCTTATTAAGATGGATTTATGCAATTGAATGGACGAGGAATATTTGAACACTGCTCTAACTTTTACGGTCGAAAGAGAAACTTTTGATAAAGTAAAATAAAAAGAAATAATGGTTCGATTTCAAGATTTCATAAACCGAATAAGTGAAATCTATTAGGTATACGTTTATCTATATTTATTAGAGTAAATAGCCAAAATCGTCCCTGAGGTTTTCCCACTTTTGCTAGATCTATCCAAAAAATGTTTTTTTCTCACTAGAACCATTGAGGTTTCCTAAAAGTTGCTAGATCCATCCAAATCACTAACTTGGTTAAAAACTAATGAAAATAGAGGGGTAGTTTAGTCTTTTCCTTATTTATTTAGTTTTGATATTTTTTACATTGTTTTTTATCTTCTTTACGTGTAATTCACTGATAATCTTAATAGTATGCTTTCAATGTAATTCACTGATAATCTTATTTAGAATCACTCGTATTCAACTTTGATAATTACAATACTCGAATAGTAATTATTATTTGTAACATACTCAAATACAAGTCACTTAACTTTCATTAACTATTATAAAAAAAAAAAAAAGAATTCCTCTACAACTTATTGATTTTCAAATATTGGATGTATTGTTATCATATGGAATTATGGATCCACCTATCATACTGTAAATGAATAATCACTAAATTAATGTTTAAAAAACGAAGTATTATATGGGTTAGTGGTCTGCAATTATACATATAATAGTTTTTAAAACGGTGCAATAGTTCGGACCACCATATAATAGTTCGTTTTTTCAAGATAAAAAACAATGTAAAAAATATCAAAACTAAATAAATAGGGAAAAGTCTAAACTACCCCTCTATTTCCATTAGTTTTTAACTAAGTTAGTGATTAGGACGGATCTAGCAACTTTTAGGAAACCTCAATGGTTCTAGTGAGAAAAAAACTTTTTTGGAATAGATCTAGCAAAAGTAGAAAAACCTTAGGGACGATTTTGGCTATTTACTCTATTTATTATTATGTTTTTATTTTTGTCTAGTTTACATTATATATGAAAATACACTAAAAAAATAGAAGAAGATTTAGTGTTACTTCTAGAATTTTGGTCTAGCTCCGTAAGTGCTAAGAGCGTGAAAGTTTAAGGACATTATCAAAGCGTGAATCATGATGAAACTTATTTAATCATTTTTAGTATTGGTGTTAGATTTTTTTGTCGAGGGAGTTGCATCACTCTTTGTTCCATCCAAGCTTATAGTTTTTTTATTACAAGTTGTCCTTTTTTTATTTATACAATAATTGTATAATTATTTCATTATTTCTTAAGACTGACCTAACGTAGGAAATGTAAAGATTCTTTTTATTGTAACCATAGCGTCTGATATATCTAAGACCTTCTTAAATTTATAGGGACCAAGTCTATCGTCATATGAATATCAAGTCGAGTAAAGCTTACTCTCTTACCCATCATGAAGCCATCTCTCTTGATTGTATGTAATTACGAACACTTTACAGTCTCTTATTCCATTTCAATAAGGCATAAAAAACTTAATCCACTTCTTCATGACCCGTTTGCAGTAGCATCTATTTTGCATTGATATTTATAAACAAGTTTTCTCCAGTAATACCTTTTCATCAAATGCAGATTTTTATCCGGTAGTATCTAGTTGATTATTTAAATATACAACAATATTACAATAAAGAAACTCATAGATGGAGAATTGCGTTTGGTCTTCTATGATGATGTCACAATACAATATTCTTTAATGTCCAACAAATGATTCGTAGTTTTCCCCGGTAGAACAAATATTATATATTTATAGATTCATGAATCATAAGACTGCTGAACAACTTTTGTCATATACTACAATATAATTATCAAAAAGTAATAACTATAAAAACTAGGATTTAACGGAATTCGCGAAGTCGACTGTTCCACCGACCGTTGTGAATTAATATACATACTAATTCTTGTGCTTTGCAAACCGTTCTAATGTTTTTAGAGCCCAAAAACGAATTACAAAATTTGTAGCCTTTTGATTTGGTATAAAGAAAACATCTATTTGGATTACGTGCGAGTTGCACCCAGATTATTTAGGCTAATTGGTATGAAAAAAACATCAGGGCCTGATCGACGTTATTGTTCATGAGGTGAATGAAGTTATACCTCGACAAAAACGGCCCCAATTTAGGCCAAACTTACACTTTATTTTAGAGTTTTCGAGTTAGGGCCTTTTTTTTTTTTCTAAAGCTTGTTCTTCATTTGGTGTATATCTATACTATATTATAAAGCATGTAAGAGGGATACCAGTCAAAATTAAGTAAGTACAATGCTTTATGCCTTTGTTACAATTCTTAGTTAAGTTAATTAGGGGGTAAATTTGTCTTTTTACACCATGTTGTGATGTGACTTGATTATTTTTTAGGGTAATTTGAATGGTAACCGCACCCATTAAAGCGTCTTCAATTTCTTAAATCAAAGGTTTCTCATTGATGAAAAATTTATGTTTGAATTAAATGGCACAAAGTTACAAAATTTCCTCTACCATTAAATCCCCATTTTCAATCATAATCATTACTTTTAACCTTCATCAACAACCCATTTTCATCTACCAAAGACCCTAATCTGATTTATCAACCACCAGATCTGCAGGTTTTTCTCCCCCTCTCTATTGATTTTGTTTCCATTTTCTTGTAATACCTCATTGTTGTTGCAGAAATGTGTTATGATTCGAGATTGATAGTATTGTTGTTTTTGAACAGCATATTGATCGAGCGAGATGGCATCAACAAACCATGAAAAGACCGTCACACATCTACCAAAGTGGCCAGTTCTTTCAATCTGTTGATATGAGCTTACTTAATTTGTTTATTTAATGCATCTAATTTTTGTTTTCAAAGTAAGACATGATTAAACCTAAATGCCGAACTCAATTCTTATGTCGCCTATGTTCTTCGTTTGAGTAGGATGACTATGATTTTATGCTTTTTCGATTAGATCTAGGCTTCTTGGTGATGTTGGTGATCTCATAATAATGTTTATTCTTATTTAGGTTCTGACCATGGATGTCGACGACAAGATGTTTCAGCGAGTGGTATGGCACTTATATATTATTTTTTTCTAAACAACCACTATATTTGACTATTAGTGCATACTTTTGTTAATTGTGAGTTCTTTCAACTTACTGTTAGTAATTTCATTGAAGGTTATGGATTCATATAGTACATCACATGAGTCATTGCCAAAGAGGATGGCCATCCCCTTTCGTCTCTGCATGAGCTGGTCGTTCGTCTTCACAATTTCACATATTTTGCTCACCTTACAAATATATCTATCTATACACACTATTATTTAAAATTAATAGTATGCTCAAATTCGTGTAAACCCGTGTTTCCCCAAAAAAGTTGAGAATTAAAACGTCCCAATATTTTAGTCTAACTTTGCATTTTTTTTCCCTGTTTATTGTTTTAATAAGGGTATGATTATTGTTGTTAGATTTTTTATTCCACCCTAACTATTGAAGATGGGTCTTTAATTTATTTAAAGACGTCTACTGCAATGGTAGTGCTATAGGGTCGGCTATTTGATAACTCAAATTATCTTAAAGCTTTTCATCTTGGCAATCTATAGGTGTCTATGTTCCCCATTGCAAGACGATAAGCGTACGGAAAGTGCTAGCTAAATTATACGAATATAACTATAAAAAGATATTACATAATATATCATGAGAGGATCGATAAAGTAACAGTAACGAATATCACCCTACAAATTGTCGCCCCGCAGCAACGCGCGGGTTCCCCACTAGTAATTTATAGTATACAATGTGAAATCGAAATTGAAAATTAAAACAATATTGATGTGAATAGTGATGATGTGAAGAGTGAATATTTGATGACCTACGAGGCTATGATTTTACTAATATATGTATGTGTGTGCACTAGGGGTGTAATTCCGGTCTGGTTTTTATGGGTTTTAGGTAAAACCGTAAACTAAATCGTTAGTAACGGTTATCTATTTTTGTAAAGCGAAACCGAACCATAAAAATTTTAAACCGAACTAAACCATTAGTAACGGTTCGGTTCCGATTTGGCTTCACGGGTTTGGACTCATTAGATCTTTATACAAGATGTCTAAAATTAGGCTTGATATATATAAGTAAAGTTGTCCAAAGTTTACAAAATTTGACAAGTTATCAAATAAGATTGTCTCAAACAGTTTAACATGCTATTAAAAAAAAGTAAGAGAGCTCTCTATAAAATGTAAAGCACAAACTATTTATTCTAAGGGTATGTTTGACAAGGAGCTTTTAAGAGTTTTTAGCAGCGTCAAGCTTCAAGTATTTAAGAAAAAAACTCATACTCATTAAAAAACCTTGTTTGGTTGAAGAAGCTGGAAGCTTTTAGTTTTAGGTTAGGGGAAAAAACTCTATAGTGAAAAGCTACTAGTACTAGCTTTTAAGAAAAAGCTCTACTAGCTACAAGCGTTTAATTAGTAAATGACACAAATACCCATTCTATTTTAAAAATAAAATAAAAAACTTCTTTACAAGCTTTTAATTATGCTCATTTTGGTCATTTTATACATTTTTATTAAAAGCTTCAGCCACTCTATCAAACACCAAAATATATTTAAAAAACTTCCAGCTATCACCCACCAGCTAATTTTACCAAACACACCCTAATTTTAACTTTGAAAAAGAAAACAGTTTTCCATGGAGCCCTTTATTGTATTGAGATTGTAGAATGTATAAATAGCATTGTCACAAGTTTCATTTACTTTATTTTAATCAGAAACAATACACTTCTACATTTAAATTTAATTATGACTAACACTATAAATTTATATAATACATTTTTACGGTTGGTTTTTGGTTTAAACCTTAAACCAAACCTTTCTTTACAGTTTGAATATATTGAAACCAACAAATCAAAAGTCAAGTAAAAAAACCGACCGTAAAACCAAACCTGTGACTAGTTTGGATGGTTTAACAGTTTGAAACTGTACCATGAACACCCTAGTGTGTATAGAGTACTTTAAATTTTTTTTAAAGTCCATATATAAAATTATTATATTTTTTAATTTACTAAAGTTATGTATTATCACATAATAACCGAATTTCAAACTTTTATATAAACTATAAAAGGGGTTATCGTTTATTATTATTATTATTATTATTATTATTATTATTATTTTTATTATTATTATTATTATTATTATTATTATTAACTGTTATAAAAAATAAAAATAATTTATAGTTGTATAGAACTAAAAGTTCAAACCAAAGGCAAACGTGTACACTATGTGGGTAACTTATTGATGGATTGTAAAATACATATATTTCCAGTGTAAAGTTTGTATAGTTTTCGAGTCGTTTAGATAGTGTTTTTATTAGTTTTATGCTTGTATCGGTCTATTTTATTTAGTATAGGTTTTTATTAGATTTTTATTAGTTTTGGGTCTTTTTTAGTACTTATGTATTTATTTTAATTTGTGTAGGTGTTCATGGACGTTGGAGCGTAAACGAGCAATTTTGGTCAAGTCAAGAACACCCGAGTCGAGAGCACGGGGTCATAATACCATTTATAATAATAATAATAATAATAATAATAATACACAAATTAGTGACTTTGAAAGTTACGTTTCTAGACCCAAGGCCCAACAAAAATATTATAGGGCTCCATGAATATTGAAGAGAACAATTATAAAGAGAGGATAAGCGGCGCAGAAGATAATTCGAAGGGAGGCGTATAATATTTGGTGGAACAACATGTAACACCCCAACCGATGGCGGAAACATCGGGATGTCACGTATTGATGATTGTTCAGTAGCTCATGGTGAATAAAAAAATTTCATTAAATAATTTAAATAAGTTACATACAAATGTTCTAAGAAATTGTACATCAAATTGAATAAAACTATGCAAACATCTTCAAGCATCAATTCAAATCTTCAAGCAAGTAGAACCTGAAACATGTTAAGTTGAAAATGTTTTGGGTCAACAAAAGTTGGTGAGAATTACATAGGTTTTGATAATCGAATAAAATTGTTTGTGCAATTCATGTGTCATGGCAATCTAGTCCATATGCAAAAACATACTAGAAGTAAATCGAGTGCATAATCAACCTTGTTGACTGTTGTATTGTGGTACATCCCATACGCTCATGGTTCACTCGTTTATATTGCAGTAACAAACACCCACGTAACCTTGGTAGGAGGCACGTATCCGGTGGGATTGTCAGTCCAATAGATCTATCAATGTATACCGTTTGGCTGATGAATGTTTATGCTAGAATTGTGCTTACCCTAGTCATGTTCAAGACATAATGCAACATAGAAATACACAAAGACACATTGATGATTGAATTGCATAAATATTGTTGTAACATGTTTCACCCCAAAAATGGTGATAAATAGAAAATGGGCTATGTAAAACTCACCTTAGCAAAATATTATATCTGTTGAAAAATTGAATAATGGTGTTGCCTAAATGTATCAAGTATCACCCTATAATAAGGTAATAAATGTGTCTAAGTCTATCAAGTCTACAAATGTATAAGTTTCTAGGGCTTCGAATTGGTGATAAATGCTCGTTTGATTAATATCAAAAATGTTTGATAATTGAGAGAATATTAGTAAATAAATAACCAAAAATCTTTTTATGAAATTTAAAGTTAAGATGGTCACAATAATGTATTTAAAGTGTAAAAATAACTTTTACAAAATTATTTCCTTTAAAATAGAATATTAATTCTATTTATAACAAATTGTCAAAATTTAATCTTAATATCTAAAAATATTAAAATTAAAGAATTATAAGTTTAAAATTTATATTTTTGTTCTAAATATTCAGAAATAATTTGTATAAAATTTTGGTGCAAAAATATGAAAAATTGAATTTATTATGATTTAATTATGATTAAAACTAACAAAAATTGATTAAAAATATAAAATAAATGATTTTTTAGAATTAAAAATCATTTCAGTAAAGTTATTATTGTACAAACTCAGGATAATTTTTGTGGAAATTTATAAAATTGTTTTGATATTTTAATGGAATTTTATAAATAAAATAGAATAAACTTGATTTATTTATTACATATATTAAATAAATAAATTTTTGAAAACTAAAAATTGTAGGTGGAACATTTATATCCGATTAACTAAAAGTAATTTTTTTTAGAATTTATAAAAGAGTTTTAATAATTAAAAATGAATTTATAAAATTAAATGTATAATATATAATTAATTGTTTTGTTTAAAAAGGATAAATGAAAAAAGAGAAGAAAATAGGTTGCCACTGCCGGGACTCGAACCCGGGTGGCTCGTGTTTAAGACAACAGACACAACCATTTGGTCCAGCCAATGGTTGTGTTAATTCTTGTTTTTAAAAAAATAAATATCATAAGAGATTATCATGTTCTTCCCCAAATAATTGCAATCGAGCCCTAGCTTTTCAATTGGCCAAACTACACAACATCAATCAAATTAATCTTAGGGTTTATGTTGTGTAGGTGCCGATAAACAAAACCCACAATCAAAATTGAACTTACAAACACGTTTGTTGTTAGATCGATCAGTCAATCCTCGAAGTCAACTCGAATCAGGTTTCAAGAATCAGTTGATTGTTAAGAGAAATTGGAGGTAGAGAAGAGATGTTTGGCGAGTTGTGATGGTTCCTGAATGCTCAATTTATAGTGTCTAGGTCCAGGTTGTATAATTGGCAAGGTTGACTCGTTTTAAAATGGTCCACGCGTAATAATCAATTTGGTTAAATTGATTGCAATTATAGGTGTAATTGATTGAAGAACAGGCCGATAATTATGTTCCATACCATTTTTTGTGTGGTTACTTGATAAATCAAAGGATTTGATCCTTTTGGCAGCATGCGCGTCGACAGCAGCAAAAGGAAGAAGAGTTCAGTCAGTTTTTAAGCCTATAAAGGAAAATTAAGTCTTGTTTAATTCACAAGTTGATAGGTGGTTCAGATGGTGGGGCGTGTGTGTTTGTTCCGGACAGACTCGGGTTCGAGTCTGTCTTGGAGCATGTTTTATATACTTTTTTTTAACAGATACAAGGGGGAGATGGTGAAGTTGGGCCGGGCCTGATGGGCTGGGTATCACTTTGGGCTTCCAGAATCTCTAAAGGAAAAAGGAAGGTGGGCTTGGGTTGTTGCTTGGGTTAAGGATGTTTAACCAACTAGTTTTTTTTTTGTTTCAACAATATTATGTATAATAATAATAATTATTATTATTATTATTATTATTATCCTTTATATATATAAATATATAAATGTATGAATAATTATCATTGTATTGGGGTTCAAAATATCACTAAAAATAATAATAATAAGACTTGTCGTTTAAAATCCGTACATTTATTTAGTGCGAAATGTTACAGTCTCCCCTACTTTTAGGAACTTCGTCCCGAAGTTAAAGGAAGACATCAAGTTTACAATTGGTCGACTACCGAAAACCTTGATAAAATTCCTCACTACCTTAATGTACCTGTAAATTCATGATTACGTTCCGGACCGTAATTACCAATTTACCTTACATTAGGGTTTTGCGTCCTTTTATGACTCTACCGATTGTTGAGCAGGTTTGATAGTCTCCACCAGTCGTTGAGCAGGTGGTAGGGCCTCTCCCGACTGTTGAAAAGACATGACAACCCATACCAATCGTTTGAGTAGATTGTTTGGTAGTCAACTGATTGTTGTACAAGTAAGCAAGTATGATTATAGATATAACAATTAGTTCACATTCAAACAAGTATGCACACAGATGTTATGATAATACTTGAATTTATTTCTTGAATCCAAAAAAAAAAGTGTTAATACATAGAATTAAAGAGAAAATAGACATCATTCAAATGGTGGGGTTTGCTTGTTAGGTAGCTGGAGGGTCTCAAGCGGGGTTATTTGGAGCATCAAGAGCGTTTGTAGCAGGGATACGACAAGCATCTGCAAGATGCCCATATCTTTGACAATTAGTACACTGACGGCAGGGCACTTGGGTTGGATGGTGATACTGGCAGGTGTCACACATAGGTAGCTTCCCGTTGTATTGTTTCTTGTTGGGTGGAGCAGTGGTGTCTATTGCAAAATTCTTGACCTTACACTTCCCGTTGGTTGAGGCCTCGGTTTTGATTTCATCGGCAGGTTGGGGAGTATCCTTTGCAACGGTTTTCTTTTCCCCTTTCCGAGTCAGGGTTCCTGCCTTCACATGGTTATCTGTTAGGGTGGCAGCCAAACGCTTTGCTTCCTCCAAAGTAGCAGGGTTCCTTCCCCACACCGTGTCTTGAATCTGCATCGGTAAACCACCAATGTATTTTTCGATAGCAATGGGCAAAGGGGTGACTTTGTGGGGTAGTAGTAAGCTAAGTTCGTGAAAACGAGTGTTGTAAGCAAGGTTTTCCCCACTGTCTTGAGCAAGATCATGGAATTCATCTTCCAGCTTCTTAATTTCATTACGAGGACAGAACTCTGCCTTCATAATGTCTTTAGCTTGATCCCAAGTTAAGGCTAGTGCAGCTTCAGCTCCGCGAGTGCGTTTTTCTTCATTCCACCAAGTGAGTGCTCGTTTGTGAAGAACACTCATGGCATAACGGACTTTAAAGTTGTCGGGGCATTCACTGTTGATGAAGGTATTCTCAATACCCTCAAACCATTGTAGTAGTCCTGTAGCTCCTTCTTCTCCACTGAACTTTGGGGGATTACAAGAATTAAAGTGTTTAAGGGTACAGGCTGGAAGTCCATTCCCATTCCCGTTGTGGTTTCCATTTCCATTCCCGTTGTCGTTGCCGTTCCCGTTGCCGTTCAACTGGATGACTTGAGCTAGGAAGTTGGGAACCAGAGTTGCGATTTGCTACGCCATTTGTTGAGAAATGATTGCAGCCAGTTGAGCATCGACACCATTGTTGTTGTTGTTGTTGTTGTGGTTAGTGTCGTGGTTGTGGTTGTGATTGCTACTTCCTTCATCATGATTGTCACCACTGTTAAGACGAGCACTGCGACGTGGAGGCATGATCTGAAAGAGACACAATGAAATGAATGAGATTATATAAGGAGTGTAATCATTTATTCATTAATTAAAACGAATAAACGAAAACGTTGACGTATCAAAGATTCTAAATTCTAATAACATAGGAAGACATGCTTTAGCCTATAAGTGAACACTCATCCCGAGAATTCCCAGGTAGGCATCCGGGTCCCTCGTCTGATTGGGATATATGCGCAATGCCAGCCTAGACAGAAGACTCAGAATACAGGCGTTCACCCTTCCAGATTGCACGTGTTCGTCATTAAAATCTAGAACTTCGACAAGATCTCAAGATGGTTCAGGTTAAACCTGAGGATTTTGCCCTATTAGTCTAAGAGTAGATCCACTGATGGAGAGCAGCCTTCTTGTAAGGATGAAAGTTGAGATAAGAAGTAGGAGATAGAGAATAGCAAGTAAAAGAAGCAAGTACTGGTTAAATCCTATGGTTATAGACTAGATTATTTCTCTAATAACCTAATTCCCTATAACCATGGCCCTGATACCAATCTGTAACACCCCAACCGATGGCGGAAACATCGGGATGTCACGTATTGATGATTGTTCAGTAGCTCATGGTGAATAAAAAAATTTCATTAAATAATTTAAATAAGTTACATACAAATGTTCTAAGAAATTGTACATCAAATTGAATAAAACTATGCAAACATCTTCAAGCATCAATTCAAATCTTCAAGCAAGTAGAACCTGAAACATGTTAAGTTGAAAATGTTTTGGGTCAACAAAAGTTGGTGAGAATTACATAGGTTTTGATAATCGAATAAAATTGTTTGTGCAATTCATGTGTCATGGCAATCTAGTCCATATGCAAAAACATACTAGAAGTAAATCGAGTGCATAATCAACCTTGTTGACTGTTGTATTGTGGTACATCCCATACGCTCATGGTTCACTCGTTTATATTGCAGTAACAAACACCCACGTAACCTTGGTAGGAGGCACGTATCCGGGTGGGATTGTCAATCCAATAGATCTATCAATGTATACCGTTTGGCTGATGAATGTTTATGCTAGAATTGTGCTTACCCTAGTCATGTTCAAGACATAATGCAACATAGAAATACACAAAGACACATTGATGATTGAATTGCATAAATATTGTTGTAACATGTTTCACCCCAAAAATGGTGATAAATAGAAAAGGGGCTATGTAAAACTCACCTTAGCAAAATATTATATCTATTGAAAAATTGAATAATGGTGTTGCCCAAATGTATCAAGTAACACCCTATAATAAGGTAATAAATGTGTCTAAGTCTATCAAGTCTACAAATGTATAAGTTTCTAGGGCTTCGAATTGGGGATAAATGCTCGTTTGATTAATATAAAAAATGTTTGATAATTGAGAGAATATTAGTAAATAAATAACCAAAAATCTTTTTATGAAATTTAAAGTTAAGATGGTCACAATAATGTATTTAAAGTGTAAAAATAACTTTTACAAAATTATTTCCTTTAAAATAGAATATTAATTCTATTTATAACAAATTGTCAAAATTTAATCTTAATATCTAAAAATATTAAAATTAAAGAATTATAAGTTTAAAATTTATATTTCTGTTCTAAATATTCAGAAATAATTTGTATAAAATTTTGGTGCAAAAATATGAAAAATTGAATTTATTATGATTTAATTATGATTAAAACTAACAAAAATTGATTAAAAATATAAAATAAATGATTTTTCAGAATTAAAAATCATTTCAGTAAAGTTTATTATTGTACAAACTCAGGATAATTTTTGTGGAAATTTATAAAATTGTTTTGATATTTTAATGGGAATTTATAAATAAAATAGAATAAATTTGATTTATTTATTACATATATTAAATAAATAAATTTTTGAAAACTAAAAATTGTAGGTGGAACATTTATATCAGATTAACTAAAAGTAATTTTTTTAGAATTTATAAAAGAGTTTTAATAATTAAAAATGAATTTATAAAATTAAATGTATAATATATAATTAATTGTTTTGTTTAAAAAGGATAAATGAAAAAAGAGAAGAAAATAGGTCGCCACTGTCGGGACTCGAACCCGGGTGGCTCGTGTTTAAGACAGCAGACACAACCATCTGGTCCAGCCAATGGTTGTGTTAATTCTTGTTTTTAAAAAAATAAATATCATAAGAGATTATCATGTTCTTCCCCAAATAATTGCAATTGAGCCCTAGCTTTTCAATTGGCCAAACTACACAACATCAATCAAATTAATCTTAGGGTTTATGTTGTGTAGGTGCCGATAAACAAAACCCACAATCAAAATTGAACTTACAAACACGTTTGTTGTTAGATCGATCAGTCAATCCTCGAAGTCAACTCGAATCAGGTTTCAAGAATCAGTTGATTGTTAAGAGAAATTAGAGGTAGAGAAGAGATGTTTGGCGAGTTGTGATGGTTCCTGAATGCTCAATTTATAGTGTCTAGGTCCAGGTTGTATAATTGGCAAGGTTGACTCGTTTTAAAATGGTCCACGCGTAATAATCAATTTGGTTAAATTGATTGCAATTATAGGTGTAATTGATTGAAGAACAGGCCGATAATTATGTTCCATACCATGTTTTGTGTGGTTACTTGATAAATCAAAGGATTTGATCCTTTTGGCACCATGCGCGTCGACAGCAGCAAAAGGAAGAAGAGTTCAGTCAGTTTTTAAGCCTATAAAGGAAAATTAAGTCTTGTTTAATTCATAAGTTGATAGGTGGTTCAGATGGTGGGGCGTGTGTGTTTGTTCCGGACAGACTCGGGTTCGAGTCTGTCTTGGAGCATGTTTTATATACTTTTTTTTAACAGATACAAGGGGGAGATGGTGAAGTTGGACCGGGCCTGATGGGCTGGGTATCACTTTGGGCTTCCAGAATCTCTAAAGGAAAAAGGAAGGTGGGCTTGGGTTGTTGCTTGGGTTAAGGATGTTTAACCAACTAGTTTTTTTTTTGTTTCAACAATATTATGTATTATTATTATTATTATTATTATTATTATTATTATCCTTTATATATATAAATATATAAATGTTTGAATAATTATCATTGTATTGGGGTTCAAAATATCACTAAAAATAATAATAATATGACTTGTCGTTTAAAATCCGTACATTTATTTAGTGCGAAATGTTACACAACAAGCAGCAGCCGAAGATATTTATTTTTCTGGAGAGGATCGATCTTTGAGAGGAGCAATATTATTTTAGAAAGGAGGGAAGGTGATCAAGGGTTGAAGCCTAGGTACGAGCACGGGTCGGTTCTATTTCAATTATTTATTATTAATCTATTTAAACCCGTTGTGAACACCATGAATTTGTCTTGCTTTTATTGTTTTGATATTATCATGACTTTTATTGGCTGAACCTTGACGCTACCTAGGTTAAAGATGATTGCACATGTTTGATTAATTACTAGGTTAGAGTCCCGTGGGGACCCACGGTGCATCTACAAGTAAAATGAAAAAAAAAATTATAAAGATTATAGTTTGCAAGTTATTTTATATATTTAAATTTACGTAATACAATTCGTAATTTTGGTTGCATGCAAAATATCATCAAAAAGGTTTAATGTAACACAACAATGGATATATCGATAATTAACAACTGTTTGATTTGACGTGATTTAAAAACAAATAATGAAATGAATAATAACATATTTATTCTAACGGAATAAAAATGAACATTAACGTTCAAAGCAATTAAATATAGTTTAACAAAACATAAAACTGCCCATAGGTAAATATAATAACATATTTATTCTACTTACAACTGTCCAAGTGTAAAAGCAGGATTCTTCAAATACATGCCAACTCTAGATACGTCTAACATGTTGCAAATTCATGCTTTACATTTTGAATTTTTTATAATCTATTTATGCTCATTAGCTTCGCATGTCTGCAAATGTTTGTAGTTTAGTAGTTACCTGGATTGGACGGTTATTTTATTTACAATCAAATATTTGCTAACATAGGTAACTTTGGGTGTGTGATAATGAATAAATGCTACTGTTTTGACAAAGTTTGATTTAAGAATGTTAACAGTATGTGGTGAATTTGTGATGAAAGTTGATTATACACTGTGAATCAACATGCACATTGTTCTTCAGTCGTTTGAGCCGATGAGAAATTCACAAATCAATACCTATGCTCTTGCTTGTGCTCTTTTGGAATCCACCAAGTCAGTTCTCTTAGCTTACGGTAATCACACAATAACCTCAAACATCATCAAACACTTTCTCTAATTTCATATACAATTAATCAATTGTAATATATTTTTATTGTATAGTTTTCAGCGTCGAATTCGCAACAAAAAGCGGTGTCACAGTCAGCCGCATGTCTCTTGAATTCCCTCCTATCTGTGAAACTAAGGTATACGAATTTTAAACTTTATGAAATGAAATAATATTATTAAGTTTAATTTTTTTTTTGTTATTGTTTAGGAATTAGATTTTCAATTATTTATAGTCGTTATTATATAAAGAAAGCTAACAAAATTAATGGTGAGAGTTATATACTCATTTGGTTGGGTTGGTAGAAAGTAGTTTGTTTATTGCTAGGACTATTAACACTATAAACATGGTTACCTAATAAGAGCCAATTTATAAGCTTTGATAACGTAAGTTCGAAACGATAGAAAGGTATTCAATCTTTTTATTGTAATGTTAGATTGTTAGTGAAAGCTCTGTTAGATGAAGTACAAAAAATGGAAGGCATGTAATTAGACGTAAATCAATGAAAATTGGTTAAAATTAGCAAAGTAATTCCCATCATCTTTTAAATATCATTTATGACAAATTAGAAACGTATAATATACCAAATGAACTGATACATTATTATTGATTGATTATTAAAGTCGTATAAGCATAAATGGTAACTTTGCATTATGTATTTCGTATCTTGGGGGAAAAGATTCATAAGTATGACTTTCAAAAATAAGATACAAATATACAGTAGGAAAAGTTATCTTTATTTAGTAGGAAAAAGTCAACATTGTTAACAATGTGATTACGGAAAATTAGTGGGATTATATGGTATGTTTAATTATGTTTGTTTGAATTAAAACTACTCGTAAAGTTAAATTTCTTAGTTTATAAACGTTCATATTAGCTATTGTGTAGTTATAATAGGTGACAACTAATTTAGGGGTGTACTCGTAAACACGACCTCTTTTTTGTTTAAACAATTTTAACGTTAACAGTAATTCTGCCTTCAAAACTTCAAACGATATTATAAAAATTATTGGTTTGCTCGTTGTTTACATATTAAAAAACTTCTTTTGTACAAACATGGTAGTTTAGAAAATGTAAACTAAATATGTAAATTAACATACGTTTTTGTGTATACACTTATAATATAAAGCTTTTTTTCGTTATATATTTGATTAATTATTAGTTCGTATAACTAATAATCTTATCCTAGTATAATATATTCTGTTTGCTATATATTTGCATGTTGGATAGAGTTTGATATATTGAATTCTTAGAAATTTAAATAAACTAATAATATAAACCGGATGGAATTGTGTATTTGTAATAATATTGGCGTTAAATTAGGAGAGTTATTATGGTAAAGCATAAATTATGTGGTGCAAATTAGTATTTGAAATTTAAATATATTCTCCTAAATTACTCTAGTTATTATGGTTTTCCTAAATTACTGGTTTAATTTAATTGATTGACAATCAATCATTAATATAAAAATAAATAAATGTGAACTATTATGGAAAGTTTGAATTAGTATTAATATAAATTAATGAAAATAAAATTTTTTAATAAATAACATTAAACTCTTAATAAATAAAAGGTGTCTAAGATTACAAATGTTATTCATAATATTTGACTGAAATTAATGTCATTCAATATGAAAAAATCTTATTAATAACAATCAAGAACAATCATAATTAGTGAAAACCGTCATGAATAATTCAAAAAAAAGTACATTAAAAATATAAAAAAACGTAATTTGAATTACAAAATCAATGACTTCTTGTTCTGCAATGTTAGTAACAAACAGCTTGTGGTGGATCATAATATAGTTTTCAGGAACAAATCTTGGTTTGTGTCTTCCGATCAAATCCTGGTTTTCAAATGAAAAAACATAGATAAAAACAAAATTATTACAAACACAATTGAATACTAATCTATCTATGAAACAATAACAATGATAAAGACACTTCTGTTTTGGTTGGTACTTATCGTATGTTAAATAGACTTCTTTAAACAATGATAAAATCCTGGTCAAACAATAAAAAACAATATAAGAATCCAATCCATATGTATGTTTTTTTAGATGTTTTACATTCTAGACTGGTATTGCAATAGTAAATCAGGTTGAATGGTTAAGGAGTTGGTTTCATGTATCAATTACAGAATCCAAACATTCAAACGACCTCTTCAACGAATAACCAAAATTAACATAAGAAAATTTAATGGTAAACAACATCTTCAACAGATAAAGAAACGGTTTTTTTATAACGAAATCTCTTGACAGTTTAATATACCAGAACTCATACGAAGATTCAAATCTATAACTTAAAAAAACAGTTTAATATACCAGAACTCATACGGATTAAACAGACGATTTAAATAAATGCTTTTCACTAACTATATTAATACGTTTCAAATAAAGAAAATAGGATGATTTTCAGATTTCTTTTCCTTTTTCGTATGAGTTATACTCATCGAGTGTTTAACTTTTGATGTTTCTTGATAATGTTAACAATATAAAATGACTAAAAATGATGAAGAAGGAAGAGTGAAAGATTGGTTAGAAAGAAAATGAGGAATGAGTATTGAAAGATTGTTTAGGAAGTTTGTTGAATCAAAGGAAGAATGAAAAAACAAAAACAACATATCAGTTTTTATAGTTAGAAAAG
The DNA here is from genome assembly GCA_030844895.1 of Ambrosia x helenae. Lineage (NCBI taxonomy): Eukaryota > Viridiplantae > Streptophyta > Magnoliopsida > Asterales > Asteraceae > Ambrosia > Ambrosia x helenae. Next base: position 16,998,683 of record CM061233.1, read on the forward strand.
TCGGAGCTCCATATGGCCTTGTGGATCCTAGAGACCCTCTCTAAGGTCTCCATTCGACCCGAGATGTATTCATTTATTATATAGATAGAATAGATTTTCATTGGTTTTGGAACTTTTGGTTGTGGGTGAATTTTAAAGTAAAGAACTCTTTATTTTCTGGTTTGATGTATATGCATATTTAGTTTTGTTTAATTAATTTTTATAAACTCCACTTGCGTTTTTGTGAATGTCTTTCATGTATGAATGAGGGTTAGGTTGCGGACTTGGTGTTAGCAGCTAGTTTATGGTTAATTTCTGCAGGTTATCCATAGGAGTTGTAATTGTTAGTTAGATGATTCTAAGTGTTCTACCAATTCTCAATAGCTGTAAGGTGCGAGATTGTTGGTCTGTCTAGGGTGTTAAATTGCTAGTTCTAGAGGCTTTGTAAGAAGATCTTCCTAGTTTCCCTAGCATTCCTTGTAGGCCAAGTCTTATCAGAAATATTGTAGTTACCCCTTGCACTTTCGGGTGTATTGTGACTTTCGCGCTGTAAGGTAGACTGTCTAGCGGGTACTTTAAGGTTCGAGTAGGTAAGCTTGTAAGGGTAACCTCTCAACCGGTGGTTTAACAGCTTTTAGGAATTCTGCGGGTTATATCTTGAGAAGGGTTAGGGTTCCCGTAGTTGACTTTAAGTTTAGTATTTTAAGATCTCGGTTCCACACCAGTTCCATAGCCATTAGAAGCTTATCATTCATGTGTAGGATTCTAGCCTAGGTAGTGCCTTCCCATCATTTGATCTCAGCTGTAGTCTCCAGTTTGTGTATTTAGTTATTTTAGTTTTATACTTTTATTATTTTATTTATTTGCATTATTCTTCTAGAAAACCCCCTTTAATAATCAAAACTTAAGTCAGTTTGTAGATAAGTAGTCGAGTCTACTTTACGTTTTTCATTAGAGTCTTGTGGGTTCGATACTCGGACTTACTTTAGCTGTATAGCACTGACCGGCACACTTGCCGTTGTGTGGTTTAGGTTATAAAATTAAAACTTAGAGTGTCTAGTTTAGGTTAATTTAGTTAGTTATTACTAAACCACTTTGAGCACATCACTTATCTCTATTTCTCTATTTTATGTTTTACCTTATTAAGGATCAAAGATGGCCTTAAAGGTAATTTTAACCAATTTTTAAGATGGGAGTTCAAAAGCCCCTTTACAATTCTCTAAATTTTAAGCATTTTCTTTCTATTACGCCCCTCATATACAATCAATAATGCCAATTGTATATGTGTATAATGCACACTTTATATCTTTTTCAAGATGTAACTTCCTTCATAAACACCCAATTGAATGTTGTAACCTTTCAATGGACGTTAATGAATGTCATGGCTGAAACGGATGATTGATGATTTTCATGTTTAATTTTTCAATTAAATTGTAAAATTATAGTACCCAATCCCTATATAATTGGATTCACCTACCTCCTCCACCGATTAAACACCTGTAACCCACCTCCCCATTGCCGCCTGCAAGGCCACCAACAGTACAATCATCTTCGTCGTAGGTATGTTCTCAAGTCATTTATTTCTGGTGGATTTTTATTGTTTTCAGTTGTAGGTAAATATTGTTGTCATTTATTTAGTTGATAGTTCATTGGTTTTCTTTAATCTAATTTCTAAAAAATAATACTCTTTATTGGCAAGTTGGGTAATGGGTAAAAATGCGTTTGGGTTGAACCAAGTCTTTTTAATGTGAGTTGAAACAGGCTAGACAGAAATGTGATCAAGTAATTATGATAGAATGAAATACCTTGAATGCCGCGTATGAGGAACTGTGCTGATTAGTATCAAGTAATTTTTTATAAGCAAAGATTCAAGTAGCTATGTTTTCGCTAAATTAAATTATTATATATGTGCTATTAAGAGTTTTGGCCAAACATGGTTGTAGAACCAGAGGTTAGTATCATATATTTTTGTTTGAATATGTGTATTACTATTTTAACTCGGTAAAGATTTAGTTTAATGGTGAACAAATAAACATGGTCCCCTTTGCTTGCAGATAAATATGTAGCATACATTATCTCTTGATCATAAACTGCGAATAAAGATCCTGACGACCAACCTGATGAAGCGCAAAATGGATTTTATGGGAATCTGATTCATCTGAGGTCGGACATGCAATATTGATGATGCTTCTTATATAACTTCTTAGCATAAGAATATAGGTTGTGTTTGCATAACGGGTCAATTTGTTTGTTATCTTTGTGTACATGTCTCTATTACAACATATGGGAATTTAGATTTAAGTTTGTTGCTTGTTTATGACTTTGCGGTTGACTAAATGCACATAGATATAAGTGGAATTTGACTCGAGGAAAAAGCTTTACAAGTGGTCGTGTGTGTGATATCTGTGTATAATTTTGGGTTTGCGATTCATTAAAAACATGTACAAATGTTGCTGGAAGTATAATTACACAAAAGTTAGGTTGCAACGAAGATTTTTTTTTTTTTTAATCTTAAACCTAATGTGAGTTTTATTTTGTAGTCTGGTGTATGTATACTTAGTTTAAACATGTAATTCATTTAATGTGCTCTATCGCAACACGTGGGTAATAATACTAGAAAAATAAACAAATTTTAGTTTAATTATATAAATACAGAAGAAGAATATGATGTGAATGCTGTGAGTTTAGTATTTTATGTGCAAGTAGGTAACATTTCCTTGAATTTTTTTATTTTAAGTTATTTATATTTTGGTATTCTCTCCTATTCGGTAGTGTAAAACAAAATAGAGTTGGGTGGTTTGCTGGTGTTAAAGAGTTGCGTGCTTGCAGCCTTGTGAAATCAGTGGCAGGAGAATAAATGGTGGCCTTTGAAACAACCAAAATAACGCCACTCCAGTTAGTTTCATAGTTAAATTATTATTTAGTTGAGATCAATAAGGCTCATTTTATAGATAAACAACACTAATGCTATAAATAAGTAAACTTACTGACACAACAATACAATTTTATAGAATTTATCACGAGAGGACTATTAACGCACTCTTTAGATTTCGGATCAAGTGCATTAAGCGAATGCGAATGATATGCTGATTTTTTAATAGTTTAAATTACAATAAATCCGTCTTCGTCGATCTCAAAGAGAGCAACATCTTAACTCTATGGTTTTGCCAATTAGACCCAACCCCTCACCACAAATGCCCAAATGATATGTTATTGGTTTCCATTCTATAACCATATAGAAACTTAATGCCATTTAAACGATACTATATACAACATTCTTATAAAGTGTGAATTCTCATACTGATATTGTGTCTTCGTCGACCACATATAATATTTTAGTTCTAAGCACTTTTTAAGTATATTAGTTTTTAGGTGCCCTTACATTAACGTTTCTATATAAATTTTGTTAGAAAATGGTTTGTCAACCACAAAGTGCCTGTGAATCCGCAGAGAATATAAACAAAAAACGAGTATCACATTGTAAATTTCACACCCACAGTAACACGCAGATATTACCACCAGTTTATAAGAAATTAGAAGTGTCTGTAGATGCAAGTTTGCACATATGTTACAATAAGAAAATAAAGAAAGAAACAAAGAAAACAATAGACAATAAAATAGTGTATTGGGATAAACGACTAACCTCTTACTTGGAGGTAAAGAAACTTAATAAGTTGGGCTAGTATTCTTTTAACGTTAGGTGGCATATATTTTTTTAACGGCCAATTAGATAAACTCTGAAAACAACATTATCTATCTATATTAATACAATGACACTTTAACAGTGTCTTTGTTTTAATATATATATTGGCCACTAACTTTTACGTTAACTTTATTTCTGGCATTAACTTTTACGTTAACTTTATTTTCTTCTAATTTGACCAACAAACTTTTGGCTTTTAGGATTTAAAACTTTGGCCACTAACTTTTAGCTTAACTTTATTTTCTTCCAATTTGACCACCTAATATATATATTGGCCACTAACTTTTACGTTAACTTTATTTCTGCCACTAACTTTTAGATAACTTTATTTTCTTCTAATTTGACCACCAAACTTAGACGAACAAACTTTTAGCTTTTAGGATTTAAAACTTTGGTCACTAACTTTTAGCTTAACTTTATTTTCTTCCAATTTGACCACCAAACTTTTAGCTTTTGGGATTTCAAACTTTGACCACCAAACTTTTAGCTTTTAGGATTTCAAACTTTGACCACTCAACTTTTTTAAACTTGCATTGCATTTTGGCCAAAATTTTAGCTTTTAGGATTTCAAACTTTGACCACCAAACTTTTAGCTTTTAGCCGCGAGTATTTTTTTGAAGCTCACGCAAGAATAACAGTCACTTAATATTATCTTTTATGTCCACGAAACCCTCCACGCAACAGGAGCTCCCACAGCGACGCGCGATCTTTAACGTCCGCCAAACACTCAACGCAACAGGAGCTCTCGCCGCGTTTTGCACAACAGCCGCACCCGCGGCGAAGCGCGGGCAACTAATACCTAGTTGTTAATTACAGTATAGAATTTTTAAAAATTGAAAGGCCTATTTTTACGAGTCTTTATACCCTATAATTTAATTAAAAATTATAGTTTTTAAAATTTATCTATTATTTTAAAAAACTTCTCACATCCTATCCACCATTTTTATCTTTATTTTACTCACAAACACATTTTATTATATTTCTCGTTTTTATACACTCACAATAATTTGATGGAGATGAATAGTAGCTTTTCATATATGAAAAGCTAGATGGTGGATTTTTTAAAATATAAAGGTTAGGTAAAGAAATGGTGGAAGGGATATAGTGAGTTTTAATATATATATATTTTTTAATTTTAAAGATAGAGGAAGGTTTGATGGTTGGGTTGTGAATGCTCTTAGGCTCTTGCCTAGCCTGAGACGCCCATCGGGCTAGCTTTGGTGCTTTGTGACACGATAAACTAAATTGTTATTGGTTTGATGCCTCTTCGTTTCCTCCCCAATCATCTGAATCGTCCACCTAAATCCACTTTTGGTTTCATCAATTGGATTAAGAAAATCGTGTTCTCTCAGATTTTTCAAAATAATGATAGTAAGGGGCTGTTTGGTAGCCTCTTAATGAGGCTCTTAACCATTTAGCGCTGAATGATTCAGCATTCAGCGCGTTTGTTTCAGCTTCTGAATGGAATGGTTAAGTCTGAATCATTAAGATTTGGGATGTTGCTGAACCATTAAGCACTGAATTATTAAGCACTGAACTATGCTGAACCTTAATGAGGCTCCCCTACTAACGTGGAAGAAGAAAACTAACCATTAAGAGATCCAACTTAATGATTCAACGCTTAACCATTCAGACCTCTTAACCAGTCAGACCTCTTAATAATTCAGCACTTAATCAACCAAACAGCCCCTAAGTGTAACTTCGATTCTGAAAGAGGTGAAACAAAATACATACCTTGATTAATTGAAGCAAAAACAACAGAAATATGATTTAGAGAGTTGGATGATTACCTTAATAGTGTAATACTGACCCAAAAAGCCTAACAGGCCCAGCTGTGATACTTGACCCAGTTCCAACAATGTTTAGGTCCAGATGAAACATCCAAAGGCCCAGGAGACTTGAAGACTAGTTGTTCTATTCTCCCTTATGAAATCTTGAGCCCGACTCGACCCAGTTCGAGGCTTAGAACTTTGTATTTAAGGCTCGAGCTCGGCTTGTGATTAGTTTTTTAAGCTCGAGCTCAACTCGTCTATTATTATTAGTATTTATAATATCTTCTTTAAATAATATATAATTTAGTTATTTTTATTATTTTATAAATATTAAGTATTAGTATTATTTAAATATATAATTTATAAATTATATAAATAATGGTCACCTTTAAGCTAGAGCTTGATAAGCGAAGCTTGGACACATTTGCTAAATATGTTTGTGGCCGGCCTAGAGCTCGAGCTCGTTTCGAGCTTTTGTATAGCTGATCTCGTGTAGCTCACAACACCCCTAAACATGTGGTTCCACTACTGCATTTTCCCATGATTCCATGATCACCACTATCCCTGCATTTTAGTAGTATTTAAGTTGTATTCTGCAAGTTTTCTTTTCTTTGTATGTTCATGTATTTAAGCTAAATATTTTAGAATAAAAATCATTAGAAAATTGCCCCAGATTTGGTTGTCTTATTTTATTTTTTGAAGTTTAACCCGCTCTAAGAGTGTACTAAATGGTAATAAAAATTAATTTTGTAATTAGTAAATGTCTCCCTGCAATGATGATACATTATTATTTTTTTAAAGTTAGTAAATGTCTCTTGGCAATGATGGTACATTATTACTATTTTGAATGAAAAATTTAACCTTACTTCTAAATACTCTTATATTTATACTTTACATATGCTAGGATTTAAAAATAATAATTCGTAAATTTTAATCAGTTATGTAAAACCTACGGATGAATATGTCAAAACTTTATTATCGTTTGAGGAGTTACTTACAACGTTAGGCCTTGTGGTTTCCATGAAATTACAATGATAGGTACTAAAATTTCAAAGTAACATGCTGAGGTATTAACTTTCTAAATTGTTACAGTCTCAGGTATTAAAACTAACACCATTAAAAACTTATGGTTATGACCCTCACATGCCCCAAACGTGAGGGTATCTTCGTCCATTCACATATTAAAACTTTAAAGTCTTAAATAAAACCCACCGTTCACCACTACTATCGAATCTATGACTGTTGCGATCATTTTAGTTCGCCAGAAACCCCAGTTAACCTCAATGTCATCGTCACAATCCACTGTCATCACAATAATCATCTACATTCACCGGAAAAATAGAATTCAGGCCAAAAACAAAGTTTATCTTGTCACCCGGTACTCACCGGAGTGGGTTTGTACAATTTTCGACAGTCCTGTCTTCCTTAACCACTGTTACCGTCTTCACTATCTCATTCGTAAATCACCACCAACAGTTGAGATAACCACCACCATCTCCGTCAATCACTACCACCCACCACCATTCCTTATTATAATACCATCATCGCACCGTGGTCTTATCCGCAGTCAACCCAAAACCACCTTCACCACCGTCTCTTTCATTCTCAAACATCCACTAATAACAACCATCCTCTGTCTTTGTTGCCTCAACACCCGTGTGTTGTTAAAGTAAACCCACAACGACACCATCGTCAGTTCTTGATTTCATCTCGTCAACCACTCATATCCACTACCACCATTGAACTCACCATCGTTGCTACCATAACCGTTGTCTCTTCCTTTTTCTCCGGTGACGGAATATAGACCAGCCTTAGAGGGAAGAAGAAAATTTGGAGGGTTCTATTTAAGGGTCAAAATTTTTAATATGTGAATTGACAAAAACACCCTTACGCTTGGGGCACATGAGGGTCATGACCGTTAATTTTTAACGATGTTAGTGCTTAACACCTGAGATTTTAACAAATTAGAAAGTTAATACCTTAACTTGTTACTTTAAACTCTTAGTATCTGACATTGAAACTTCATGGAAGCCACAAGAAGTAACGGTGTAATTAACTCTTGTTCGAGCTTTCAAAACTATGTTAAAGGTGGGTAAAGATATGGGGAATGGCTATACCTTTAGCGGTTCTGATGAAGTTCACGATACTTCTACCTCTTAATCTTCAACCGATAGCTTGCCACTAAAATCTATTTTCCTAGTTAGTACGTAGGGATCACCGCCCCCACCCTTGTGGTGGAGTAGCATGGGAAATGATGGGTAGGGCCTAGCCTCCTTGAGGTGCCATGTTTGATCCTTGATCCCACCGGGTTTTACTGATTTTCCATTGTCATGTCTTCGGGCGGGTGGGGAGTCAGGCTTTTCCCGAAACTGGTGGCTTGGTGGGTTCTGGTTACCCAACGCTACCTGTGGGCCCACCTAAGACGTGTCTTCACCCAGGGACGTATGAAGTGCTTTTGTAACCAATTGGTGGATACCCCGGGTAGTCGGGACATCGTTTGTTGGCGGTTAAAAAAAGTACGTAAGGATCACCATTACACTTTATCACTAAAATGGTAGTGATCACCTCACCTCATCTCACCAAATGTGATAGGGATAACTAGGTAGTATGATCTCATTAATGTGGGTTGTGATTACAACTTCACCTTCTCATTAACTTAGATATGATCACCACTTTATCTTCATATAGACGATATAAAAGAAGTATTCACACTTTACACAATTACATAAGAACACTCTTCGTTTACCTCCCATTTAATCTTAACTAGTGGGAATGCCCGCGCGTTGCCGCGGGTATATATTTTTACCCATAGATAATGATTTGTTACAAAGAATTACAACTATGTGATAGAATGCCTAATTTAGGATGAGAAACCACAACAATAATGTAGTAAATCTACCAACTAAAAGTCTGTAAGTATGATATTAACAAAATTTATATGAATTACAAAGCAGCGGTTTCAAGGATATAGCAGCAGTTATCTACATGATGATCGTCAGTCAAAAGTTTTGTACTAAAATGTTTGGAATCTTCAAAGTAATCATCAAAAAGGCATCTTAAAGCGAGCTTCCCAAATAACAGGTTGTATGGTGACTCTAGCATTCTGCGTCACATCCAAATGAGTTAATTAGAACCGAAACCTAACTAAATTTAAATTCAAAATACTAAAAAAATCACTTAACCATATAATTATCAACAACACATATCCAAAACATAAATTATTGTAATCTCAGAATCAAGTGGACAGATTGTATAAATGAGGAACTTGTGGATAGAACCTGGTGTGAGCTGCAAGCGGCGGAAAGTCGAAGAGCGATGGAACCAAATTCTTATTCGGTAAATTTGATTTCTATTTCGATTAGGTTAACCGCTAGTTCTATTTTTATTTTTTTTTCAGTCGTAACCAAGAACCGAACCGAACCGAATAACCCAATAACCGAATTCTTATTTAGTTACGCTTTTTGGGTTTTTCGCTTCGGTTTTCAGTTAATTCGGTTAATAACCCAATAATGATACCCCTATTAAGAACAATATACTGGATTCAAAATTTAGAATTTCTGCAAATAAAGCTGAATTTCAAATAAGACTAAATTTATAATTTAAATTCACCACTCTTAATTTCTTAAAACATATAGAACCCTGATTCTAAAACCTCAAGAAACAAAACACAGTCTGTATCATCAAACATTATAAGAAACTATAAGTTTTTAATTATTAAAATGTCTAGTGGTGTGTGTGCGATGCGGCAGGGATGACACTTTGCACTAAATATTTCAGGAATACTGAATTCACCAAATCATCAAAAGAATTATCCTTAAAATTAATCTAAAATGCACCCAGTCGCTGAATTATAGAGGACACTTCATGGTATCCAATATAATATGCATTATATTCTGGGCCAGTACCCTAGATGTCTACTTATACCACCTACGATACTAAACTCTACAACTTAACATTTGCTATTTTCTTTGGAACCTGCGATAATTAGAGCTTCGTACATGTCTTCAGTTAATAGAATCTCCAATTTGTTTTCTATAACTTTAATCCTCCGATTGACAGCTTTCAGTCTCCCTGCTCTGATAGAGAGAAATTAATAGATAAGATATGCAACATGAATGTGATACTTAGAGCTTGGTATAGTCTTCAGTCATTTGAATCTCCAATCCCTTTTCTATAACTTTAATGCTCCGATTGGCAGCTTTCAGTCTCCATGTTCCGATATGGAGAAAATAGTAGATAATATATGTAGGATGATGAACCATTGCGCCAGAAAATTTAATAATGTGTCTATATAAGGTAAGGGATGTGGCGTCACAAACATAAAGATTCAAGAAGATGAAATCATATGGTGTAAACAATACAATAAAAGCACTAAGGTTCCTTGATGATACGACTTGTTTCCATGACTCCAATTTCTATGATTATTTATAGTGTGTATGTATTTTAGTTGTATTATGGGATCTATCATTTATCAATAAATAAAATAGTTAAATTCCATTTATATTAATGCAAATGACTTACCCAGTTACCCTTGCCACTGTTATCTTTGGCATCTTGGTTCGTCTTTTTGTCGACCCATTAGTTGCCATGTTTCAACATATGTCACTAACTTGCAAGGCAAGAACGAATATGGTAAGATCATTTTAAAATAGGTTATCATAGGAACCCACCAATACATACCATAAGATCTTCATTTTACATTCGCATCTTTGAGATATGAGTGTAAACACTTGAATCGAATACTTGCAGTAAACTTCATAACTAAAAAAACACCACAATTCATAATTACATGATTCCACATTAAAAAACCAAGTTTTGAAAATCATTATAAGGTGTAATCTTAAACAAAGCTCCCACGAAAAAAAATGCTAAATTTGAGATAAGAGTGTAAACACTTGAATCGAATACTTACGAAGAAGTGGCCATCGGAATTAAACAAAAAGTGACAGGAGACGGTGTCGGAGGTCTTAATCCACGACAAAATTTTACTGAAATTAGAACAATAATAAGATGATTAAGAAAGAAAAATTAGCATAATAATTATGTGAGGTTGATGGGAGGAAAACAAATTGGTGAGTTCATGGGTTGAAAGAAGATGGGCAGAGCAAACTGCCATGCTTTATAACTACACGCATTAACCCATCAATGAAGATACAAAATCGAAACTCAAAAGATGAAATTCAAAATGGGGTAATCGGAATTACTGAGTTCAATCGGGGTATCATCAATTGAGCTAGTATCAATGGCGGGTGAAGCACAACTGGGGTTAAAACTGGTTGAAAAACTGGAGATTTGTGTGTTTTTGGAATAGACAGTGCATTATTGATATTACTTGAGAATGAAAATTAACACAAATGGTCATTTTAGTCATGAAATAACTGATAAAAATACTACACCCAAAATCTCACCTCCTCTCACTTTCCATAGTTTTAAATAAGAAAAATACCAAAAAGATGGACAGATTTTTAAACCAAGAGTCAAAAAATCATATATACCAGATTAGCTCCATGTCTAAGCCACCGATACTGCACAACAAGAAAAATAATATTAGACTATTTCTATTAATGCCATAGACTCTAGTGGACAGCTGAAAATGTGTGAATATAAATATAGTGTGAGAAGGCAATCACCTTTCCTACGTTGAAATGTTTAGTGTCATGACCTAACCAACGAAGATACCTGGTAAGTTTTGCAGCAGTAAAGGTTTTGCGACGGGCTGGCAAGCCCAACTACCACAACCACCAAACTTTTTAGATTTTTTTTTTGTTACATTCAAGATACAGAATCATAAAAAGCAGAGGTGGCAATTTTGAACCAATTACTAAATGGGTTGAGTGGATCAAATAAAAGAATGGAAATGTGTCATGGGTCAAATAGGAAAAAACAGCTACAACGGAAACAAGTTGAAAGCCACTTAAAGTGTACTTTTGTAATGAAATCCAACCCGAGAATGCTGCATTTTAGCATAATCCGTTATCCGGGCCATTGTTTCTTTTCCAGATTCCACATTCGTTCTTTTAATTCATTGCGGGGTGTACAACCTGCGGACCATGAAATCTTATTAAGACTAAAACCTCAAATGCAAACTGCTTTCCCAAAGAAATAAAAATAAAAAAATACCTTGTTATCAAGAGCGGTGATTTCTTTACTCTCTCATGAACATCGCACGTCTCTACGGCAACTATTTCTTCTCTGTTTGAGAGGAAAATCCAGCATTTATTTCCCTGAAATTAGTAGTAACATACCAATATATTATAGATATAAATAAATTTCATGAAAGTTTTGTTACTGAAATTGAGTCTCCAAAATCATGGGTTATGAATGCGGGTACCATTAACACATACCTGAAAAACCAATATTGAAGATGTGATTGAAACCAAAAAACCCATCTTTAACCCAGAAATCAAACGATTGAACCAATTTATATGTTAACTAAATTGTTGCTGATAGTTCTGTTGGCTCCACTTTCTCCATGGAACCCTAGAAACCCACCGGAACCACATGACCATTTTGTCAACTAAAAGGTTTTAATGAAATTATATCATTAATGTCGTAAACATCAAGATTGTTAATAAAAAATAAATCCAAATGAAGGAGTTTCATTCAGCCTTAAGTTATACCTCAAATCGCTGGCAGATTGCCTGTGCCATCGTCGCCTTCAGCCTCATGAATCGTGCCAACCTTCGTCCGAATGTGAAAGGATTATAGAAGGTGAAGGATGTTGGAAATGTTGAACAAATATAACTTAAAAGCTAATCAAGGGTTTGTCAATAAATGTTGAACAAATATAACTTAAAAGCTAATCAAGGGTTTGTCGATAACTAACCAGTTATCAAGAAGATCGATTCATAGGTATAAGGGTAGTTATGTAAATCCATTTTCTTGTTGTAGAGGAGGAGGGTGTGAAATGTCTACATTACCCTTCAAAGTGTCTTAATTGTCACTAACATCCCTATAATACCATTTTCAAAGTGTCTTAATTCTCTTATATTTGTTGCTTTAAAAATTGTACCCATGTCAAAATTCCAATATGGTACATCACTCCTCCTTTATAATGTATTATAGATAAGTTAGGGGCTGTTTGGTAGCCTCTTAATGAGGCTCTTAACCATTCAGTGCTGAATGATTCAGCATTCAGCGCGTTTGTTTCAGCCTCTGAATGGAATAGTTAAGGCTGAATCATTAAGACTTGGGATGTTGCTGAACCATTAAGCACTGAATCATTAAGCACTGAACTAAGCTGAACCTTAATGAAACTCTCATACCAATGTAGGACAAGAAAACTAACCATTAAGAGGTCCAACTTAATGATTCAGCACTTAACCATACAGACCTCTTAATCATTCAGACCTCTTGATTATAGAAGATGAATAAAGTTATCATGTCACCTTATTTTATGGCAAGAGTGCGACTATAACTAAAGTGTTGGAAGAAGCGTCTCTTTTAAACATATATAAGTGAAGAGATTGGCAGTGCCGTACGGTCTAACGTCAAGCGTGGTTGATCAATGAATATCTTCTCACAAGATGTTTCTCTTTGCAATAAAATAAAATAAAATCTAATTTTCTTTTCTCTTATGACTGAATCATGAAATAAAAAAAGTGGCAGAAGGAACAGAACTTAGTTTGTAAAACATCTTTTCTCTTACAATAAGTGCGCTTGGTTTCTTAAATTTTATGACATGTCCTTATTGATTAAACCAACCTAATAACTGAGTTTAAGTTTGACAAAATTCTTTTTTGGAAGACTCTTTCTAGTCAATTTGATAAGAGTTAAGTTTCATAAAACTCTAAGCATTTTACAAGAAACTTTAATGTGTGACAGTTTTATTTCTTAAAAAAAACATTCATGAGTGATTATATTTCACAACTTACTTTCTTCAACCTGAGCATATGTTTATGTTGTACATTTGATACTTTTTAAGGTACGTTTATAATTTTATTAATACTTGGTCGGTAGGCAGTATGACTGATCCACTCTTGCGCCGTTTTGTACATGTTTTTTTTTTACCTCCGAAGACTTTGTATGAACTTGTTATTTAATAAAAACCCTCAACTTAATTTGTGATTTCCTGCATAATTAACCACCCCATTTAGACAGGGGCGGATCCACAGGGTTTCAGGGGATTCCTAGGAACCCCCTCGGTTTGAAAAAAAAAATGAAAAATTTAGTGGAAAATTTTGAAAAATTAGTGAAAATCTACGAAAGGAACCCCTTGGAAATCCATCCTGGATTCGCCACTGCCTTTAGATCATCCGTACCACCCTTGATGTCCTTCAATTTTATTCGTCTACAAATTCAGTATTGCTACTATTTTCACAGTTTATAGTTTCTTATGTGTTACTGCTTACTAGCACTCATTTCCATCATGTATAGATCAACAGCAAACTTCAAGTGCAATGTCCACTGTAACCTATTACTTATATATCGATCCGTGTTTAATTAATTGCATCTATGATGTTCTTAGCATGCAGTTTTAGTTATCAAGTAACATCTAAATCAATGTTGACATACTTATTCCTTGATCATTGATTTTTGGACCATTATCAATTATTCCCTATCATATCTTTCTTGCTATGTTATCATGAAAGTGAAGAAAGACGCGCCTTTTTTTCCTTCTAATGGGTATCTACATGTAGGAATATTTTGACCCATTATCTTTATTTATCTTGAAACTTAGAAGACTTCAATCATGTATTCATCTAGAGAGACAGTTTACGTATTAGATTCATTCTATAAGTTATGCTGTCCCTTCTACAATTTTCGCGGATGTAATGATTACGCGCATTCAGATAATGCGCCATTAACATCATTCGAGCTGTTAACATCAGTCGGGTAGCATGAACAATTGATAGTATTTCAATAATGTACATTTTGGTTTGACTCCAGCACCGTGTAGGTTGCCAAGATATGTAGAAGTCTTCAATATGTGAGCCCTCTTTGATGCTCTTGCACGCGCGCACGCACACAAATATGTTTGACAAACATCCTTACTCCTTTTAATATACAATTTTTTTCTCCTAAATTAGCTGCATTATTGAAAAAGATGTTTAGACCATGCGTAATGGCATTATTGGAGCATTAATGAGCATGCATGATAACGCCCCTAACTCCGTTCCCCTGGGCGTTATAAGGGAATGAAGAGGGAGGAGCATTCTTAGTATAATGCCTAAAGAGAAGAAAAAAAATATGGAAAATAATGATTGAAAGAACATTAAAGAGCGTTAACCATTACACATTTTTTTAAAAGGCGTTATGATGTTCATGTGGCGGAAAATGCTTCTTAAAAAGAACCATTATAGATGGTCTTAATATAACTTGAAACCTACTACTTATCCTTGAATCGCTTGATGCACATCTATGTACTAGTGGGAAATCCGCGCGATGCGGCGGCAACAAAAAAAGACTTTGATTAATATGCTCTTGCTGCTAATTTTTCTTAATCATAATCTCTTGAAAGTGTAATAAAAAATAGCAAACTTTATGGTTTATAACAGGTTTCCTATACAAATCATCATCATACTTATAAAGGCTTATAAAAGTATGTCCTTATCAAGGTTAATGGACACTATGATATACTCTGGTGATAATAACACTTTGCTGCAAGATAACGGCTCTGCCTCTTGAATTTTTATGTTTTATATTAATACAATATCATGTCAAATTTGTAAGTCAATTAAAAATATGTCTGTAAATTTAGACTCTTAACTCTTTATAAACCATCTTCATTAACTTTGACACAAATCTTGAGGTTAATCTTTATTGTGACTTAGATAACAACATCCATGCCATCTTTGACTTAACCTCAATCTCATCTATAAAACTTAATTAGTTGGCCCAAACATTAGAAAATAACCCCATGATTCATAAAATCATCAAATCAGAACAAGAGTAGACAAGGATGTCTTGTATGAAAAAAAAATCATCTTTTTTAAAACTAAATCCAAAAATACATACAAACATAACCAAGTAGAGATAAAACATACAACACTCGAGTAACCTTGCTTGCCAAAACACATTCACTTATTTTGATGTATTCAAACGGAAAGCATCTTGCTTGGCTCCTTTCCCTTAACATTCACCTTTTGTCTAACCATTCTTTTTATGAACAAAGAAAATTAATTTATAAGACTTTGTTGTCTCTTTAGTTTTCTCAAGTAATTACTAAATCATTTAATTTATAAGAAGTTGCATCTCTTCACTTTTTTTCTTTTTAATTATTATCATGTTACAAGAATTTGATGAGATATTGCTATTATATAATTTAAAGCAATTTAATTGTATTTATCAATTTATCCAATAATTCATTTATCAATTTAGTGCTCATGTAAAAAGACTATTTTGCACCCTTACTCACTTCATTAAGTTGTTGTACCATAAGAATAAAATGTTGTAATTACTTAAATTTGGTTGGAATCCTTACTAGATGCTTTATAATATAGTATAGATAGGTGTTGGTTCCCATTTGTTTCTTTCGGATATATTCTTTTCCTTGCATAACTTGTTAACTTGTACTCATTTGATGATTTACATATGTTTAATAATACTACTCTAACCCAATATACTTCTGAGGGCAAAAGGAGTCGTCCAATTTCTCCCGTTTCCCGTTGTGACACGTAAATGTCATATCAACTTTTCACCAACTGTTCTCAGTTTTCCCCAGATTACGTGGTGTTGTCTCAAATTTCCCCGTTTTTTTCCCAAAACTAAAATATTTTAATTAAAATAAAACTACTTAATTTAAATGTAAAACACATAGTTCAAATAAAAATACTTAATTTAAATGAAAAGTACGTAACTAATTAAAATCGAGCTTCAATTGGCAGTCATTTGACTATTACAATGTTTATTATTATTTTTAAAATCGTAGGATTTGGTTGGTATTTAAAGAGTTGAATTATTTTTATTATTATTTTTAAATTGGCGGTCATATGAGTGTCACAATGTTTCACGAAATCTACCCAGCTTTCGGTGCCAGGTATACGATTTTTGGAGAAAAAAACTGTTGGATCCGGGTGGTGGTGCTCCCGCCTCCCGGAGGGGCCGGGTTTCCGCATCCAACTCCCACTTGGTGTCCTCTAATACACCTCAACTAAATTTATCACACCATTATATGCAAGCATGCTTTTTATGTATTGTACACAATACTATCTACCAAGAAGCTTGTGAAATAATGAAAACATCATAAGGTATTTAAGGATGAAAGAGTATAATTACAAATAAAAATCAATTAATCAAAATATATAATATAATAATAAGTATACTTACAAACAGTGGCGGATACAGAAATTTTTTGTAGGGTGGGCACAATACGGTTGGTTAAAAATAATAAAGACAAAAAAATATGATATAAAAATACTACCGGTATGTAAAATGGTAAAATATACACACCATGTTAAAATAATAAACAACAATAACTTCTGAATATTTTTTAAATCAAATTAAATACACTGTTAATAAAAAGGTAAATTAAAATTCAGGTAAATAAATAAAAAATACTTTTAAGCTTTTTATTATTATTAGTTTTCACAGTAATAGACATTGACGGCGGGTGCTTATCCTAATAGACTTTTTAGGCATTATTTTACTAAAATATAAGATTCGCACATATTAACTATAAACCATTTTCTATGATAAGATTGATCGGAGGTTGATTTAAACTAACATGTTCAATAAGGTTATTGCTAGTGGTCGGAGTGTAGGGTGGGCACCTGCCCACCCTCCAATGAATGTACATCCGCCAATGCTTACAAACGAAACTTAATCAAATCATATCGCCTATAAATCTATACTATGTTATAAAGCATGGGTTTAGGATACCAACAAAATTTAGGTAAATACTACATCTTATGCTTATGGTACCAAAATTTAATGAAGTTAGTAAAAAGGTAAAGTTGTCATGAATATTTAAGTTGATTATGTAATATAGTTATATTTTAGAGTTTAATGTAAATCTAAAAAATGGTGTAATTCTCATTTAATCCTCCCCCCGTACCAGTTTTTTCTCTCAATGGATAACCGCCGGAAACCTATTCCGGTTGAAGTCCAACGTCGTATTACCAAATTTTTCGTTACTAATCTTCCAGAAAGATGCAGCGGGAATGATCTAGCAAGCCATGTTCGACAGTTTGGGCAGATTTTTGATATCTACATAGCAAGGAAACGTGATAAAGGAGGTAATCGGTTCGGTTTTATTTCTATTTTAGAGGTTAAAGATAGAGATGAAATGCTGAAATGTCTCCGTAGTATTCGTATTGGGGAATATAGATTATGGTTCAGTATCGCTCGATTTGTGCTAGAAGAAGGAGAGATTAATAGTCAAGCGAAGAATGGTGATAAGCCGGAAGTTAAGAAGACTTATGGGGAAGGGAATAGAGGATATCAGGAAGACAAGGGTAAGAATACTAGGGTTGGTGGTTGGTCTTTTAAAGATATGCTAGTTGGCAAGACGATTAATATTGACTGTAATGTTAATGCATTCAAAGTCTGCATGGAAGGGCACTTGTGGCAAGGATGATTGATGTTGAGAACCTTAAGAATATTAAGGTGATCGTTAAAGAATTTTATGCGGATGATTTTCGTATTCAATATTTGGGAGGATTAGATGTTTTGATGATCACTTTTCAAGTTGCTAATACAACAGCTACGGTCCGTGAGGCTGCGTCCATGGTGGATGGTAGATTTTCTATGATAAGTATTTGGGAAGGGTAGGTGTTCGGATTTGAGAGACTTGCATGGCTTAAAATACGAGGTATTCCGTTACCTTTGCTGACAAATGAAGTCATCAACGAAGTTGGAGGTACGTTTGGAAAGGTTGTGCATCATGCTAATATTTCATTGACGGATCGAGATCTTTCTTTTGAATTCATTGGAGTTCTGTTAGGGGATGGGAATAGAGTGTCTGAGGAATTAGTAGTTCAGTGGAAGGGTCGAAAGTTTCGGGTGTGGGTTGCGGAGGAAATGGGGGATTGGTTACCGGATTTTGTAGAACCAAAGGCTGATTTGAGAGGAAGCGATGATGAAGAGGATGAAGTCTCTGATTCGGTGGATACTAATGATGGTATTGGTGAACCGACTGCATGTGAGGATTCCGGTGTTTTGCCGGTGCCGGAAAATGTTAATGACATCATTAATGATATTAATGATGTGGAGAATAATATGGCAAATGATGATTTAGCATTGAATGGTAATCATTCTAATTTTGAATTTGAAGAATTGATGCCAAATATGGGAAGTGAGTATTTAGCAGCTGAAGTTAAGGAAGGTTTTAATACTGTGGTTAATGACGGTAAAGTGGTTATGGAAGGCGCTGAAAATTCAAAGGAAGAAGCTAATTATAGGGAAGCTAATATTTCGAATGCATTAAAAATGTCCGGAGGCGGGTCTTCTGGAAATAAGAGGTATTATTTTAAATTATCAAAAAAGAATAAGAGAAAAAAGGGAAAGAAAAGTCCTAAAGATGGGTTAGGCTTAGAAAAATCTGGGAGCAGTTTGGAGAGGCCCAAAGGTAAGAAACAAAAAAGGAAGTCAGATGATTTATTTGGGCTTAATAAGTTAATTGGGATAGTCGACTCTTCTACAACTACAGGGGATTCGGCTTCCTGTTCTCTTGGACCAGCCGTTGTTTGGCCTCTAAGGGACGGTGGGCTTGGGGTTGGGGAAGTAGTAAGAAGTGGAGTAGAGGGTGTGGATGGTGTTGATTTGGACCGTGATGCTGTAGAAGAACATACGGAGACGATTTTCCATTCTAGTGTAGGGGTGGATATTCGAGTAGAAGAGGTGGCCAAAACTATTACTTTGGGTCGTAAATTGGGAGTGGATTTGCATGATTTTCAGGATTTGATCAATGATACTATTAACGTGGAAGGAGTACAAGATGGGATACTATGAATTGTCTTAGTCTAAACGTTAGAGGCATGGGGGTTGTTGGTAAAGACGAGTGGGTTAGGGAGTTAAAGAAGAAGAATGATGTTATGTTTTTGGCATTACAAGAAACTAAGATTCAAGGTTTGAAAAAGGATGTTTTGGGTCGTTTCTGGGGTAATGGTAATTTCGATTTCGAGTTAGTTGATCCTACAGGGTTGTCGGGAGGTTTGGTTAGCATGTGGAATCCAAGTCTTTTTGAAAAAGAAGCGGTTACAAAAGATAGAAATTTTCTTGTTGTTAATGGTTGGTTAAAGGATTTTTAAGTGAAGATAAATGTTGTAAATGTTTATGGGCCTCAAAATGATGTCAATAAACGGGTTCTATGGCAGCGATTAATTAGTTTGATGAGTATCCAAGATGGTATGTGGATCTTAGTCGGAGATTTCAACACGGTTAGAAGTGCGGATGAACGGAAAATACAAGGTTTAATGCGACTAGTGCTAGGGATTTCAATGATTTTATCGAGGAAGTGGGTTTGTGTGAATATGCTATGAAAGGTAGGAAATACACGTTTCTAGCGGGCGAAGGTGGTGGGAATAAGCAAAGTAAAATTGATTGGGTGTTAGTGAGTTCTAGTGTTTTTAACAAATGGCCGAATGCTTGTCTTTGTGCTCTTGCGAAAGGCCTTTCGGATCATAGTCCTTTGATTTTATCCATGACAGATAAAAACTTTGGTCCGAAACCTTTTCGGTGGTTTAACTCTTGGGGTTTTAATGAAGAGTGTATATCGGTGGTCGGGGATGTCATATCTATAAGCTGCGAGCATAATCGGGCTGATAAGAAATTATGGTTTAAACTGAAATGTCTTCGTGGGAAACTTCGGGTTTGGAGGGATGCCTTTCACAGAAAACAAAATGAGGAGATGGAGGTTTGTAGGAAAGAGTTGGAGGCGTTGAAGTGTCTTTGGAATAAAGGGAGCTTTTAGAAGAAGAATTATGGGTGATGGAAGAATGTAGAGTCAAAATCGAGGAAGTTATGGAAGCTAGACATCGTGACCTCCAACAGAGAGCTAGGCTTAATTGGGCAGCGGAGGGTGATGATAATTCGGGTTATTTTCATAGAATTATAAATGGTAGACGGGCCTCAAACGCTATTCCAGGTATTGATGTAGACGGGGTTTGGAAAACAGAGCCAACGATCGTTAAAAGAGAAGTTTTAAAGTTTTATCGAGACCATTTCAAAGAGACGTTTAGTGTGACACCCGGCATGTTTGGATTAAACATTTTAGTAACACCTATGTCTACCTTAGCGAGAAACATTTATAAACAGACTTAACCATGTTAGTTGAGTCGGGTCAGGATAGGATTGTCCAGGGTTCAATGATCTGGAGGATCATTGGGAGTCGTTTTGGGAATACACTAGTACCGGGTCCCGTTGTTAGTGAAATTACATAAACTAAATTAAGTGTTATGTGTAGACTAATTCTTATATGGTGGATTATATTCAAATACGTGTTTAAACGATGTGTAGATGATCATCCATGCTTAAATATGTTAAACATAGATTAAGATTGCATGTTCATGTGTTAGGATGCGTTAAAATGCGTTAAACAAGACAAACTGGAAAGACTAGAAATCATAGGTCCAGGTTCGACCATAGCGTGGGGGCGAACCTGGAAAATAATCTTGGTTCGACCCTTAATGAAGGGGCGAACCTGGAATGTGAAAACAATAGAATTTCATTCGACTAGTTAAGACACATTCGACCCTGAGAAAGGGGCAAATGTGGGTACATTCGACCAGGTGAAAGGGGCGAATGTGGAATAGTATAAATACCAAACTTTGTCATTTTTCACCATTTCACAAACCCTAACCGTCTCTAAACACTCTCAAACGATTTTAATCACTAATGAAGGAGTTTTTGCTCTTGCTTTTCATAATCTAACCTACCAACAACATCTAATCAAGAATCCAAGGTGTGTTCTTAATCCTAAACCTTTTCAAAGCATTTTAATTCGTTTTCATCTAACCCTAAATGTCCAGATCTGTTCAAAGGATGTTTTCATCAATAAAAACCTTCTAAACATCTTTCTAAACCTAAACCCTATCATTAAACATAGGTTTTCATATGAATAAACATATGTTAATTATGTGTTATGTGATATTATGTGTTGTTTGATGATTTGCTGCTGTACTGATGCTAGAAACATGATCTAGGGCTGATATTGATGTTAATTTAGGATTGTTTATGGTCACAATTAGATGATTTAGAATATCATGTCTAAATTGGGGGTTTTTTTTAATAAAGCTAGGGCTCGATGCATGCTTGTATGATCAATAGAACTTTTTGAGGTTTTCAAACACATGAC
Source organism: Ambrosia x helenae (assembly GCA_030844895.1). NCBI lineage: Eukaryota > Viridiplantae > Streptophyta > Magnoliopsida > Asterales > Asteraceae > Ambrosia > Ambrosia x helenae. The sequence goes on from CM061233.1 coordinate 17,020,371, forward strand.
AAACTGAGCACTATTAAGATAATTATGGATTGATTTCAAAAAGTTTCCAAATTGGGTAAAGATTTCATGCATGATGTGATGTTTTCAAAATTGTTGCCATTTTGGGAAAGGGCTAAAATGAACAGGTTTTGGGGCAAAATTGGTGGGGATTTGTGGGGATATGTTAATCATATTCAACTGCTGTGTTTGGTGATGTTTCGCGATGTTTCAGATGTTTTTGAAGCGTTTTTGGGAAAAACATTCTGCCATGGTCGAACCTGGGCACCTTCGACCAATCGGGTGGTCGAAAGTGGAATCCCAGGGTCGAACCTGGACAGTATTGGTCGAATCAGTTCAAAGGGTCGAATGTGAATTCGAATGGGTCGAAGGTGACTTCAAAAGGGTCGAACGTGGCTTAAAAAGGGCGAAGGTGGAATAAATTTCCTGGTTTGACCCTATTGATTCAAAAATGAGATTTTTGATACAAACTAAGTGTTTTGTGCTTCAACCTTGTGTGTAATCTATGTGTACTTGATTAGTTAGGGTAATGAGTTACCAACGGGATGTCGGGTCGGTCTAGTGTGTCGGTTGAACACGTAAACACGTTTTAAAACATACTTGGTCACGATCTGGACAATCGGGGACTAGATAACCTTATGGTTATTAGTCAGAATACTTATGTGAACATTTTGATAGATCTCCGGTAGTGGGATTATCAAGGGCTTGGCTTTCTTATATTATTGAAGAACGCAACTTAAGGTGAGTTCACGGCCCCACTTTTTTTGCTTTAACTTTTGGGGGTGAAAACATGCGCTAAACTATTTTGGTAACATATGTCATACTATGGTTTTAACTTTGCATTGCTATACGATCTTTGAAAGTCCCGGGGAAAACCATGAATGTGCGGGGATGCACAACGGGGGAAATGTGGATAAATCTATTGGGTTTGACAGACCCCACTCGACGGCTTGGAGGGCCGGACGGGTGCATATTGTCTCGAACTGGTAACATTGCTGAACACACACGGGCCGAACATTGGTAACATTCTAGTAATGGTTTTCCAATCGTAGTAGTAATAAAACATACGCCTAGCTAGCGTACTTGGTAACATTGATATGGTATGGACATGGTAACACTTTGGTAACTCTTGGTATCACATTGAACAAACCTATGAACTCACCAGCATTATATATGTTGACGTCTCTTTTGGCATGTTTTCTCAGGTCGCTAAGGTAGCATCGGTTGGACTAGGCGCACGGGTCTGCACTGGCGTCTAGGAGTAGTAGCATGTTTTGAAATAAGTGTCTTGAATACTTTGGAACACTGTTTTGTAACTATTAAATTCTTTAAATGCTTCCGCTTATGAAATCTAACTTTTTGGTTTACGTACTTCATATAGTTCGTTTATTGTGACCGTTGACTTTAATCCTGGTTTGTTACGCGCCTCGCGGTAAAACCCCGCAGTGGAAATTTGAGGGTGTGACATTTAGTGTTCGGCCTACCCTTTTATGTGATGATTTGAAGACGGTTTCGGTGGATAAACAAGCAGCCTTGATTCGGAGATTTTCTAAAGAAGAAATTAAGTGCGCGGTATTTGAATGTGGTAAAGATAAGGCCCCGGGTCCGGATGGTTTTAACTTTAATTTTGTGCAGAATTTTTGGGGAGAGCTTGAAGGTGATTTTTGCAACATTTTGGACGAGTTCTATGATTCGGGTGATATTAGCCCGGAGTGTAGTTCTTCGTTTATTGCTCTAGTTCCGAAGTGTAAGAATCCGGTTACCTTGAAAGACTATAGACCTATTAATATGATAAGTATGATAAGTAAGGTGATATCGAAGATTTTGGCTAATAGGATCAAGGATGTTATGAGGGATGTGATTTCGGAGTCCCAGTCGGCTTTCTTAAAAGATAGGTATATTTTGGATGGTCCCCTAGTTTTGAATGAAGCGGTAGAGTGGATGAAGAGAAGGTAAAGAAAGGCGTTTATTCTAAAGAGTGATTTCGAGAAGGCTTATGAGAACGTTAATTGAAATTTCTTGATTTCAGTCTTAGAGCAAATGCACTTTCCGGGGAGATGGTGTATGTGGGTGATGGGTATATTGAAGTCCGCGAGGTCGTCGGTGTTAGTTAATGGGTCTCCTACGTTTGAGTTCTCGTGTCATAAAGGACTTAGACAAGGAGATCCGTTGTCTCCCTTTCTGTTTTTGGTAGTTATGGAGGCGCTTTCTTGTGTTATTAACAAGGTGATATGGATTGGCGAATTTAAAGGTATCCACCTTGACAAAGATGAGGAAACTTTATCGCACCTTTTGTATGCCGATGATACTCTCATTATAGGGGAGTGGGAGAAGCTTAATGTTCTTAACATGGCTCGTATTTTGAGATGTTTTTATGTAGTCTAGGGGTTGAAAATTAATATAAATAATTCTAATCTTATTGGGATTGGGATTGGGCAAGAGGAGGTAGATGTTATGACCACGTTTTTAGGTTGTAGACGAGGAAGCATTCCATTAGATTATTTGGGAATTAGAGTCGGTGCGAATATGAACAAATGTTGTAATTGGAAGAAGGTTGTAGAGGTGTTTGAAGCTAGGCTTGCTTTGTGGAAGGCAAAAGTGTTGTCGATTGGGGGAAGAGTAACGCTCATTATATCGGTTCTTGGGAGTTTACCGATTTATTACCTATGTTTATACAAAGCCCCGGGAAAGATTATAGAGAAGCTTGAGCGAATTATGAAGAGGTTTTTGTGGTCCGAAACTAGTGACAATAACAAAGTCCACTGGGTTAGTTGGGAAAAAGTTACGACTTCGAAAAAAACAAGGTGGTTTGGGTATTAAAAGGTTGAAATAAATAAATGAGGCGCTTTTGTTCAAATGGGCTTGGAGGTATCGATTAAATCCGGACTCTTTATGGGGAAGAACCATCGATGGTTGCCACAAGAATAAGAAGGAATGGGATTTCTTACCGGTCAATAAATACGCCGCTGGAAATTGGAAAAGTATTGTTAAATCGGTGGGGGCGATTAAAGCTGGGGACACTTTCCTTCACACTCTTATACGGCCTAAAGTAGGGAACGGAAATGCGGTCAGGTTTTGGTTAGACGTTTGGCTTGATGGTGTGGCTCTTAAACATCGATGGCCTCTTTTATTCAGCTTAGAACAAGATAAAAACTGTTTCATTTATGATCGAGTGAAGGTAATCAAATCACGGGTGGTTTTCTTTGCTGAATGGCTTGGTAGGATAACAACGGTTGAGGATTTTCAGCAGTGGGTGCATTTATTGGGTTGTATTGATCGGTTAGTGCTCTCAGATTCGAATGACAGATGAAGTTGAGGTGGTAGTAAAGATGGGACTTTCTTTGTGAAATCGATTAGAGAATTATTGCAAAAGGGGACCCTTGTTGACGGGAATTTCGTGTTGAAGTGGTGCTCGTGGATTTCGATAAAGTGTCACATAATGGTTTGGAGTGCGGAAATGAATAGATTGCCGACTAAGACGGAACTGGTCAAGAGACAAGTGGCTTTACCGGATATTTTGTGTGTGTTGTGCGAGTCGGAGGAAGAGTCAGCGTTTCATGTTTTGGTAGGCTGCTTTGTTGCTTCTAATGTTTTGGACAGTATTGGCCGATGGTTTGGGATCGCTCCTATTTATGCTTTCGAGATTAAGGACCTTTTGGAATTTTATAAGACGATTCAAGGAGTCAAGGTGAGAAAGAGGATTGTGCATGGCATTATAATGGTGACTTTATGGACTCTCTGGAACGCTAGAAACGATTTAATTTTCAATGGAAAGAGAGTCACGGTTCCAGATATTATAGCTAGAGTTAAATCTAGGTCATTTCTTTGGTTTAAAAGTAGAAATAAATGTATTAAAGTTGTTTGGAAGGATTGGTGTAGGTGTCCTTTATACATGTTGTAATTGTGGTTTGAGCAGCTGGTCCTTGCTTTAAGGACCGTGTTTGCGTTGTGTTAATGATAGTTAATTTTCAAAAAAAAAAAAAGAAAAAAAAGAAATCTAAAAGTCTAATAACTGTTATTTTTTTTTTCTGAAACCGAACGAATATTGAAAACAATTGTAGACTTGTCAACTATTCCTCCTAATTAATATGCATCTATATATTAACTCTTTTATTATTAGCATTTCATTAGTTCAATGTTATAGTCAAAATGATTAATAAAATTGATAACACTTGCATGTCAAATTTCACAACTATATTAAAATTATTATTATAATACAAATATATACTCACAAAATTTCATAAGTAGTTTAAATGACATAAGTCACAATAACGTTATAACCTCCATGAAACCTGCAAATTGGGTGAGGATATGATATATAGTAACAATTAAATACATCATGTAATGAAGCGGTTAAGAGTTACAAAAATCATATGAAAGGCAAACGGTCATCCCCCTTTAATTACTTCTAACTCTTAATTATTTTAATTAAACCACTCATTATTGCTTTTAACTCAAGCAAACATAACATTATATAAACTAAGTAAAGCAATAACATTTGGTACTTCATTGATCCTTACTCTCTGTTTTTTTTTTCTTTAATAAAAGTTTGTTCTCTACACACAATGTAATCAATCAATCAGATATGTTTTTTTCTTCTTAATTTTTAATTTATCGGTCTATACACAGTGTAATCAATCAATCAGATATGTTTGGTTTTAGTTGTTTTTATATCACATTAAACTGTTATATTTATGCTTCAATGTAGTTTATTACAATGTGGGATGGTTTAAGACCAATATAAGACATATCCAACAATATAGGTTTTAGAGTTAGGACTGGCTCAAGTAGGGGTGTGAAGTTTGACACATGTTAAATAATTGCTAGGTTGAGACAGTGTTTAAACATAAACACAATCGTGTAATCGCGTAATGGATTATAATCATGTAACATGCTAATGATTGTCATTTGTATAACAAAATATTAATTTAACCATCTGATTATGATTGTTGCTATAATCACTTTAAACACACTTACTTTCCATTATGTTCAACGCTTATATATATTAATCGTATAAATTAGCTATACACTATATTATAAAGCATTTGGGAAGGATTCCAACCAAATTTAAGTAAATACTACATTACATGTGTGAGCCTCGTAAAGTTTGTTCGGGTCAGATTGCTTTACGTAGCATTGATAGACTATCAAGTGTTGAAGAAATGATAAAAGATAGTTAGATGCGGGGTCCTAGTGTTGTTCGGAATCTAGGTATGCAGTAATAACAAAGTCAAGGTATGCAAAGAGAAAATCAAGGTGTGCACTTTTATTTGGTTGAAATTAGAAAAAAACGGAGAGTGTAGGAGTCGATAGTTGGTTTATAGATGGTTTTATGTAATTGTCGTTTAGTTTGGTATTGTCGCTGTATTATTGATTTTCTATCTTAGAAAGCGTTTTTTTTCCTATAGAATATATTGGGCTCTGATGAAAACTTGGTTCTCGAATTGGTGGGGGCCGGACTTAATTTTTTTTTTTCGATCAGTAGTGTCCGGAAGATCAAATCGATGGGGGTCGGACTCAACCTGACCTCAATTTACCTACGAAAATCGCAAAATTTCACCACTGCGTCAAAAATCGGTGAGGCAATCCCCCTCAGACCCTAAATAAGCTGTGCCTCTGTTGGGCTCCCTTCTCTATTAAAAAAAATCAAGTGAATATCGAGTGAATTGGGCTCTTAGGTATTACATTTAAGTTTGTCGTCCACTTAGTTACCTTGTCAGACGCATGCAAAAAACTATGTGGATCTTCAAAAAGAACAATCAGGAATCTTGATTGGCGTCCAAAGATATTTAGAGGAAGTTTGGGCCCACTTAGTTACCATACATCTTCGATTCTTCTATATAGTGCAGGTTGGTTGTAGGGATAAACTTGACTAGGACAGTGTATTGGACAATGTTTGGTGTAGGGTAACCCACGATTGGAGGGACCATTTTGCAAAGATAATGCAGCTTTGAAGCAAATGTTGGTGTACACATTGTCATTCCATGAACGTAGAATCTAGATGGGGTAACCAATATAAAGAGAGAAAATGTGTCATTATCATAAATGGTGGTATAGGGCCGCATGTTCGATCTAGAGCTATTCTATTAGTTTTTTTTATGCTAATGTTAGAAATCTTACAGTAAACTGGAGCGTATGACGATTCTGCAAACAAAAGAAACAGAAAGAAACAAAATAGTTAATAGAATCGGGCTTGTGTTTGACACAATTCCTTTAAACAGATTCGTCGTCTGTTCCCAGGGTACACCGGTTCAACAGTGACGGTGCACTGCGGACTATCCCACTTGCCTGAAAAGAAACCGGAACTGACTGCCTCTGAAAAAATGTTGCTACAGCAAAACAGATGTGAAAGTGTATGTTTCTATTGTGTGTTGTGTTCTGCACATAGGTCTGTCTAATATACTTGAACAACCAAAACTGTTGGAAGCTGTTCAGACTCGAATTAATCACGCGAATTAATCACCATTATTATGGTGTTAATTGCTGATTATAATCAAGAGTTGCAACTGTTGGAAGCTGAAGGCAAAGAGTTTTCTAGAATAATCAGCTACATTATGCAAAAATTAAAACAGATATCAAAAAACCAGTCTCGCACGGACCCAGGTTTTTCGAGCTGCATTCGTGTCCGCAGGTCGTGCGGGCGTCGCGTTGGTTCAAGGATTTTTCCGAGCCAGAATCCATTTTTGCACCCCCCCTGCGCGCGGGTAGGAGCCAGAGGATAATGTAACTTTAACAATTTAATTCTTCCATTCAAACTTTACCTTATAAAGTCTTCCAATTTCCATCTTCCCACCAATGTGGGACACAACCAACTCACATAACCAACTCACATTCACTTCTATAATATCCAACAATCCCCCACATGAATGGGAGTTATTCTCAGAAACAATCTCGTTCCGATTAAATTTCAACAGTTGAGTTTTGCATACAATAGGTAGGTGTGACCCTTTGAACCTTCGCTTATGAAACGCACTTAGCCTACTGGCTCTGAGTAGAACGCGATGTCTTTGAACTCGTCTACCGTTTGTGTAGACGACAATACGCTTCACACAAAACTCTCCCTGACAACGTCAAGTCCTCATAGTTGTGTCCATTATGGTCATGGACACGTGCCTGGTTCTGCGAGAGCAATTAAGTATTATGCCCCAACAATACCCTTCGAAGCGACCCCACTTCTCTCTCACATAGGTGATCTACTAGGACTGGTTACCTCAGTCAAATCATTAAAAGCCATAAGCTTAACCTCAACCTTGTCACTTTTAGGAATGGACTAGGAAGCTTATCAAATTTATAGTAGGCTCCCTTTTTCAAAACCTGGGTTTCCCACATCTCTCCCCCCCACAGTGACCTTCGCCAGTTCATACAATTAGGTTGTCCTATTGAACTCAGATCTTGGGATCTCCAGTCAGCTGAGTTAGGTTTTCCTTAGCATAAACCTAGCCTTTCATGGGCTTTAGTCCCATTCCCATTGACGACTTCTGAACTAACTCTCTGCTTAAGCCTTTTGTTAGCAGATCCGCGATGTTATCCTTTGACTTCACATAGTCAACAGTGATAACTCCTGTAGAGATTAGTTGTCATACCGTCTTATGTCTACGTCTTATATGCCTGTTCTTACCGTTATACATTGTGCTACGAGCTCTGCCAATTGCCGATTGGCTATCACAATGTATACAAATGGCCGATGCCGGCTTCGGCCACCTTGGTATATCCTCAACAAATTGACGTAGCCATTCTGCCTCTTCACCTGCTTTATCTAAAGCGATGAATTCTGATTCCATCGTGGATCTAGCAATAACAGTTTGCTTAGATGATTTCCACGATATCGCTGCACCTCCAAGTGTGAATACATACCCACTTGTTGCTCTGGAATCATTCGTGTCAGATATCCAATTTGCATCGCAGTAACCTTCAATAACTGCTGGATATATGTGACATCTGTCACTTTTCGTATTCATTTTTTTACTAGTAACGACTCGTATTTAAAATCATCAATAAAACGTCGCATTTCTATCATTCTTATACGTTTTAAAAATATTTTGGGGTACTTTTGGACTTGTATAATCATACTACAAACATAAAATAACATTATATTTGTGAAATAATTATAAAAAAAATAAATGTTTGGGCCGGGACTCGAACCCGCGCCCAAACCGGCTCACATAACCACACAACACAACCAACTGAGCTACCCGTCTATTTGTGAACATATCTTAACTCGATTATATATATATATATATATATATATATATATATATATATATATATATATATATATTTTTTCTAAGTTCATCACAGTTGACTTGGGAAAGTCAACTGCAATTCAATCCATTCCAAAATCAACATGATCCGCGTTTTCTTCCAATTCGTATATGGTATGATTGACTGACCACGTATGCTTCTTTTCCACGCCAATTAACATTCAAAAACTTACCAAAATTCGAGCAATTACGCGTGTACCTTTTTAATGCGAGTCAAACTTTCTTAATAATCCAACCCATCGGTGTTTGTATAAATTGAACCCTCCTCTAGTAGCTAAACCCACCGAAAATCCTTTCCCCATTGTCAATTTCTGTTTTGAACACGTACAAATCTCTCTGCGATCGCGTTTTGCTTTTCAACTTTATCGCATCAATCAAGCTCGATTACCCACTGTAAGCCTCAAATTTTTTTGTTTGGTTTTATTATTCGGCATCATGCGAGCAATAGCCCCATCATATCAGGGGCTATTGGACGTTAATTAGTCGTATTGAAAATCTAGGGTTTATAAGTAACGAATTGGGGATAATTTCATCTGCAGACAAGTAATTAAATATAATAACAAATGAATCTTATCACCAACTGATCAGTAGATCAGTTGGTGTTCCCCTGTTGATCAAAACACGAACCGGCCGAAGGCCAAGGGTTCGATCCCTGCAAGCGAGTTTTTTTTCTGTTTCCTTTTAAATCATTTATAAAAACAAATCAGGTAACCTATTTAATTAATTAAAATCCAGATTTAAACGTTCTCAGGGTCTAGACCAGATGGTCGGGCTTGTGCTTATAAACATTGGACCGCCCAGAGACTCGGTTTCGAGTCTAGGCATATGCAACCTTTTCTTTTCTTATTTTTTTTAAACTCTTTTTTACTTATATATTCAATATTATCTTTAAAAATAGATTTTAAATACTAAACATGGCTTAAAAATTCTATAAAATTTATTTTAAGTTCTTCTGAGGATAAAGTTTAGTATCCAACTTTTAGTTTTTCAAAAATAATTTATTTAATATATATTATAAATATTACAAGTTTATTCATTTAAAATTTTAAAATTCTATAAAAATACCTAAACGATTTTATAAAATTCCACAAAAATTATTCTAAACTTGTATAGCAATAAACATTTCAGAAATAATTTTTATTCCTGAAAAATCGTTCATTTTATATTTTTAATTAATTTTTGTTATTTTAAACCATAAATAAATCATAATAAATTCATTTTTCAATATTTTTATCCCAAAATTTTACATAAATTATTTCTGTTCATTTAGGACAGAAATGTAAATTTTAAGTTGAAATTTCTTTAATTTTAATATTTTTAGATATTAAAATCATATCTTTGACAAATAAGAATAAATATATTAAATATTTAATTCTTGAGGAAATAATTTTATAAAAATTATTTTTATACTTAAAACCGTATAATATGATCATCCTAACTCAAAAACTTACAATAATCTTTTATTTAAATTATTTACCGAATTTCTCCCATTTATTAACAATTTACTTAATTAATAATTAAACAATTACATATCCCCACATTAGGAACCCTAGAATTACTTGCATCCTAGAATTATTTCCCTTACACATTATCAAATTCTTTAGGTTAACCCTTTGGGATAATCTCAATTCAAATTACGTTGTTCGGTAGAATTTCAAGTTATTACTCGAACTGTGAGTACTTCCTATCCCCCTTTTGCTTTTATTCATTTTTGGGTGTTACATGTACACTATTACAAATTACAAATACAAGTTTACATTTTCACAATACAATTCTAGTACTATGTGCATTTGCTTACAACGTGCTTTATGCTTAGACAATACATGTAAAATACATTTGTACTTAGTGAAATCATTAACATGGTACAAGCCGACCTTAACATTGGATAGCGTTATTGGATTGACAACCCGCCTAGGTTGATTCTCCCCCTTTTTCATCGGAGAATCCGTGGTCATTGTTAAGTTTTTTATCCATTTATTGGATAAGTACACCGCGGTTCATTTAGTACATTATACAGTCACAGGATTGATTTCGCTCATTTGTATGATACATAGTTTACATATTTGCACTGTAGCTTGCACTTGAATTGTATACCTTTTTCAACTTACTATATGTATTAAAACTAGGAATGCTCACCAACATTTCTTATGTTGACCAAACCTATTTTGTACATGTTTCAGGTGCAGTTTGATCTAGTACTATAGCATGGGACTTTTAGTGCTTGATTTTAATAAGTTATTTCAATATTTATGTTTCATTCAGACTTTGTATTTTTCGTTTCCATGTAAGACAATTTGGATCATTCAATAATATATTTTCATTTTAGTACCATGTGCTTTTGAACAAACGTCACTACGTGACACCTCGATGATTCCGCCATCGGTTAGGGTGTTACAGATTGGTATCAGCGCCATGGTTATAGGGAACTAGGTTATTAGATGAAATGGCCTAGACTATAACCGAACTTCAACTTTCATTTCCTAAATTACCATTCCCCTCATTTCTCTCTACTTTCCTTCCTCTATCTTTCACTTCTTCTCCATTTCTCTTCATCTTTCATCATGGTGCATAGAGATGGTGTCCTACAAGGAGTGGAAAGACTACATCATCATGGAGCTGGAGCAGTACCTTTCATGAAGACACTCTTAGGCATATTGCCTACTCTTATTTTGCTCCTTAAAAGTTGTTGAGCTTTAATGAGTGTGATAGGAACACGTGCAATCTGGAAGGGTGGATGCCTGTACACTGGGTTTTCTGGCATAGGCAAGCATAGCGCATAAATCTAATAACGGACCTGTTATGCTTACCTGGGGATTCCTGGAGTGAGTGTCCACTTATAGGCTAAAGCATGTCTTCTTTGATCACCATTGGGTTCAATTCCTTTGAAAAGTCAACGTTCTTGTTGGGCTTTACAGCTAGACAAGGGCAATTCAAGCATTTTATGCAAGTTTTTCAAAAATACACTCTTGTTTCATATACAATATCTCATGATTTTCATATATTGCTTACAAGTTCATACTTTCATAATCATTTGTACAACTTATACACTTACATTTTATAATCTCATGATATTTCAATTGCTGCTTTGTAGATGTCTGCTCGCCGCATGCTCCGTGATGCTAGCCAACGCACTGTTCGTGCTTCTGGACAACGTTTTGAACATCGCCTCGCATCTCTAGTCGCTCAGGAAATTGCTGCAGTGATCCCAAATCTTGTCAGTGAGTTATCCCAGAATAGTAACAGTACCAACACAGAGGGTGCGACTCAGTTTCGGTGCACTTTCAAACACTTTAACTCCTGCAACCCCACAAAATTCACTGGTGAGGAGGGTGCTACTGGCCTCCTCCAATGGTTTGAAAGTATGGAGAGCACCTTTGTGAACAGCGAGTGTCCTGATGAACTCCGCGTACGCTATGCTACCAGTGTCCTTCAAAAGGGGGAGCTAACTTGGTGGAATGGCGAAAAGCGCAATCGGGGCGCTGGTGTTGCTTTATCCTTGTCTTGGGCTGAGGTTAAGGAACTCATGATCGCCAAATTCTGCCCTAGGAACGAAATCAGGAAACTGGAGGAAGAGTTCCATGGGTTGAAACAAGACAGTGGTGAAAATCTTGCGTACAACACTCGATATCACGAACTCAGCATATTGGTTCCACACATGGTTACCCCGGTCTCTCGAGCAATCAAAAAATATATCGAGGGATTACCTGACCTGATTCAAGATGTAGTCACTGGAAGCAAACCCACTACGGTGGAAGAAGCCATCCAGCTTGCAGCCTCCTTGACTGATAAGCACGTGAAAAAGGGAAATCTGGTTAGGAAAGGAACTAAGAAACCAGCTGAGAAAACCCCCGCCCCTACTACTAAATCATCAAGAGTCGTTGTAGACAATACCGGTTCCAACTCTAGGAAGCGGAAGTTCATAAGTAAAAACTATGCCGTTGTAGCCCCAGTAACCCAGGCTCCAATGGTCCAGGCTCCTCCTGTCAAGAAAGTTTATGGGGGAAACATACCCAAATGTGCTACCTGTCAGTACCATCACCCCTCAAACTTTCCTTGTCGCCACTGTACCACCTGTGGTAGGTATGGTCATGTAGCTACCACATGTCGTTCAGTGTTTAGACCTCAACCAATCAACTCTCAACCAGCCAACCCTCAGCCAGCCAACCCTCAACCAGCTCGCCAAAACCCACAACCCATAACATATGGTCTAGCCTGTTTCAATTGTGGTGATCCAAACCACCTCAGAAATCAGTGTCCAGCTCTTGTCCTAGCAAACCGTACAACAAACCCAGTGGCTCGTGGTAGGGCTTTCAACATCAATGCAACAGAAGCCCAGGAAACAAATGATGTGGTGAATGGTACGTTTTTACTTGATGGTCATTATGCTTCGATTTTATTTGATACTTGTGCGGATAAAAGTTTTGTGTCATTAGCATTCGAACCTTTACTATCTCACACTCGCTCTAGACTAGGAGCGCCTTTCACTGTCGAGGTCGCGGATGGAAATCCCATCTCAATCGATTCCATCATTCAGGGTTGTACTCTTAGTCTTAATGAGCATGATTCTCCATTGATCTCATACCCATGAAATTGGGTAGTTTTGATGTCATCGTGGGTATGGATTGGCTTTCTAAACACCATGCTGAAGTTGTCTGCTTTGAAAAAATTATTCGGTTTCCTCTCACATCGGGTGACTTTTTACGGGTTTATGGTGAAAAACCGTCCAGTGGTCTTAAACTCATGCCCTGCACTCAAGCACAAAAATATCTATGTAAGAAATACGTGGCTTTCTTGGCCCATGTCGTGGAAAAGAAAGATAAAGACAAGAGTATCCAAGATGTTCCTGTTGTTCGTGAATTTCCAGAAGTCTTTCCTGATGACTTACCTGGACTCCCAGCAGTGCGTCCTGTTGAATTTCGAATTGACCTTGTACCTGGTGCCACACCCGTTGCAAAATCTCCATATCGCCTTGCACCTTCTGAGATGTAAGAACTTGCGAGTCAACTTCAAGAGTTGGCAGACAAGGGCTTCATTCGTCCCAGTTCATCACCTTGGGGAGCTCCAGTCTTATTTGTAAAGAAGAAGGATGGATCTTTCCGAATGTGTATTGATTATCGGGAGCTTAACAAACTCACCATTAAAAACCGCTATCCATTACCCCGCATTGATGATCTCTTTGACTAACTTCAAGGTTCGACTTGTTTCTCAAAAATCGATCTTCGTTCTGGATATCATCAACTTCGAGTTCATGAAGACGATATTCCAAAGACAGCTTTTCGTAGACGCTATGGTCATTACGAATTCATGGTTATGCCTTTTGGACTAACCAATGCACCCGCTGTCTTCATGGATCTCATGAATCGCATGTGCAAACACTTCTTGGATAAATTCGTAATCGTTTTCATTGATGATATACTCATTTACTCCAAAACCAAATCACCTCACGAACAACACCTTAGACAAATTTTGAGTATTTTGAAGAATGAACAACTGTATGCCAAATTTTCCAAGTGCGAATTTTGGCTTAAGGAAATTCAATTTTTGGGGCACATTATCAGTGATAAGGGAATACACGTGGACCCAGCTAAGATTGAGGCCGTTAAAAGTTGGGTTACGCCTAAGTCTCCCACTGAAGTTTGTTCTTTCCTTGGGCTAGCGGGTTATTATCATCGTTTCATTCTCAACTTCTCCAAGATTGCCTTACCTCTCACTTCTTTAACCCATAAAGATAAACCATATGTATGGGGACCCAGTCAAGAAGCTTGGCTTATGGCTTTGCTCCTTTTCTTCTGTTGTCGGCATTCCAAACATTGAAGCAGAAACTGTGTGATGCTCCAATCCTCACTTTACCTGACGGCAACGAGGATTTCGTGGTTTATTGCGATTCCTCTAACCAAGGTCTTGGTTGTGTTCTCATGCAACGAGGCAAGGTTATAGCATATGCATCACGACAACTGAAAAACCATGAGAAAAATTATACTACCCATGATCTTGAACTCGGAGCAGTCGTCTTCGCACTTAAGATTTGGAGGCACTATTTATATGGTACAAAATGTGTGATTTTCACCGACCACAAGAGTCTTCAACACATTTTCAACCAGAAAGATCTGAATATACGTCAACGACGATGGGTCGAATTGTTAAACGACTACGACTGCGAGATTCGCTACTATCCTGGCAAGGCAAATGTTGTAGCCGATGCCCTCAGTTGTAAAGATCATGCCCAGCTTTATTGTGCCCAGGTCCAGTCTGATATCAAACTACGCATCATTAAAGCCCAACATGTCTCTGTTACTGAAGGCAACATGTACGATGAAATGTCGTGCGGAGCCGAAAATCAGTTGGAAACCAAACATGGTTTACTTTACTTCATGAACCGTCTTTGGATTCCTGATCGTGACAACCTGCGTACCTTCCTCATGGACGAGTCTCATAAGTCTCGTTACTCCATTCACCCTGGTGCTGATAAGATGTATCAGGATCTACGTACCTTGTATTAGTGGCCCGGTATGAAAAAGGACATAGCTCTATATGTGGCTAAATGCCTTACTTGCTCCAAAGTCAAAGCTGAGCACCAACGTCCATCTGGTTTACTTGTGCAACTAGAAATTCCAGTGTGGAAGTGGGAGAACATTGCTATGGACTTTATTACGAAACTTCCACGCACCACTCGTGGTCATGACAGTATCTGGGTCATCATCGATCGATTGACCAAATCTGCTCACTTTCTACCCATTCGTGAGACCTACACAACTGAGAAACTGGCTAAAATCTATATCAATGAGATTGTCAGTCGTCATGGTATTCCTCTGGACATTATTTCCGATCGTGATAGTTGGTTTACTTCTCGCTTTTGGCAAACATTTCAATCCGCACTTGGTACTCAACTGAAACTTAGCACGGCCTATCACCCACAGACGGATGGTCAAACTGAACGAACCATCCAAACATTGGAGGATATGCTTAGAGCGTGCATCATCGACTTTGGTCGCAATTGGGACACACACTTACCTTTGGTTGAGTTCTCGTATAATAACAGCAACCATTCCAGTATTAACATGGCACCATTTGAGGCACTTTATGGTCGCAAATGTCGTTCCCCTGTTTGTTGGAGCGAGGTTGGCGAAACACAAATCACTGGCCCCGAGCTAATACAGGAAACGGCAGACAAAATACTTCGCATTCGTGAGAATTTGCAAGTTGCTCGAAGTAGACAGAAAAGTTATGCCGATCAAAGACGCAAGCCTCTAGAATTTCAAGTCGGAGACATGGTACTTCTCAAGGTTTCACCTTGGAAGGGTATATTTCGATTTGGAAAGAAAGGGAAACTTGCACCTCGGTTTGTAGGCCCTTTTAAGATCCTTGAGCGAATTGGGAAGGTGGCTTACAAGCTCAATTTACCACCAGAGCTCAGCAATGTCCATCCAACGTTTTACGTTTCTAATCTTAAGAAGTGTTTAGCTGAAGATAACTTCCATGTTCCTTTAGAGGATATCCAGATTGACGAGTCGATGCGCTTCATAGAAAAACCTGTGGAGATTATGGATGGAGATGTCAAGACACTTAAACAAAGTCGAATTCCAATTGTCAAAGTTCGTTGGGAGTCCAAACGAGGCCCAGAGTTTACTTGGGAGCGTGAGGACCAAATGATGTCTAAGTATCCTCATCTTTTTCCAGAGACTACCACTTGAAGGAATTTCGGGACGAAATTTCTAAAACTAGGGGATGCTGTGACATCCGTCACTTTTCGTATTCATTTTTTTTACTGTAACGACTCGTATTTAAAATCATCAATAAAATGTCGCATTTCTATCATTCTTATACGTTTTAAAAATATTTTGGGGCACTTTTGGACTTGTATAATCATACTACAAACATAAAATAACATTATATTTGTGAAATAATTATAAAAAAAATAAATGTTTGGGCCGGGACTCGAACCCGCGCCCAAACCGGCTCACACAACCACACAACACAACCAACTGAGCTACCCGTCTATTTGTGAACATATCTTAACTCAATTATATATATATATATATATATACACCTTTTCTAAGTTCATCACAGTTGACTTGGGAAAGTCAACTGCGATTCAATCCATTCCAAAATCAACATTCAAGATCCGCGTTTTCTTCCAATTCGTATATGGTATGATGGTATGATTGACTGACCACGTATGCTTCTTTTCCACGCCAATTAACATTCAAAAACTTACCAAAATTCGAGCAATTACGCGTGTACCTTTTTAATGCGAGTCAAACTTTCTTAATAATCCAACCCATCGGTGTTAATATAAATTGAACCCTCCTCTAGTAGCTAAACCCACCGAAAATCCTTTCCCCATTGTCAATTTCTGTTTTGAACACGTACAAATCTCTCTGCAATCGCGTTTTGCTTTTCAACTTTATCGCATCAATCTAGCTCGATTACCCACTGTAAGCCTCAAATTTTTTTGTTTGGTTTTATTATTCGACATCATGCGAGCAATAGCCCCATCATATCAGGGGCTATTGGACGTTAATTAGTCGTATTGAAAATCAAGGGTTTATAAGTAACGAATTGGGGATAATTTCATCTGCAGACAAGTAATTAAATATAATAACAAATGAATCTTATCACCAACTGATCAGTAGATCAGTTGGTGTTCCCCTGTTGATCAAAACACGAACCGGCCGAAGGCCAAGGGTTCGATCCCTACAAGCGACTTTTTTTCTGTTTCCTTTTAAATCATTTATATGAACAAATCAGGTAACCTATTTAATTAATTAAAATCCAGATTTAAACGTTCTCAGGGTCTAGACCAGATGGTCAGGCTTGTGATTATAAACATCGGACCGCCCAGAGACTCGGGTTCGAGTCTGGGCATATGCAACCTTTTCTTTTCTTATTTTTCTTAAACTCTTTATACTTATATATTCAATATTATCTTTAAAAATAGATTTTAAATACTAAACATGGCTTAAAAATTCTATAAAATTTATTTTAAGTTCTTCTGAGGATAAAGTTTATTATCCAACTTTTAGTTTTTCAAAAATAATTTATTTAATATATATTATAAATATTACAAATTTACTCATTTAAAATTTTAAAATTCTATAAAAATACCTAAACGATTTTATAAAATTCCACAAAAATTATTCTAAACTTTTATAGCAATAAACATTTTAGAAATAATTTTTATTCCAGAAAAATCGTTCATTTTATATTTTTAATTAATTTTTGTTATTTTAAACCATAAATAAATCATAATAAATTAATTTTTCAATATTTTTAACCCAAAATTTTACATAAATTATTTCTGTTCATTTAGGACAGAAATATAAATTTTAAGTTGAAATTTCTTTAATTTTAATATTTTTAGATATTAAAATCATATCTTTGACAAATAAGAATAAATATATTAAATATTTAATTCTTGAGGAAATAATTTTATAAAAATTATTTTTATACTTAAAACCCTATAATATGATCATCCTAAATCAAAAACTTACAATAATCTTTTATTTAAATTATTTACCGAATTTCTCCCATTTATTAACAATTTACTTAATTAATAATTAAACAATTACATATCCCCAAATTAGGAACCCTAGAATTACTTGTATCCTAGAATTATTTCCCTTACACATTATCAAATTATTTAGGTTAACCCTTTGGGATAATCTCAATTCAAATTACGTTGTTCAGTAGAATTTCAAGTTACTACGCGAACTGTGAGTACTTCCTATCCCCCTTTTGCTTTTATTCATTTTTGGGGTGTTACATGTACACTATTACAAATTACAAATACAAGTTTACATTTTCACAATACAATTCTAGTACTATGTGCATTTGCTTACAACGTGCTTTATGCTTAGACAATATATGTAAAATACATTTGTACTTAGTGAAATCATTAACATGGTACAAGTCGACCTTAACATTGGATAGCGCTATTGGATTGACAACCCGCCTAGGTTGATTCTCCCCCTTTTTCATCGGAGAATCCGTGGTCATTGTTAAGCTTTTTATCCATTTATTGGATAAGTACACCGCCGTTCATTTAGTACATTATACAGTCACATGATTGATTTCGCTCATTTGTATGATACATAGTTTACATATTTGCACTGTAGCTTGCACTTGAATTGTATACCTTTTTCAACTTACTATATGTATTAAAACTAGGAATGCTCACCAACATTTCTTATGTTGACCAAACCTATTTTGTACATGTTTCAGGTGCAGTTTGATCTAGTACTATAGCATGGGACTTTTAGTGCTTGATTTTAATAAGTTATTTCAATATTTATATTTCATTCAGACTTTGTATTTTTCGTTTCCATGTAAGACAATTTGGATCATCAAATAATATATTTACATTTTAGTACCATGTGCTTTTGAACAATCGTCACTACGTGACACCTCGATGATTCCGCCATCGGTTGGGGTGTTACAATATCTACTATAATGCAGCCCGTACTCTCGTGTGTATCTCAAGTACCGAAGCACCCATGTCATGCAACCCCAATGAGTTAAACTTGGGTTGCTCGTGTATCTACTTAGCTTGCTTACAGCATATGCTAAGTCTGGTCTGGTACAACTCATCAGATACATCAAGATGCCAATAATTCTTGAGTACTCTAATTGGTTAACAGGCTCACCTCGATTTTTAGCTAGATGTTGACTAGTGTCAATGGGAGTTCTAGCCACATTAGAATCATTTGCATTGAACTTCTCAAGAATTTTGTCCACATAGTGAGACTGACTTATCACAAGTCCATTCTGGGTTCGTGTGATTTGTACTCCCAGAATCACATCAGCTAATCCCATATCTTTCATGTCAAACCTTGCTCTCAGGACGTCCTTTGTAGATTTTATTATTTTCTGATTACTACCAGCAATGAGCATGTCATCCACATACAAACATAAGATGACATATCCATCTGGTGTGTCTTTCACATACACACACTTGTCACATTCATTAATTTTGAACCCAGAATCAAGCATGACATGATCAAACTTTTGATGCCATTGTTTTGGAGCTTGCTTCAAACCATATAAAGATTTTACAAACTTGCATACTTTCTTTTCTTGTCCCTTGGCTATGAAGCCCTCGGGCTGTTCCATGTAAATCTCTTCCTCTAGATTTCCATTTAAGAAAGCCGTTTTCACATCCATTTGGTGAACTTCCAAATTTCTAATTGTTGCAATGGCAAGAACCATCCTGATGGATGTTATTCGCGTAACAGGCGAATATGTGTCAAAATAATCTAAGCCTTCCCGCTGTTTATATCCTTTGATCACCAATCTTGCCTTATATTTATCAATGGTGCCATCTGGCTTCATCTTTTTCTTGAAGATCCATCGATATCCAGGTAGTTTGCATCCCGTAGGAAGATCCACTAATTCCCAGGTGTGGTTTTGTAAAATGGACTCTATTTCACATTTTATGGCCTCCTTCCACTGAGGTCCATCCGAGGAATTTACCGCTTGTTGGTAAGTTTGCGGTTCCTCCTTGACCACATAGGTGAGGAAATCTGGACCATAGGATTTTTCAGTCCTTTGTCATTTACTCCTTCGGATTTCACTTTCATCTATTTGAGGTTCATCATTTGCAACCTCTTCTCTTGAAACACCTTCCCTAGTTGAATTTGATGGGACCGGATCATCCTCTAGAACACTATCATCAATTGGGCTTTGTGAACCCAACTTAGGCCTATCCAAGCATGGGAATATGTGCTCGAACCAAGAAGCATCCTTAGATTCCAATAGTGCCGTTAGACACTCCAGGATTCTTCGAGTCATGTACAAGAAAACGAAGTGGACCACCCAAACGAGTGTATCCAATGAGCACACAATCTACAGTTTTGGGTCCTATCATAAGACGCTTTGGTGGTGTCACTACCACCTTAGCTAGGCACCCCCACACTCGCAAGTGATTATATGATGGTTTGACTCCTGTCAATAATTCATATGGTGTTACATCCTTCTTTTTACGGGGAATTAAATTTAGAATGAAATTTGCTGATAACGGCGCTTGCCCCCACATGTCCTCGCTCACCCCCGAGCTTATCAACATGGCATTCATCATTTCTTTCAACGTTCTATTTTTATGTTCTGCTATGCCATTTGATTGTGGTGAGTAAGGAGGTGTGAGTTCATGTATGATTCCACTTTTTGCACAAAGATCAGCAAAAGGTGAAACATATTCACCACCTCTATCACTCCTCACCTTTTTTATTTTCCGGTTAAGTTGATTTTCAACTTCGGCTTTGAACACAACAAATTTGTCAATAGCCTCGTCCTTACTCTTAAGTAAGTACACATAGCAAAATCGTGTGCTGTCATCAATAAACATTATGAAATACTTGTTCCCACCTCTAGTAGGAATGGCTTTCAAATCACACAAATCTGTGTGGATCAAATCAAGGGGACCGGTGGTTCGTTCAACATTTTTGAATGACGTTCGTGTTTGTTTTGCTTCGACACAAGTTTCACATTTATGATTTGAGTCAATATCAATTTTTGGTATGCTATTCAATTTAATTAAATGTCGAATGGAATTAAAATTCACATGACCTAGTCTACCATGCCAAACATTAGAAGACTCAAGCAAGTAAGCAGAATTATCGTTATTCATTCCATTCATTGTAACACCCCAACCGATGGCGGAAACATCGGGATGTCACGTATTGATGATTGTTTCAGTAGCACATGGTATAAATTGAATTTTAAATAATTTATTCAAAACATAAATATTCAAAATAAAGTGATGTCTAGAAATTCAAATACATGATATCAAATAAGCAACAACTTCAAATAACTTCTAACAAAAACTTCATGATAAATCCTCACGCATACTCAAGCCTCAGCTTCATTGTTACCTGAAACATGTTAATTTTGAAAATGTTTTTCGGTCAACAAAAGTTGGTGAGAATTACATAGGTTTTGATCATTGAATAAAACTTGTACAATTCAAGTGTCATGGCAAGTCTAGTCCATATGTGAAAACATACTAGAAGTAAATCGAGTGCATAATCAACCCTTGTGACTGTTATATTGTGGTACATCCCATACGCTCATGGTTCACTCGATTATGTTATGCGATAACAATCACCCACGCTACCTTTGTAGGAGGCACGTATCCGGGTGGGATTGTCAGTCCAATAGATCTATCATTGTATACCGTCGGCTGATCAATGTTAATGATTATGCTAGAATATTGTGCTTACCCTAGTCATGTTTAAGACATAATGCAACATAGAAAAACACATAGACACTTTATGATTGAATTGCATATAGAATGTTGTAACATGTTTCACCCCAAAAATGGTGATAAATAGAAAAGGGGCTATGTAAAACTCACATTGGCTAAGGTGAATTATCCTCTAAGTGTTGTGAATGTATGCGAGGCGAATCCCAAAGACTCAACAACGTAGCTAGTCCAAATTGAAGAAAACGAAAAAAAAGAATATCAAGCTTCCAATTCGCCAATTACAAGAGCTTATAATCAAAGCTTCAATTGTAGAAGTAATAGACTATAGAAGAAAGGTATGAGGGAAAGTTTAATCGGATTGAAACAATCGATTTAGAGGTGCAAAGTATAATGGGTCATAGGTGGGTTTTTATACTAGTTTTGGAGTCAATTAGCCAATAAAATTGGCCAACACCATAAAGTAAGGTTTTATGATGAATTGACTGTTTGACTAAGACTTTGATTGTTTGACTAAGATTTTGACTGTTTGACTAAGACTTTGACTAATCAATTTAAGGAATGTGTTAAGTTTATTTTCTTCTGAAATACTACACAAGATGATAGTTGGCTCAGTTGGTTGTCACTGTGTGTTGGTTGGCTGTGGACGCGGGTTCGAGTCCCGGTCCACACAAATCTTTTTTTGGCAATTATTTCCCTAAAACTATATTATTCTAAATTCATAATATGATTATATAAGCCAGAAAGTGACTCGAAATATTTTTAAAACGTACAAAAGTGTCGAGATACAAATAATTAATAGTTTAAGGTATTTAAAACATATATTGTTTAAAACAATACATTCTTTTTATCAAAAAAACAAAAAAATTAGGGGAAATTCGCGATGTTACAGTCTCCCCTACTTTTGGAAACTTCGTCCCGAAGTTATTAAAAACACAGGTTTGAGGTTGATTAGGTAGAAATTAAGGCAGCTGTGGTTTGGGTTAAGGCACGACATGAATTTATAGGTAATAGAATAATTTGTATCGAATAATTTGGATAAGAGGTTTGAGATGTGAGTTTTAAGGATTGGATTAGGTTCGTCTGAAGTAGCAAGAAGCATAAGAATCTAGCAAAATACTAAACTTATGTTTTAGGAATCTTATAAGAAATGCATGAATTGATTGGCTATATGAAAACCAAATGAACTACTAAAACCTTATTAGAATTTCACACTACCTTAACGTACCTGTAAATTCATGATTACGTTCCGGACTGCAATCACCAATTTACCTTACATTAGGGTTTTGTGTCCTTCTATGACTCTAAACACACATGTAAGTAATGCAAAATAACCTTGTGATTGAATCGTATACAATGTATCCAAAAATAAGTCCAACTGTTGAGCAGGAAAAAGACCTCTACCAGTCAGTGAGTAAGAACCTCTACCGATTGTTGAGCAGGTGCGATAGCCTCTACCAGTCGTTGAGCAGGTTGTAGGGCCTCTACCGACTGTTGAGCAGGCATGATGACCTCTACCAATCGTTGAGTAGGTTATTTGGTACTCTACTAACTGTTGAGCAAGTACTTCATCCTCTATCAGTTGTTTGATTAAGTGTACCAATTATTACACACATGAATTGCAAATTGATAATATGTACATGTAAGCAATCAAGTATCAAGTATAGCATACGAGTTGTAATAGAGTTGCCCTAGACAAGGTTAATGACTCTAGGTGTGTCTATAGCAAATAGTTTATATTCCATGAATTCTAGTTTCAAATGTTCAAATATGGTAGATAGTCGAATCCTTATGTATAACTAAGGATTATGTTTGATGCAACACACAATCAAGTTTTAATAATTTGGTTATCATGGGTAACTAGCTCATGTGTGAGAAGGTGAAGGATATGAATTTAGTTCTTGAGAGGATGATGAAAAATCTTGAAGCAGAATCAAGGTTGTGAGAGATAGTGAATGTGAAGATAGTTGATAAAGAGTTTATTTTATAGTAAGGAGATTATGTAGCAGTGTAAATTTTGGGGTTTGGATCAAAGGTTATAATCAAGTGTATAAGAAAACATGATTGTGATATATGCCAAATATTGTAAAAATTTGAACAAGTTGAAAATGAGTGAGTGTCGATGGAGAATTTAGAGACTAAATATTATTCCTATGGATAAAAAAAATCTTATTTTCAAAATTGGTTTTATACATAAAGCAAAAGTTGTTAAATAGTACAAGCTAAGTGGGCTTTTGATTAAAATATTCCCGTTAGTTGGAGATTTCAAACATGACATTAGGTTTTGAAGATCAAGGTTCTATTAAGTGATTTTTTAATAGTTTAAAGCATTATATAGAAAATTGTTTGTTACGTCAATAAATAAACAATTGAATTTAAGTTCGAGGACATCTTTTGACAAAAAAATATGTACTTTGTAAAGTTACTAGGTAATGAAAATACAACAGGATTTAGAAATCTTTAGTTTGTGCTAAGGTATGAGGTTATAGTTTTTAAAAATAAGTAACATGTGGAGAAATGAAATAATATGATTTGGGTAGGGTGTTGAATATTTAAAAAATGTCTAAGATGGTAAGGTGAAGTGTGATTGTGAAATCCATAGATGGTTATGAAATGAGATTGATTTAAGCTGTAAAATTTTGAGATTTTAGAGCTTAGTTTAAGGAAAGTGAGTGTAATCATTTATTCATTAATTAAAACGAATAAACGAAAACGTTGACTTATCAAAACTTCTAGATTCTAATAACATAGTGAAGACATGCTTTAGCCTATAACTGAACACTCATCCCGAGAATTCCCAGGTAGGCATCCGGGTCCCTCGTCTGATTGGGATATATGCGCAATGCCAGCCTAGACAGAAGACTCAGAATACAGGCGTTCACCCTTCCAGATTGCACGTGTAAGTTATTAAAATTCTAGAACTTCGACGAGATCTCAAGGTGGTTCAGGCTAAACCTGAGGATTTTGTCCTATTAGTCTAAGAGTAGATCTGGTGATGGAGAGCAATCTTCTTGTAGGGACTAAAGTAGGGATAAGAAGTAGGATGGAGATAGAGAATAGAAACAAGTAGGGTTGCAAGTAAAAGGAGCAAGTACTGATTATAATCCTATGGTTATAGACAAGATTATTTTTCTAATAACCTAATTCCCTATAACCAAGGCTCTGATACCAATCTGTAACACCCCAACAGATGGCGGAAACATCGGGATGTCACGTATTGATGATTGTTTCAGTAGCACATGGTATAAATTGAATTTTAAATAATTTATTCAAAACATAAATATTCAAAATAAAGTGATGTCTAGAAATTCAAATACATGATATCAAATAAGCAACAACTTCAAATAACTTCTAACAAAAACTTCATGATAAATCCTCACGCATACTCAAGCCTCAGCTTCATTGTTACCTGAAACATGTTAATTTTGAAAATATTTTTGGGTCAACAAGAGCTGGTGAGAATTACATAGGTTTTGATAATTGAATAAAACTTGTACAATTCAAGTGTCATGGCAAGTCTAGTCCATATGTGAAAACATACTAGAAGTAAATCAAGTGCATAATCAACCCTTGTGACTGTTATATTGTGGTACATCCCATACGCTCATGGTTCACTCGATTATGTTATGCGATAACAATCACCCACGCTACCTTTGTAGGAGGCACGTATCCGGGTGGGATTGTCAGTCCAATAGATCTATCATTGTATACCGTCGGCTGATCAATGTTAATGATTATGCTAGAATATTGTGCTTACCCTAGTCATGTTTAAGACATAATGCAACATAGAAAAACACATAGACACTTTATGATTGAATTGCATATAGAATGTTGTAACATGTTTCACCCCAAAAATGGTGATAAATAGAAAAGGGGCTATGTAAAACTCACATTGGCTAAGGTGAATTATCCTCTAAGTGTTGTGAATGTATGCGAGACGAATCCCAAAGACTCAACAACGTAGCTAGTCCAAATTGAAGAAAACGAAAAAAAAGAATATCAAGCTTCCAATTCGCCAATTACAAGAGCTTATAATCAAAGCTTCAATTGTAGAAGTAATAGACTATAGAAGAAAGGTATGAGGGAAAGTTTAATCGGATTGAAACAATCGATTTAGAGGTGCAAAGTATAATGGGTCATAGGTGGGTTTTTATACTAGTTTTGGAGTCAATTAGCCATTAAAATTGGCCAACACCATAAAGTAAGGTTTTATGATGAATTGACTGTTTGACTAAGACTTTGACTGTTTGACTAAGACTTTGACTGTTTGACTAAGACTTTTACTGTTTGACTAAGACTTTGACTAATCAATTTAAGGAATGTGTTAAGTTTATTTTCTTCTGAAATACTACACAAGATGATAGTTGGCTCAGTTGGTTGTCACTGTGTGTTGGTTGGCTGTGGACGCGGGTTCGAGTCCCGGTCCACACAAATCTTTTTTTGGAAATTATTTCCCTAAAACTATATTATTCTAAATTCATAATATGATTATATAAGCCCGATAGTGACTCGAAATATTTTTAAAACGTACAAAAGTGTCGAGATACAAATAATTAATAGTTTAAGGTATTTAAAACATATATTGTTTAAAACAATACATTCTTTTTATCAAAAAAAACAAAAAAAATTAGGGGAAATTCGCGATGTTACATTCATCACAGTTACATTTAACTTAATCATACCATTTAGGGCATAGCCCTTACCAACATACATACCACCTTTGGTCAACACGACCTTATTAGACTCAAACACCATTTTGAACCCAAACTTGTTCATCTGGCAACCCGACACAAGATTCTTATGAATCTCAGGAACATACAACACATTAGACAGAGTAAGTTCCTTTCCCGACGTCATCTTCAAAATCACATGTCCTTCGCCTTTGATATCTGCAGTAGCAGAATTCCCCATGAAGAGCTTTTCACCAGCAACTTCCTTGAAAGTGTTGAAAAACCTCTTGTCAAAACACACATGCCGGGTTGCCCCGGTATCAACCCACCAATCCTTGGCATCCGTTCCAACCAAGTTTACTTCAGTGACCATCATTGACAAATCAGACATCATAGCAACAAGATTATCAATCATGTTTGCTTGTTTGCCATTTTCCTTCTTGGGAAGCTTGCATTCACTTGCTTTATGCCCCGGTTTGTCACAGTTATAGCACGTTCCATTGAACTTTTTCTTCCCAATCCCACCTTTAGGTCCAGGGTGGGAGCTCTTCCCGTTGGTTTTCTTAAACCCACCCCGTTTGTTGCCTTTGTTGCTTTTGTTACCCTTTGATGATTGACCATGTTCAACAACATTGGCTTTAGCGACTTCATGACCGACAGTTTTCTTTTGAGCGGCTTTGTTGTCTTCTTCAATACGAAGACGCACAACCAAGTCTTCAATTGTCATTTCCTTTCGCTTATGCTTCAAATAATTTTTGAAATCAATCCAACTTGGTGGCAATTTTTCAATAATAGCCGCCACTTGGAATGTCTCGCTAAGCATCATTCCTTCGGCATGAATATCATGAAGAATCACCTGCAATTCTTGAACTTGACTCATAACAGTTTTTGAGTCAATCATAGCAAAATCCAAGAATTTTGCCACCACAAATTTCTTAGTGCCCGTATCTTCAGTTTTGTATTTGTGTTCCAAAGATTCCCATAATTCTTTGGCAGTAACAACTTTGCAATACACATTATAGAGCGAATCAACCATTCCATTCAGTATATAGTTTCTGCACAAAAACTCAGAATGATTCCAAGCCTGAACCGCGCTCACAGTTTGAGCATTCATATCGTCCTCAGCAACACGAGGAGTGGTTTCAGTCAAGAACCTCGCAAGGTTCAATGTTGTTAAATAAAACAACATCTTTTGCTTCCAGCGTTTGAAGTTTATACCAGCAAACTTCTCGGGTTTTTCTGCGTGGCATGCCACAACAGCAGGCAAAGGTGCCACCAAGCTAGCGGTAACAGCAACTACAGACGTGTACACTGCAGAGAGTCCAACTACAGACGTGTACACTGTTAGAACAATAAAATCTGTTTAAGTTTGTTAGACTCGAATTAATCACCATTATTATGGTGTTAATTGCTGATGATAATCAAGAGTTGCAACTGTTGGAAGCTGAAGGCAAAGAGTTTTCTAGAATAATCAACTACATTATGCAAAAATTAAAACAGATATCAAAAAACCAGTCTCGCACGGACCCGGGTTTTTCGAGCTGCATTCGTGTCCGCAGGTCGTGCGGGCGTCGCGTTGGTTCAAGGATTTTTCCGAGCCAGAATCCATTTTTGCACCCCCCCTACGCGCGGGTAGGAGCCAGAGGATAATGTAACTTTAACAATTTAATTCTTCCATTCAAACTTTACCTTATAAAGTCTTCCAATTTCCATCTTCCCACCAATGTGGGACACAACCAACTCACATAACCAACTCACATTCACTTCTATAATATCCAACAATCCCCCACATGAATGGGAGTTATTCTCAGAAACAATCCCGTTCCGATTAAATTTCAACAGTTGAGTTTTGCATACGATAGGTAGGTGTGACCCTTTGAACCTTCGCTTATGAAACGCACTTAGCCTACTGGCTCTGAGTAGAACGCGATGTCTTTGAACTCGTCTGCCGTTTGTGTAGACGACAATACGCTTCACACAAAACTCTCCCTGACAACGTCAAGTCCTCATAGTTGTGTCCGTTATGGTCATGGACACGTGCCTGGTTCTGCGAGAGCTATTAAGTATTGTGCCCCAACAATACCCTTTGAAGCGACCCCACTTCTCTCTCACATAGGTGATCTACTAGGACTGGTTACCTCAGTGAAATCATTAAAAGCCATAAGCTTAACCTCAACCTTGTCACTTTTAGGAATGGACTAGGAAGCTTATCAAATTTATAGTAGGCTCCCTTTTTCAAAACCTGGGTTTCCCACAACTCTCCCCCCCACAGTGACCTTCGCCTATTCATACAATTAGGTTGTCCTATTGAACTCAGATCTTGGGATCTCCAGTCAGCTGAGTTAGGTTTCCTTCGCATAAACCTAGCCTTTCATGGGCTTTAGTCCCATTCCCATTGACGACTTCTGAACTAACTCTCTGCTTAAGCCTTTTGTTAGCAGATCCGCGATGTTATCCTTTGACTTCACATAGTCAACAGTGATAACTCCTGTAGAGATTAGTTGTCGTACCGTCTTATGTCTACGTCTTATATGCCTGTTCTTACCGTTATACATTGTGCTACGAGCTCTGCCAATTGCCGATTGGCTATCACAATGTATACGAATGGCCGATGCCGGCTTCGACCACCTTGGTATATCCTCAACAAATTGACGTAGCCATTCTGCCTCTTCACCTGCTTTATCTAAAGCGATGAATTCTGATTCCATCGTGGATCTAGCAATAACAGTTTGCTTAGATGATTTCCACGATATCGCTGCACCTCCAAGTGTGAATACATACCCACTTGTTAGAACAATAAAATCTGTTTAAGTTTGTTAGACTCGAATTAATCACCATTATTATGGTGTTAATTACTGATGATAATCAAGAGTTGCAACTGTTGGAAGCTGAAGGCAAAGAGTTTTCTAGAATAATCAGCTACATTATGCAAAAATTAAAACAGATATCAAAAAACCAATCTCGCACGGACCCGGGTTTTTCGAGCTACATTCGTGTCCGTAGGTCCTGCGGGCGTCGTGTTGGTTCAAGGATTTTTCCGAGCCAGAACCCATTTTTGCACCCCCCTGCGCGTGGGTAGGAGCCAGAGGATAATGTAACTTTAACAATTTAATTCTTCCATTCAAACTTTACCTTATAAAGTCTTTCAATTTCCATCTTCCCACCAATGTGGAACACAACCAACTCACATAACCAACTCACATTCACTTCTATAATATCCAACAACTAATTAGGTTATATAGGAGGGCTTTGGGGGAAAACCATATATTATGACAACATGCAGAACACAAAGCAAGTTATTCAGTTCGCAGTGTTATAGTTTTAAAATACAAGAAATTAATTCCAATGTCTATTTATCTCTTCTGAAATCCATAAAGATAAACAAATTTCATTGACCTTACATATTCATTTATTACCTAAACCTCTCCCATGTACAGGTAAACAGTTAAAAATAATAAAGAAGACATGAATAATGTAGTTTGATTTTGTTTTTATATACATAGCACTAGATTATACCCTGGAAGTGTCCCGGGTTGAGAAACTAAGTAAAGTAAATAAAATTAGAAGTATCTAAACTATAAAAATGACATCTATGTATCAACTTACATTAGATACTTTAAAAATATATATATATATATATACCAAAAGATCCATTTCACCTTACAACATTAACACCTAAAACAGAATATTAAGATCCCAAGCACTTCAAGGGGACAAAGATTGTTTAGCACCAATACATTTAGTCAAAGGTCTTTAACTGCATACAATAAGATTTGAGCTATTTCAGAATATGGTAGAAAAAGAAAACATAGTAATTACCTGTTGGAAAGCGTCCCGGGTTGAAATATCTAATATTACATAATAAAATATCTAATATGACAACATAATTAATGACTTGCCAATATATGATTAATGAATATTATTATTATTATTATTATTATTATTATTATTATTATTATTATTATTTTTTTAAACAAATCTTTACCATAAGTTATCATATTCTAATATAAAAAAGGGTAATTGGGTCAGGTATCACCTAATTCCAGGCCCGACCCAAACCCACAAATTTTTTTTTTAAATTAATTCCAAACCTGACAAAATACCTGTCGGGTTACAAAAAATAGTCTTTTTTTTTCTCCGTTTTTATATAGCACTATGGTACTCGTTGGAAAGATAATAAAACACTCGTTAATTTGGTGTAATTTTTTTATTTAAAAAATCTCGTATATAAAAGATGTTAACGTTTAAAAGTTATTAGAGGAAACATGAAAGAGAAATTAATAAAGTTTTAATATTTACATTTAGTAGATTAGGTATTTAATAGATCATGTTAAATCATATTTAAACCATATTTATTCCTTTTTTTAATTGGTCTAGAGTTGCCAAATCACATCCATATCTCAAAAGAGAAATTACATAATCTTATGACATGTCATTAAAAATTGATTTGGTTTATCTATTAATCTATTATCTATTATCTATTATCTATTAATCTATTAATATATATAAAGGAATTGAACATTGCTGACGTGGCGTGCAATGGTGCCTTCAACCTCTCCATGAAACTGCCACGTGGCATCATAATAATTGAAAGATTTTAGTGTTTTTGATTTATTTCCTTTTTTAATTAAAAAAAAAAGATAAACATAAAACCCCAAATTTATCTCTCTATCTATCAATTCTCAATTACTAAAATTAAATTGAGTTATTTTAGAAAAAAAAGAATTTAAAAACAAATTAAAATTTTTCTCTTATGTTCCTCCCATAATTTTTAAACGTTAATATCTTTTATATTCGAGATTTTTTAAATAAAAAAATTACACCAAATTAACGAGCGTTTTATTATCTTTCCATTGAGTACCATAGTGCTATATAAAAAACGGAGAAAAAAACGATTATTTTTTGTGGGGTTATGTTCATACAGAAAAAAAAAACACAAAGTGTTCAGGTTATTCATTAATCATGTTTTTTCTTTTAAACCAGGTTCTTATCTACGATGTTGAAATTCAGCCCAATCGCCATGCTATCATTGGAATTTCACTCTTCTAAAGATGGATTGGTATACTTATCAAGAGAAGCTAAGAGAAAGAATCGCGCAACACTGCAACACATGGTGTCACCTTATAGAAAGGTTATATTTTTATTTATTTAATTACAAGAGTAATAATTATTACTATTAGTATTAATATTATTAGAATGATTATATTTTTCAACCCCCATCATGAATTCTACATCTATATAAGTCAAAGTGAAATTGTAACATATTTTAAATTACGTGAAGATGATTATATGTTGAAGGTTATCCTTTAATACTGTATTATGTTTAATATGGTTTATGCTTTTTATTTTTTTAACTCTTTAAATAAATGTTTTTTAACTAAGATTGATTATGTTTAAGTTATTTACTCTTTTCGTGATTTGAGTTTTCTTCTTTTATCATTTTTATCATTTTTTATTAAATCATATTAAAATTTTCAACCCTGGGACCTTCCCGGGGTAATCAACTAGTTATATATATATAGATATAGATATGCGTGTAAGTCTATAAATTGAAAGAATAGGGTTAATAAAAAAATCAACGATTAAGATTTTAATTATTTGTTCTTACAGTAATTTGGTATTCCTTAAGGGTCATGTTATTTACACCGGGTTTTTTAGGGTTTTACAGCTCTCTACGGCTCGTAGAGGCCTCTACGGGCCATAGAGGTGTCAGAGCATTGAAAACCACATCCATCTACGGCTCGTAGAGGCCTCTACGGGCTGTAAAGGTGGGTGCCCACTGCAATGATTGACACGGGCCTCTACTACGACTCGGTGCAAATAAGTTTTGAGGTGGTGCAAATAGGGGGGCCCGTTCTTAATGAACCTCACTATTCGATCATATTAACTTTATAAAGGGCTAAGGGCATTAGGGGTGAGCAAAATTGTTCCGGACCGAAAAAAACCCGAGGACCGAACCAAAATTCCACCAAAACCGACCCGGGTATGTTTTTTAGGTTCTTTAGTCGGTCTAGAAATATAACTCGAGCCGGTTCTCGGGTCGGGTCGGTCCAGGAATACGTGAAAACCGAGGAAAAAACCGACGGACCGAAGTACTCTAATAAAATAACTAACTGCATTGTATCCCTGTGGCAAAACCATGTAAATAAATAACTTTTTTTTTTTTTTGCTAATTTATTATAAAATTTATAAGTTTAAAATTGTGGTTCAAGACTTTTATGATATTTAAGCAAGTAACAATGAGATGCCAATAATGCTCTTGATCAACAATTAAAGCTAAAAAGCAAAGGAGATGATCAGAGTCCTTGTGACACAGAATTGGGTATCTATCTTGTTGTTGGGTATGCATGCTTAGATAGCTGCTGCAGTATTATGTCCTTTTTTTTATATTAGATAAAATTCAGATTTAGTAGTGGTGGTTACTAGATATAATTCAGATTTAGTGATCGTTCATATAAAAATCTATAATCTACTATTTTATATTCGGTTCGGGTATTCCTCTTTGGACCGACTGGAACCGACTTCTAAGGACCGAAGACTGACCCGTAATAAGGTTCCATATCTCGGTTCTGATTTTATAGGGTGTTCAGGTTTCAGGTCGGGTCGGTTCTTGTACTTTGCTCACCCCTAGAGGGCATACACACTCCTTGATCATGGGGTCACCCGCCCCTAGGAAAAAAAATAGTGTTATATATACATTAAAATCCCAATCGCTACCTATGAAAATTTTGAGACTGAACCCAATGAAATTTCAGGAAAAAAAAAAACCAAATTAGAAATTTTTCTTTTCAAATATAAGTCTAATACAAATTAATCAAGCTCAATTGACCCTAATATATTTATATAAACATTTAATATAAATATTTAAGCCGAGAGCTAAACAAATAAAAAAAATGAAGTTATGATGATGTTAATAGTTAATGCATGTTTATTTAAATTTTACCAGGTGTGTTGATTGGTAGATAATACTAGATTATGCTTTTGAGCACTTGAATAGAGAATCTTTGGTTTCTAATGTGTAGTTTAGTAAATTTAGTTTGATTTTATCTTTTTATTATGTAACCTAACTCATACCCAACCATTTACTTAATATTTAGTGGCATTCAAACGACTCTCAAAATTTTCAGACCCCATGTAACAAATAAATTATGGGTCCGTCAATACCATTGGACTTGATAATAGTTGATATATAGTGTCTCCTTATGGATCTTTAATAACCCACGTGAAGAGATTTGACTTTGGAACTAAAACACAATTATTTCTTTAATTTAGTAAGCATATGTATGCTTATTTAGGGAGATAAATAGTAAAGCTTGGAATTAAGCAAAATGGCGGTTTTATTCAATGGCAATAAGTTGAAGCAGTCCACTTAATTTATATGTTAGACAAACAAAATGAAGTTGAAAAATAATCAAATGAAAACAAGTTGTAGTGGAAAAGATGGGGTGTGTCCTTTAATGGGGTAACAAAGATTCATGATGTAACTTTGCATGGCATGAGTGATGATAGCAGTAGTGTGATAATTACTGAGGTTATGAAGAAAAAGGAAAAGGGTTGAGTAATGGGTTCGTTATGCAATCATTCTTCATTGGATATATCTAGGTTTAAAGGAGATTGAAAGACAATGGATTGAAAGTGATTGAACCCCATATGTGCACTTGGTAATATAGTCAATTTGCATGTTATCTTGATTTTCTTCATGCTGTCCAAATCTTGCTTTTTTCTCGGTCAAAAGCTATATACTGATTAGCAATTAGACAGTGATTGTAACCTATTTCATAGTTACGTGTTGATTTAAGTGGTTCGAATTTGGTCATAATAAGATGAAAATTTAGTATATACAAACAAACATAAGCAACTAGTAAGATCTCATATTCTCATTTAAAAGAGTTCTGGAGAACCGGAGAAGGTGAGATAAGGACAAACGTATCCGAAAGATGAAATTTTGTACATGAATATTGTCCGTGTTTATTGATAACTTATATATTTTTCTTGGAAAATCACCCAAATGGCCTTTGACTGAAGGAAATTTACCCAAATAGTCACCTCAGGCGTCTCGGGACCTGAGCCGACTCTGAAGACGGTTGAGACGGTGACCAATCAAAAATCTCTGAAGACATGTGAGAAAGTGAGGATAGAGAGAGACTGGGACACGTGTCCCAAGGCTCTCTCTCTCTCTCCTCATTTTCTCTCTCCCCTCTCTCTCTCTCTCTCTCTCTCCTCTAATAAAAAAATCGACTCTGTGACGTCTTCACTGTGCTGGAAGCGTCTCTGTGACGTCTCCCAACGCCTAAAACGTTTTTTGCAACCGTGCCGGAAGCGTCTCTGTGACGTCTCCTAACGCCTAAAGCCTCATGGAGAGGTCTCAGGACCTATGAAGATCTTTTTTATTATATTTTTGACACGTGGCAAGACGGTTCAGAGATTTTTCGGACACGTGGCTTCATTTGATTGGCTCGTTTTCTCAGAAGTCTTCGGAGTCGGCTCAGGTGCCTTGGGGTCTCTCCCGAGACGCTTGGGGTGACAATTTGGATAAATTCCTTCGGTCAAAAGCTATTTAGGTGATTTTCCCTATTTTTTTCATGTATGATATGTCAATGGATAGATGACAAAGTAACAAAATGCTTAACCTACTGAATTTAGATGAATATGTGTAAGTTGGAACAGACAATATCAACTCAAACTATATAGCCAATAATTTATAAATAACACAACTCTTAACCATTGTTGTAAAAATAGGCCTGGTCGGTTCTAACCAAGTTATACCAAGAGTACCATTGCTATTCAAATAATAATTTGTGGTCCAAGATAAGAAATCGACGGCCTAATATGTCAGTTTCACACTAAGTGTAGTACTCGTCTTCTTTTCCGATATAGATATATATCATATTTTTACATTCCTAAAGTTGGAAAAAAGCGGATGCATAGGCGTCTCATTCGTCTTGAAAAAGTGTAGGCTTAATTGTCTTAACAGTCTCTGCCACATGGAAAAAGGATAGGCTTAGCCATCTCAGAAATTCAGTCATTTCAACCACCTCGTAAAAATGTAGGCTTAGTTGACTCAGTCGCTTAGAAAAATTGTAGGCAAAATCTTAGAGGTATCAACTGTCTGGTTAAAAGAATAGCATAAATCGCGGTCGTCTCAGCCAGCGGAGCTAATGTGACAGTTTCTGATTTGTGGAATAGGGTCGATTACTTTCTGTTAGGTATCAGTCGGCGCAGCGGAATCAAACACACAAACGGCACACACGATTATCACGCGATGAACAGAAAATAAACACGACACAAGAATTTTACGTGGTTCGGTCCCAGTGCGGGACCTACGTCCACGGGCTGCAACTAGGTTATTTCATTAAGCTCAAGGCACGCATATTACAATACATGACTAGGGTATATATAGAGAACAATTAGGTTAAACAACTTAGGGACCAAGAAAACTAAACCGGGTCTGGCCCATGTCTTCTAATGTCAACCCTAAAGCCTAATAAACCAAGGACTTCACCAACCCAACAATCTCCCACTTGAAGGCCTTGCGAGGAACTCCAGCCTGCCAACAAGTAAATAACAACCCAATCATCTAGTACTCAGTAATCTCTAAACACACAGGAACAGAAGTCTTCCAGGTCTAACTCCCAAAGAACAAACCAAACCCCAAACCTGTCCATGTATCCACCTAGCTGCAGCGGCCCTTCTCATCAGTAACCTGAAAGGCCCATTGAAGCTCCCAACAACTCCAATATGGTCATCAAAGACCCAACCATGGCAAAACCCGCCATAGGCACATCCTCAATCTCAACCGGCCCCTACTTACTCAAATCACCGGCTCCAGAGGAAAGAACACTCTCCACTAACAGCAACCTCCCAGGAGAGATTTCATTCAGATTCTTGGTCTTCCAAACCTAACGTCGATTTACAGACTGTGTCAGAACACCCCATGTGCTCCCACTGTTACAAAAATCCCGTCCATGCTTAGACCTCCGAATACGCTCAAGCGGATTACCTGGAGTCCCAGAGTCTTTTGCTGTAAACAAGACTCGTTTAACTCTCGAATCAGCGAGCCAAGACTTTACTACACGGAAGTTGGTTCTCTCCTTCCGGTTACGCAGCAATCTGCACACTTCAAAAGTCTCTGACAATAGATTCACTAACGCTTCATTGAAGTAGGTAACAAGAAATGAAGCTAAATAGAATCTCGAACCCAAGAGTCTCACTACTTTTCACTGAGTCCCAATGTATCAAACCCAGACACATTCTCAGAAGTAGAATTTCCTATCTATGACATCGATTCTAAAAAAATGTCCACACCTCCATGCAGCCCCAACAAGTCAACTACGCTCAGCTCCCACTGTCCCTGTTATCCCAACCCATGCCAAACCGACACTCATGAGTCGAACCTCCACTCGTACTTCCCCAGCGAAAACCTTCACCCAGTACCAATACAAAGATACCCTCAAATGTCAAACCACTGATCACCACCGAACAAGAATTAACATCACAGTTTCAGATCAGCTAACAGGCAAATGGTTATAACAGCAGTCGAGCTTTCATGGAAAGCAAGCGGTACCAAGGGTTCTATGACCGTACACACGACCAGTTAACGCAAACCCTAACCGAAAGATCATCCAACTAGCTAGCAATAGTTCACATGACTTGACACTAACATTTTTTTTTCACTTATGTCATCACCAGCATGCCCGAGCAGGAATACCTTAAACCCAGAGTATTCCAGACCAGCTGGTTTCATTTTCTCCAGTTTTACACATCGTCAGTACCACATCCAAGTTCCCTTGACAAACCAATCAACCAACACTCAAAACCGTCTAACATTCTGATTACTACCATCTCGTCTTCAGTTATAACAATAACAAATGCGAACAAATCGGAAACAGTGAACAAACACAGCAATGGCACGAGCCCGAACTTGACTGTAACACCCCAACCGATGGCGGAATCATCGAGGTGCCACGTAGTGACGATTGTTCAAAAGCACATGGTACTAAAATGTAAATATTATTGAATAAACCATTAACTGTCTTACATTGAAATGGAAATACAAAGTCTTAAATGAAATGTAACTGTTGGAATAACTGAATTAAAAATAAAGCACTAAATGTCTCTTGTTAAAGCATTAGATCAAACTGCACCTGAAACATGTACGAAATAGATTTGGTCAACACACGAAATGTTGGTGAGCATTCCTAGTTTTGATATATATAGTAGGTTAAAAAGTTATACAATTCAAGTGCAAGCTACAGTGCAAATATGTAAACCATGTATCAAACAAATGAGCGAAATCAACCCTGTGACTGTATAATGTACTGTATGAACTGTAGTGTACTTATCCAACAAATGGATAATACTTAACAATGGCCACGGATTCTCCGATGAAAAAGGGGGAGAATCAACCTAGGCGGGTTGTCAATCCAAATAGCGCTATCCAATGTTAAGGTCGGCTTGTACCATGTTAATGATTTCACTAAGTACAAATGTATTCTACATGTATTGTCTAAGCATAAAGCACGATGTAAGCAATGCACATAGTACTAGAATTGTATTGTGAAAATGTAAACTTGTATTTGTAATTTGTAATAGTGTACATGTAACATCCCAAAAGTGAATAAAAGCAAAAAGGGGATAGGAAATACTCACTGTTTACGTAATAGCTTGTAATTGAACTTGGACAACGAAATATGAATTGAGATTACTCCCAAATGATCAACCTAAAGTATTCGATAATGTGTAAGGGAAATAACTCTAGGATATAGGTATTTCTAGGGCTTCGAATTTGGGGATAATTGCTCGTTTGATTAATATTAAAAATATTCAACAATTGAGAGAAATTTAGTAAATAAATAACAAAAAATCTTTTTATAAGTTTTAAATCTAGGATGGTCACAAGAATGTGTTTAAAGTATAAAAATAATTTTTATAAAATTATTTTCTTTAAAATAGATTATTAAATCTATTTATTACAAATTGTCAAAATCTTAACTTTAATATTTAAAAATATTAAAATCAAAGAATTAGAAGTTTAAAATTTATATTTCTGTTCCAAATAATCAGAAATAATTTCTATAAAATTTTGATGCAAAAATAATGAAAATTGAATTTATTATGATTTAATTATGATTAAATCTAACAAAAATTGATTAAATGATTTTTCTGAAATAAAAATCATTTCTGAAAAGCTTAATGTTATAAAAACTTAGGATAATTTTTGTGGAAATTAATAAGATCGTTTTGATATATTTATAGATTTTTATAAATAAAATAGAATAAACTTGATTTATTTATTATATATATTAAATAAATAAATTTTTGAAAACTAAAAAATTGGGTGTTGAACTTTTATCTCAGATCAACATGATATAATTTTTGTAGAATTTATAAAAGGGTTTTGGTATATTAAAATGAATTTTGAATATACAAATGATTATATATATAAGTTAAGCTTTATAACAACAAAAAGAAAAAGAATGGTGTTGCTAAGACTCGAACCTGGCCATCTGGCCGGTTCAAGTCTTTGTGAAAGAAGGCCAACCAACTGGTCTGATGATCAGTTGGTGTTGAATGTTGTTTTGAAATAATTAAATACACATAGTAGCAGAACCATTATCCCCAATTTCATACACATGAACCCTAGTTCTAGCAATAATCTGTTACACACATCAATAGCCCAATTGATCTTAGGGCTTTTGATGTGTGCACGCCGGTGATCAAAACCCACATAAAAGATTAGACTTACAGTGTAGAAACGAGTACGATTGAGTGGTCAACTCTAAAAGTCAAAATGCGAAGAACATAACTAAGACAGAAGATTTTAAGTAAAATTGGGGATGGAGAAAGAGATAATGGCGAGTGGTAATGGTTAGGGGCTGTTCAATTTATAGTGTAGTAGCTTGGTGTTCGTTTTGGTAAGTTTTGACCCGTTTGAATACACACGCGTGAATAATCAATGATTTTGGTCAAATTGGTTTGAATTATACGCGTATTTGATGAAGGATGGGCCGATAATCACGTTTCCTAAGTCAACCATGATTAATCATGAGTTAATTAAACCAATTAAAGGGTCAAAAGAAGGAAAAAAAAATATAAAAAAAATAAATAAATACAGCTGCTGGTCGCTGTTCGAACAGGGAAGGAGAAGGAACAAGGAAAAAGAAGGGATAAATGTAAATAGGGTTGGGTTTGTTTCAGATAAGAGCTTGTGGCTCAGTGGTTTGGACGCGCGTGTGTTACAGCTCCTGCCCGGGTTCGAGTCCCGGCAGGGGCGTTTTATATTTTTTTTTGTTTAACAGAATGGAGGGGAAAGGGAAGTGGGCTGGACCTTTGTTGTGGGCCGGTATTGGGCTGCTGTTGGGCCGAGCTTTATGTGGGTTGATTTCAGAAATTGTAAAGGGGTTTGGGCTTAAAGGGATCTTGAGTTTGAGTTAAACAATTAAATAAATTTTGTATCTAGATTAATGTTATCACTTATTATTATTATTATTATTATTATTATTATTATAAAATATATATATATATATAATGATAAAGTGACGGATGTCACATTGACGACTGTTCTACTGAACACTGTCAATCAAACCGCTTTGCTCATACAACAACTTTTGTAGACAAACCAAAACACCCGAATGCTGAATTCACAAAACACGGTCTAAAAATAATAATATTCACAGTTGATAAATGTCAAAATCAGAACCCTAAAAAAACAAATCCTACTTAGCTCGCAACCCAAACTCGACCAACAACTGAATAAACTTAATCAGTGGCTCCAATCGAATTCAACAAATTAAACATGCGGCTCAAGGATTAAAATAATTGGCACTTACCTTCGTCGCCTCGTCTTGCATTCGTTCGTGCAAATCTCACTGTGTTAACGAGCCAAAGTTCTGATACCACTTGTTAGGTATCAGTCGGCGCAGCGGAATCAAACACACAAACGGCACACACGATTATCGCGCGATGAACAGAAAATAAACACGACACAAGAATTTTACGTGGTTCGGTCCCAGTGCGGGACCTACGTCCACGGGCTGCAACTAGGTTATTTCATTAAGCTCAAGGCACACATATTACAATACATGACTAGGGTATATATAGAGAACAATTAGGTTAAACAACTTAGGGACCAAGAAAACTAAACCGGGCCTGACCCATGTCTTCTAATGTCAACCCTAAAGCCTAATAAACCAAGGACTTCACCAACCCAACAACTTTCAATTTTTTTAAAAACGATGTCTATATTGGAAAATACTAAGCCAACAATAGGGATAACCCGACTCAATACTAGTTGGGTATTACCTTGTAATTATCTGTCAAGTATCGGGCATACCCACATGTATCAAATATACCCGTTAGTTTGTTAAAATATACATATTTCATATGTTTTTTTAAATACAAAATTGTTATTATAATTATTATTTAATTTTTATTTTTATAACAACTATTATAAACTAAAATATACATTACATATATATAAGTTTTATTATAATCAGATAATAAATTACAATCTTTTTATAATTTCTTGTATATACTTCACAATATACAAAATATAAATAATATGATCAAACACATATTTCAAAAGAAAATTTATTTTTTCTCATAATAAACTTACTAAAATAAATCACTAAAGCAAAAATATAAAAAATAATTTCGGGTATATGATCAGGTAAACAGGTATGTGATTTCGGGTAATCGGGTTGGATATTACCTAATCTCATCCCCGTCTCAAACCCGCAAAAAAAAAAAAAAAAAAAAAAAAATTAAACTAATCTCATACACGTCCATAGCAGTCA
Source organism: Ambrosia x helenae (assembly GCA_030844895.1). Taxonomy (NCBI): domain Eukaryota; kingdom Viridiplantae; phylum Streptophyta; class Magnoliopsida; order Asterales; family Asteraceae; genus Ambrosia; species Ambrosia x helenae. The sequence continues at coordinate 17,061,289 of CM061233.1, forward strand.
GGTTTCAGGTATACCCGTTAGCCTCTGCTTTTTTGCCATCCCTAGTAACTATTTATTTTGTAATTATCCCTAACAAGTAGAGGTTAATTAGTGCAAAATACTAAGTTTGTTGCTATCTCAGGTATCAAAATATCATCTTTACAACAAGATATCATCTTTACAACAAGCATATTTTGTTGTGGCTGTTATCTTACTAAATTTACATTTTTTGTTATTCAAAGGCTCAAAGCATGTGTATTACGAATATCCCACTTAAACTTACGTATCTATATATCTATATATCTATATCTATATATATATATATATATATATATATATATTGCAAAGGGATTAATCCTACATGTCATACTCTTATGCAATCTTTTCTTTGAGAGATGTCATATAAGATGTGATGTGGCAAATATAAACCAATTAAAAAAAAGAAATAAATATGATTAAACTAATCTATTATAATCTTTAAGCTAATCTATTAAATACATAATCTACTAAATCTAAATATTAAAACTTTATTATTTTTTCTCTCATGTTTCCTCCCATAACTTTTAAACGTTAATATCTATACGAGATTTTTTAAAGAAAAAAATTACACCAAATTAACGAGCATTTTATTATCTTTCCAACGAGTACCATAATGCTATATAAAAAACGGAGAAAAAATGACTATTTTTTGTAACCCGACAGGTATTGTGTCGGGTTTGGGATTAGTTTAAAAAAATTGTGGGTTTGGGTCGGGTCTGGGATTAGGTGATATCCGACCCGATTACCCGAAACAACATACCCAAATACCCGAACTATATACCAATGAATTTTTTAACGCATCACATAACCCTTAGACTAATGCGTTCGATATTTCAATAATTAACTTTTTTTTCTTATTTCATGTTAGTTTTTTTAGAATGATCAATTACAAACTTCCGAATTCATTTGTAATGGCACTAGATTTATACCCCGGCGCAGAGATTCGTTTTTTTTTATATTTGAATATGATAACTTATGGCAGAGATTTGTTTAAAATAATAATAATAATAATAATAATAATAATAATAATAATATATTTTATTATGTTATATTAGATATTTCAACCCGGGACGCTCCCGGGATAAAAACTAGTGTACTATATATGTGCTATAAACTCCAACAAACTTAGCCACATGATCAGCCACAAAAAAGAAGACTATTGACTTGATTGTGAACCTATGACTTGATTGTGAACCTAAACACTATGCTTTGTTAAATGAGATCCCTTTTGAATTCTACTAATGAAATTATTGCACATGCTTATTGAGTTGACAACATGAAAACTTCTAGATACATATTTTAATTTGTTTTTTCGTAACTAAGCTTTAAAAATATATGGACAAACAATCAAACTAAAAAAGATCTATTCCAATTATTATCCGACAAAAGTAAACCTTGCATTTCTAATGTGGTTTAGGATGTCACTATTATCAATTTTGGTGAGCGTATAATCCAACCCGAACCCCACCCAATTATGTTCGAACGGCATAAATACATTAAAAGAAACTAGCAAGACGCTAGCAAAAGCCTTATAGAATACAATTAATAACATATAACGAAGTGCTACACCATCAACCAAAACACAAGTTACAAAACTTAGCTCTGATTTTTTATAAAAATAGACGAGACGAGCTTGGTTTCTTGCACTGCCTATAATAGAAAATATGTGTCCTTTCGTGAAACTTCTGTGCTTGTATAAGACCTCTTTGTATGAGCATTCTTTATTGATGCCCATAACTCTTAACATAAAATTAAAGATGAAAGACTCTAATGTAAATTCAATTCAGAATACCATACAACTATGTTAGACTATAAGGAGGGGGGGGAAGAGGGGGATGAAGCGCCATGTGGCACTTGTGGGACCCTTGTGGGGGGGAAAATAATTGTGGGGAGTGGAAGGGGGGGAAGAGGTGGGGGGAAGTAACACTTGACATTTCTTTTTTCTTTTTTTTTTTCTTGTTTTTAACTTTCTTTTTTAATAAATATAAAAACAAAATTTTAAAAAAACATAATATTAATTCATAATAAACTACAAAGTTAAATAAAAAAAACACTAACAAACCAAAATTACATGAAATTTTAAAAAAAACATAAAAAAAATACACGTTAGTTATTATCGCTATCGTCTTCATCAGATGGGTAATCTCTTGGTATACTCCAAATATGATCAACTAGATCCGCTCGAAGGTTGTGATGTGTTTGGCTATTCTTGATTTCAAAGTTGTTGGCGTTTCTTTCTTCATCCGTAATGTTTTCTTGACTTTGCTGCGTTTCCTCACCAAAGTACTCGCATATTGCACGTCCTTCATCCTCCAAAATCATGTTATGTAAAATTAGGCATGCGTACATCACATTTCGTACATGCGTTTTTTCCCACAGTCGGCAGGGTTGGGCCAAAATGTGCCATCTTTTTTTCAACACACCAAAAGCACGCTCAACATCTTTCCGTGCAGCCATTTGAGCTTTGTTAAACTTTTTTCTCTTAGGGTCTAACGTAGTACTCCGTGTAAACGATTTTACGAACACAGCCCAATCAGGGTAAATTCCATCTGCTAGAAGATACCCGTACTTGTATTCTGCCTCGTTTAAGAAAAAAGTTCCTTTTGGTGCAACATCGTTTATAAGATCGTTGAAGATTGGGGATTGATTAAGAACAGTCCTATCGTTCAACGAACCGGGCACACCAAAAAACGCATGCCAAATCCAAAGATCTTGTGACACAACCGCTTCAAGCATCATACACGACGTTTTATGAAAACCGCTAGCGTGTTGGCCTTGCCACTCAGTTGGACAAAGTTGCCACTCCCATTTCATACAATCTATACTCCCGAGCATACCGGGAAAACCATGTTTTTCTTCGTGAAACTCTAAAAGTTGTTGGACGTCACTAAATGTTGGTTTTCTCAAATATCTTTTTAAATATAAATCAATGACGCCCGCACAAAAAAACTGAGTACTTTCTCTAGCCGTTCGCTCGGCCATCCTTAGATACTCATCCATTACATCGGAACTGGTTCCGTAAGCCAATGATCTAAGCGCTGCTGTGACCTTTTGCATCGCGGTAAATCCCATCTGACCACGTGCATCGGGCCTTTGTTTGAAATATTCAAAATTATTTTCTAAATCATTTGTTATTCTTAAAAATAAATTACGACTCATACGAAAACGCCGCCTAAAACTTCTTTCATCGTATGTTGATTCGGGTGAGAAGTAATCACGTACCAATGACTCATTTCGGGTTTGGCGTTCACGAACTATATACTTTCTACGCTTGGGTGGTTCGGAGGTCCCTTCGTCGTCCGCTATAGCTTTAACGACGTTCTGAACGGTTGCCATTAACATCTCTGCGGCACCTTCGCCCAAGTCATCCAAAGCGAGCTGATCAAACAAATCGTCTGAACTCGAAGAGTCGTCCGACATCTTGCAATTTTTTTTGAAAAAATATGATAGTTTGGAGAGGATTTTATGAAAAAAAGGAGTGTGTGTTTGTGTAGAAGATGGTATTGTTTATATATATATATATATATATATATATATATATATATATATATATATATATATAATAATTTTTTTTTTAAACTAGCCGTTGTATAATAACGGTTATATATATATATAATATATATATTTTTAAACGGTAACATGATATTTAAATGGGCCAATACATCGCTGCCACGTGTCCTCCCCCTCTCCCCCACGCCAGTGAAGCCCCTCCCGCCCCACCCCCCACGCCATCTTCCTGCCCCTACCGGCGGCGGTGTCCCCCCTTCTGATAGTCTTATAAAAGCTAACCAATCTTTTCAATTGGTTTAACTCAATTAAAATTGCAACCCTTTTGTTTTGAAAAGTAAAATTGAATTTTAAAATTATTTAAACTGTTCATTGTAATTTGAAATGTATTCATGGTTGAACGGGTTGGTCAGATCAACTCAAACCCTACCTACTTATTTAAATGGCTTGGCCTAGTCGAGTGGAATCAAGTCGAGTCTTTTTTATGATCTGAACACATGTAAACCCATAAACTATTGTTGCCTTATTGTCAACCATCAATAGTGTCGAGTGCTTTAACATCAAGAGTTGTTAACAAGATATTATCAAAAAATTTCATTAACAAATCGCGCTTTAAGCATGATCAAGGTTGCATGCTTGCATCCACTAACTATTGATGACAATCATCAACGATACGGCATCAACTTTTCTTTTAGCATTAAAACGACATCTTTTCAAAACTTTATTTTGGTTGAAATTAGAAGGAAAGATGTTACCTTTATTGAATATTAGAATTGAAGCAATAAAAAATGTAAAGAATTTTGTAGATTGTTAAGTTGCTATTGGAAGTGATAGGTGGTGGGAAAGTGGTATAAAGGAGCCAAAAGCAAAGATGCCTGATTTAGGTAGTTGGTGTGTCATAACCGGTAAATAAAACTACAAAGTAACAGCCAAATGTCCGAAAAGGTCAAGGAGGATCATACCAATTGAGGATGGGCACCGTGTTTCCCAATGTCCGATTGTGGGCTTATTATTTTTTTTTTCTTTTTCATGTTTGTTATTGATTTATCATTGAAAAAAAAGGAAAAAAGTGTTGGCATTGAAGATGTTAGTAGGTTGGGTGGTGTGGAGTGGCGTACTCAGCCACGTCTGCATGTTAGCGCCCCAACACCACCCCAC